>CM047429.1:22034395-22634395 GCA_026168455.1 Theocolax elegans
TTTCTTGTAATAAATCTACATCTACATAATATTAAAATTTTATAAGTGAAATTGTGAAATTTTCTGTAAAAAACCCCTTATACTGTAAAAAATATTTAGTGAATGTCATTTTTTATGAGTCCATTGTGATCGCATTGATACGAGGATAAATTTACCACTATTACAAATTTTTTAAAGAGACGTTTTTTATTAGTTTTTTGGCTTGGAAGTTTCAGTAGTCCGCGTACGTACGTACGTCCGTACGTACGTACGTACAACTTTTTATACATACATTTTACCATTAATTATTACAATTGCACAACCGATAATTAATTTTGTTGTCAACAATTAATTGTCGTGGTGCCAGGTATAAACTGTATGTATTCAAAAATTATAATAAATATATATTATTTGTAATATTAATAACAAATTATATTTAGAAATATGTCTAAAATAAGCATTTTTCAGTGAATTCCCATTTTACTGTAAATAATTATATAAATAAACAAAATCTTTTTTAGACTTTATGTGTCCCTGGAATTATGACAAACAGATCCTAGATCTTTTGGGAAGTTCGGAGGAAATTCGGGATGAGTCGACTAATTACGGGGTTTCCTGGATATTTCGGGAATTTCTGAAATATTTCAGAAAGACTCCACTAATTACGGGATATCCTGGATATTTCGGGAATATCTGAGGAAATTCGTGATGACTCTACCAATTACGCAATTTCCTCGATCTTTCGGGAATTCCTGAGGTATTCGGGATGACGCTACTAATTACGGGAATTTCTGGATATTTCGGGAATTTCTGGAAAAATTCGGGATGACTACTAAATACGGGATTTCTTGAATATTTCGGGAATTGCTGAGGTATTTCGGGATGACGCTACTAATTACGGAATTTCCTGGATATTTCGGGAATTTCTGAAATATTTCAGAAAGACTCCACTAATTACGGAATTTCCTGGATCTTTCGGGAATTCCTGAGGTATTTCGAGATGACGCTACCAATTACGGGAATTTCTGGATATTTCGGGAATTTCTCAAATATTTTATAAAGACTCCACTAATTACGGGATTTTTTGGATATTTCGGGAATATCTGAGGAATTTCGTGTTGATTCTACCAATTACGGGATTTCCTGGATCTTTCGGTAATTGCTGAGGTATTTAAAAAAAAACTCCACTAATTATGGTATTTCCTGGATATTTCGGGAATATCTGAGGAAATTCGGGATGAATCTACCAATTACGGGATTTCCTGGATCTTTTGGGAATTCCGAGGTACTTCGGGATGATTCTACCAATTACGGGATTTCCTGGATATTACGCGAATTTCTGTGGAAATTCGGGATGAATCTACTAATTTCGGAATTTCCCTTATATTTCGGGAATTTCTGAAATATTTCAGAGAGACTCCACTAATTACGGGATTTCCTGGATATTTCGGGAATTTCTGAGGAATTTCTGGATAACTCTACAAATTAAGGGATTTCCTGGATATTTCGGGAATTTCTGATGTATTTCGAAATGTCTCCACTAATTGTGGTATTTCCTGGATATTTCGGAAATTTCTGACTTATTTCGGGATGACGCTACTAATTACGGGATTTCTTGAATATTTCGGGAATTGCTGAGGTATTTCGGGATGACGCTACTAATTACGGAATTTCCTGGATATTTCGGGAATTTCTGAAATATTTCAGAAAGACTCCACTAATTACGGAATTTCCTGGATCTTTCGGGAATTCCTGAGGTATTTCGAGATGACGCTACCAATTACGGGAATTTCTGGATATTTCGGGAATTTCTCAAATATTTTATAAAGACTCCACTAATTACGGGATTTTTTGGATATTTCGGGAATATCTGAGGAATTTCGTGTTGATTCTACCAATTACGGGATTTCCTGGATCTTTCGGTAATTGCTGAGGTATTTAAAAAAAAACTCCACTAATTATGGTATTTCCTGGATATTTCGGGAATATCTGAGGAAATTCGGGATGAATCTACCAATTACGGGATTTCCTGGATCTTTTGGGAATTCCGAGGTACTTCGGGATGATTCTACCAATTACGGGATTTCCTGGATATTACGCGAATTTCTGTGGAAATTCGGGATGAATCTACTAATTTCGGAATTTCCCTTATATTTCGGGAATTTCTGAAATATTTCAGAGAGACTCCACTAATTACGGGATTTCCTGGATATTTCGGGAATTTCTGAGGAATTTCTGGATAACTCTACAAATTAAGGGATTTCCTGGATATTTCGGGAATTTCTGATGTATTTCGAAATGTCTCCACTAATTGTGGTATTTCCTGGATATTTCGGAAATTTCTGACTTATTTCGGGATGACGCTACTAATTACGGGATTTCCTGGATATTTCGGGAATTTCTGAGGTATTTCGAAATGTCTCCACTAATTGTGGAATTTCCAGGATATTTCGGGAATTTATGAGGTATTTCGGGATGACGCTACAAGTTACGGGATTTCCTAGAAATTTTGGGTATTGCTGAAATATTTCAGAAAGACTCCACTAATTACGGGATTTCCTGGATATTTTTTATTTTAATACCTTGTTTTAATATATTAATATTTTTGTCTTCAATATTATTTTTGTTGACTATTTCTTGTTTTTGTTTTCTGTCAATACTTATTTTTACATTATCTTTGTTTTTATTTCTTCTTTATAATTTTGAGATTCTTGTATTACATTTTCTTTCGATATTGTATTTTTTTCAATATTGTGTCCCAAACCTTGTTTTAATCGCGAGCGAAGCGAGCGTTTTTGGCTAGTATTTATTAATTTTTCATGTCTTCATGTGAAATGAATCACATACATTTGGCTATATGTGGTACACATGTATGAGTGTACGCAAATGCATATATGTACATATGAACATGAATACATGGAGTATACATTACTACTGGAAAATATTTATAAAATATGGTTAAAATAAAAAGAATATACAGTAGATAGAATAATGAAAAATAGTAATTTATTTTGTAGTATTAAATTCTATATTCAAGATTTTTAGTTAACTATCCGCCATTTTTAATGTTTTTTTTAATTAATTTCAATTTAAACTTAACAATAGATACATTCATTTTTTAATTAGTATAATAATTATTTAATTAATAACAATCATACTAATGAATGATGGAGTGTAGTTCGCATTTATGAAAGTGTCATAACGGAAAACATAGCAAATAACATTAAAATAATTAATAGTAGTAAGGGTACCTTATAGCGCGCCGGAATGGGCGTGGTCTAACAACAATGGTGTCTGGCGCGAACAATGGGAACAATGGGAACAATGGTATTGTCTAGCGCGACAATGGGGTTGTCTAGCACGTACAATAGGTTGTCTAGCGTGGACAATGGGGTGTCTACCCCGGTCGTGACGTCACGACGGGGGCCCGCGCGTGCCAGAGAGGGAGTAAGAGGGAAAGAGGGAGAGAGAGAGAGCTTCGCGAAATTTAGACTCTTCATAATTAAATCGATCTTTTACTCTCGATTTTACGTCAGAATTACCGATCACAAATCATTTAAAGAAATTTCGTCCTTCGCGCGAATTTAAATTATAATCGGTAACTTTTTCTTTCACAATATCATAAATAAAATTTTTACATTTTTCAATATCGTTAATATAGCGTTCGAGTCGACGATATCGTTCTTCTACACAAAAAATACTATCCTTTAGTCCTTCGAAAGTTGATTTTTGCATAACTATAGCTGGTTGGAAACATTTTCTCTTCTTTTCTGTTTTGATTCCGTTGGATAATTTTGACGTTTTATTCAAAATAATAGATTTTCCTCCATACGAAGTAGCAAAAATTATTTCCAAATCGTTGATGTAGATTCTTGTGCGACTTTTATAAGATAAGTCATTGTCGTTATTAAAATATTCCGATATTTCGTCGAGTTTATTTTGTAGTTCTACCCAAGTATCCGAATCGACTACTAGTCCTGTCGAGTGAGTTTGATTTAACAATTGAATAACGGGTTCCATTTTTTGATTATGAAAAACTTGTACACTGACATTTATTATTTTTGTAGCCGATTTATTTAGCGAGTACGAAGTTTCGAGTAAATTTCGATGTAGCGTGTGTCTTTTATCTTCTAAATTCACAGACACTTTTTTCTCACTGTCCATTTGATTGAAGGTTTCGTCTTCGGCAAAAATAAAATCAGTTTCTAACAATGCTTGAGCCATCTTTGTAATACTCTATGTCGCACAGGTCTCGACGAGTTTACCGATTATAGGAAAACTAGTTTACAGAAAAGATGCTGTAATATTGCATTCAGGGTGAGCGGTGTGTCCCTTTTAAACCCTGTCCGGTCCCACGCAAAGGTCGCTCGTAAAATAGGAGGGGGTCTATTTAGAGGGTTACGGGTTTGTACAAGTAACTTCAAAGTCACATGTATTAAGAAAGAGGTTCTTTTACATATTTTAGAAGAGAAGGAAAACGCGTAAAGATACTTGTTTTGAACGAAAATGCATAAGGCAAAAGACGACGATGTCTCGAAAGAAAATTTTTGTTCGTACAAATTTCAAAAGAACACCCTGATTGTAAAATTCTGCCAATTATTGAAAATTTGTAGGGCGTTGGTAAAGTAACGCGAAACGCAAAAAATTTATGTTTCCTTCTTTTTCAATCAATCGTAGGTAACGTTTTTCGAAAGATTTTTCTAAACGTCTTTGAGGTTTTTCGTTGTGTCTAGAAATTTACAAAAAAAAAAGTAAGAGTGGGGTTGTCATAGAAAAAGTTAATTTGCTAGGAAAAATTAGAGATCGTAGTTAGTTCAAATCTTGCTTTCGACGTGAAAGTACCTTAACGCGTACATAAAAATATAATTTCGTGTTCGTGTTCTATTATAAAAACTATATATTATAAAAATTTATATATTATAAAACTGTGAAAGTGTATTTGTGAATGTACTGAAAAAAGTGACACAGAATAAAAAAGTACACACATTCGCAAATTAACGCAGGAAAAATTTTAAACTGCAAATAACGAACATTTAAAATAATTATTAAAAATAGAAATCGCGCAACGAAATAAAACAAGTGTTCGCAATGGAAGGAAAAATTTATAATAAGTTTATATTAATTTTATCTCGCATTATTGGATTTTTATCGGTTTTTATACCGTCATTAACGGAAACGTTCGATCGCGATTTTTTATATTTTTAGGGAGCAACATGACGTTAAATCAGGCTCGCGATTGTATGATCGAAATTATCCGAATTTTAAGTGTAGAACAGTTTATTTTAATTTATAAAATGTTTTTACATGACGAAGAGTTTGCAACGTTGATCGCGGAGATATATTAATTTCTCGCGGTCTTAGAAACCATATGTTATTGGACGAATTTTTTAAACATTACGAAAGATTAGGTAGTTATTTCGGTTTTAAAAATTAAATAACGGGTTCCATTTTTTGATTATGAAAAACTTGTACACTGACATTTATTATTTTTGTAGCCGATTTATTTAGCGAGTACGAAGTTTCGAGTAAATTTCGATGTAGCGTGTCTTTTATCTTCTAAATTCACAGACCACTTTTTTCTCACTGTCCATTTGATTGAAGGTTTCGTCTTCGGCAAAAATAAAATCAGTTTCTAACAATGCTTGAGCCATCTTTGTAATACTCTATGTCGCACAGGTCTCGACGAGTTTACCGATTATAGGAAAACTAGTTTACAGAAAAGATGCTGTAATATTGCATTCAGGGTGAGCGGTGTGTCCCTTTTAAACCCTGTCCGGTCCCACGCAAAGGTCGCTCGTAAAATAGGAGGGGGTCTATTAGAGGGTTACGGGTTTGTACAAGTAACTTCAAAGTCACATGTATTAAGAAAGAGGTTCTTTTACATATTTTAGAAGAGAAGGAAAACGCGTAAAGATACTGTTTTGAACGAAAATGCATAAGGCAAAAGACGACGATGTCTCGAAAGAAAATTTTTGTTCGTACAAATTTCAAAAGAACACCCTGATTGTAAAATTCTGCCAATTATTGAAAATTTGTAGGGCGTTGGTAAAGTAACGCGAAACGCAAAAATTTATGTTTCCTTCTTTTTCAATCAATCGTAGGTAACGTTTTTCGAAAGATTTTTCTAACGTCTTTGAGGTTTTTCGTTGTGTCTAGAAATTTACAAAAAAAAGTAAGAGTGGGGTGTCATAGAAAAAGTTAATTTGCTAGGAAAAATTAGAGATCGTAGTTAGTTCAAATCTTGCTTCGACGTGAAAGTACCTTAACGCGTACATAAAAATATAATTTCGTGTTCGTGTTCTATTATAAAACTATATATTATAAAAATTTATATATTATAAAACTGTGAAAGTGTATTTGTGAATGTACTGAAAAAAGTGACACAGAATAAAAAAGTACACACATTCGCAAATTAACGCAGGAAAAATTTTAAACTGCAAATAACGAACATTTAAAATAATTATTAAAAAATAGAAATCGCGCAACGATAATTAAAACAAGTGTTTGCAATGGAAGGAAAAATTTATAATAAGTTTATATTAATTTTATCTCGCATTTTTGGATTTTTATCGGTTTTTATACCGCCATTAACGGAAACGTTCGATCGCGATTTTTTTATATTTTTAGGTAGTAATATGACGTTAAATCAGGCTCGCGATTGTATGCTCGAAATTATCCGAATTTTAAGTGTAGAACAGTTTATTTTAATTTATAAAATGTTTTTACATGGCGACGAGTTTGCAACGTTGATCGCGGGAGATATATTAATTTCTCGCGGTCTTAGAAACCATATGTTATTGGACGAATTTTTTAAACATTACGAAAGATTAGGTAGTTATTTCGGTTTTAAAAATTTAAATACAAACAATAATTATACAATTTTTTAATTATTTATCTTAAATAAATTTTAGAAATTATAACGGATACGGAGGACAGCTGTATTCCTCGATTACGTCGTCAGTTAGGCGACATAGCGGTTCGGAGAGAAATACCCGAACCAAACATTCGTCAAGCAGAACGTATCGCGGAGATACGTAGTCGAGGGCAGAGGACGCTAAGTGAACTCGAGCGCGAGGCTGCTTGCATCGACAAAAAGCTTGCGCGATATTCCAAACAAGCTATCGAGAGGATGGAAATTCAAATGTCGAGGCAAAATGAAAATCTCTCGGACGATGAAGATGACGACTATGTTGTCCAAGCAGCCCCAAATTGTAGTCGTAAAAGGAGGATACCGGGTCGCGACGAGAGGGCACCTGGATCTGGATGGATATGTGTAAAAACTCCTAAAGTATCAGAATATGCGTTAAATGATTACGCATTAGGTCAGATATCGCAAATCGGTGAGTAACACTTTATTACTTTTTACAATAGATATAGAAATATTTTAACACTTTTTGTTCAATACAACATTACAATAATGTGTATTGAAAATTAAAAATTAAAATAATGAAAATAATAAAACGTGTTAAAATAATTCTATAATTGTAAACATATGTAGGTTTAAAAGTTATATTAATTTAATAATATATATTTAAGCTCGAAGACGATTGTTTTTTGACAATCGAAAATATCTGTCGACGGCTTGGCGAGTCGGGGTATGGATAAGCGAGGAGTACGAGCTGTCCCCTCACTTATATCCGCCAACAGCCGATTCAATTTTACGAGCGTTCGATTCTTTACGGCACCGCGTTGAAAAATAATTAAAATAATAACTTTTAACTTTTTATAAAATTTAACAATTTATTCAATAAAAATTAGTAAGCGAATTATATAGTAATACTAATATTATATTTTTATTTAGCGTCTCCGTGTGAAAAACAAATAGGTGGAGGTCGTACCGCGGAATTCCAACGTGTACATCTTCAGGCAAATAGCGAACGATACGTGCCCCATTTTCGTACATTAGGTCGCGAGATAAAGTTTAATATTACAGATTATACAGGAAGCGAAAATCTTGTTAAATATGTCGAAGACGCGTTTCAAGAAATAACTCGTTATATATTAAAAGATCGGTCGAACAGTGATATGATCGGAATAACTTTAAGTTCCGACAAATTTGCGTTAGGCAGTGCCGGGTCGCGTTTTACACGCGTACAAGATTTTAAATCAAAAGGAATATGGGAATTGTTTGGCAAGGTCTGTCAAAGCAATGCCGATTTTTCAATTGATGAATCGTTGAACATCAACGTTATTTACGTTGAAATGCCCGTCGGTAAGGGAAATTCGGGTGTTGAGGACAAAGAGGTTGCATTTCACAAAAAATCAATCCTCAGAATAAAAAATAAAGATAATTTATGCGCTCTTGCTTGCGGTAAAGTCTACTCGAGGAAAGTAGACACTCCCGAATGGCGAAGCGAATGGAAGGCTATTTCTCACCACATGCGTTTTCGGCAAACAGAGTGTGCGCGAAACTTGTGCACTCTTGCAAAAATATAAATACCAGAAAACGGATGTGGCCCTAATGAATTCAGATTATTTCAAAATTATTTTCTTGAAAAAAATATAAAATTAATAATTTTCGAAGAAAATAATTTTGGAAAAGGCGCAAAACCAATTTTTGACGGAACATCGTATTTTTCTAGCGAAAGTATAAATATGAAAACAATTTACTTATTGTACAATTTTAATAATAAACATTTCGATTTAATCTTAAACATTTTAGCGATCGTGTCAAAATTTCGGTATTGCATAAATTGCAATCTGGCTTATAAAAATATTTTAACTCATAAGTGTACGAGACAGTGTACACAATGTTTGAACAATTCAAATTGCGAAAAGGTTAATGAAATTTCGTGTATTGATTGTAAGCGCGTATTTTATAATGACGTGTGTTTTGAAATGCACAAGCGACCCGGCTCGATTAGTTGTAAAACATCAAAAAAAAAACGGTAAGAAGCGTATGTGATAGTTTAAAATATTGTTCTACGTGTAACCGTATTGTAGATTTAAGAAAAGAATTACACAATTGCGGTGAAAAATATTGTAGTAGATGTCGTTCGAGACATTCTATGAATAAATTGTGTAATATTGAACCAATTGAAGAATCGCGTGTAAGGAGGAAAAATAATTATCATCCGATTACTCAATTTGTTTTTTATGATTTTGAGACCCGTCAAGATGAAATTTACGGCGAAAAATCTTTGAAACATGACGTTAATTTATGTGTCGCACAATTATGTTGCGACGATTGTAAAAAAATATTTGTGTTCGTTTTGCGGTGTTTGTCTACACGTATTCGAAGGTGATAATTCGATACGTGATTTTTTAAATTTAGTAATTAGAAAAAAAACGAATTTTAATGATATTATTTGTATTGCGCATAACGCACGGGCTTTCGACTCTCAATTTATTTTAAAATATTTAATCGATTTTTCAAAAATTTATTTTAATGAAAATGTCTCGCCAACAGTTATAATGAACGGTCGAAATATTATAAAATTGCAATTGAAAAATACAAAATTTATTGATAGTATCAATTACATGCCAATGAAATTGGCAAATTTACCTAAAGCATTTGGGCTTTCAGTTGATGTAAAGAAAGGTTACTTTCCACATCTCTTTAATACAAAAGAAAATATAAATTATGTAGGGTCGATTCCGGATGATAAATATTTTTCCCCCGAAACGATGTCGTTCTATAATTGGTACAATAGTATTGACAAAAATGATGTATATAATTTACGCAACGAAATAATAAAATATTGAATAGACGACGTAAATATATTGCGAGAGGCGTACATAAATTTTCGCGAAATATTTAAAAAATATAACGTTTGCCCATTTGAAGAAGCTGTAACGATAGCTTCAGCCTGTTCGATATTATACCGTAAAAATTTTTTAAAAAAAGATACAATCGGTATAATACCGTCAACTGGCTATGCGCAAACGGGTGAAAATTCACAAGAAGCTATTTCGTGGCTTCTGTGCGAAGAAAAAAAAATCGGTCCGAAAGGTTTCCGAGTTGATGGTTTTTTACCGAGCGTAAACCATAAGGGTACCGTTCATGAATATCACGGTTGTTTTTACCACGGGCGTCCTCGCTGTTTTTCGTCGAGTCGTGATAAAATTTTAACAGACGGTTCGACTTTTAACAGTATTTACGAAAAAACCGTTTTAAAAACTAAACACTGAAAGCTTCGGATTATTGTAATAGAAATGTGGGGGTGTGATTTTAAAGAATATTTATCAGATAATACCGATTTAAATAACTTTTTAAAATCACATCCTCTTTTAAAAGGAATTAAAATAGAACCGAGGGATGCGTTTTACGGTGGTCGTACAGGTAATACCGTAATTATGTACGAGACGAAAGACAGCGAAAAAATTAAATATTTAGATGTATGGTCGCTGTATCCGTACATTAACAAGTACGGAAAATACCCACTAGTTCATCCAAAAATTTATATTGGTCAACAATGTAACGAATTAGCAGGTACCGATTTTAAAAATTTCAATAATGTCGAAGGTTTAGTAAAATGCGACATTTTACCTCCGCGAAATTTATTTCATCCCGTGTTACCCGTAAAAATGCACGAAAGATTACTTTTTCCATTGTGTCGTACCTGCACAGAAATGCTAAATGAGCAAGAGTGCACGCACGACCGAGAAGAAGAACGTATTTTTACAGGTACATGGGTGTCTGATGAAATAAAAAAAAGTTTAGAACGCGGCTATAAATTAATAAAAATTCACGCGATTTGGCAGTATAGTGTTTGTCAATATACAGCCAATACAGACGGTCTTTTTCACGAATATATTAATACTTTCTTAAAATTAAAGCAAGAGGCCAGTGGGTATCCCAGTGAATGTACAGACGACATAAAAGAAAAACAATTTATGGAAGAGTATAAAAATAAAGAGGGAATAAATTTAGATCTGAAATTAATTAAAAAAAACCCTGGTTTACGCTCGGTAGCTAAATTATGTTTAAATTCATTCTGGGGAAAGTTTGGGCAACGCGATAATCTGACGAGAACGGAAATCGTCAAAGATTATCAAAGCTTGCTCAAACTTCTTTCAGACCCCGAGATAAATGTGAAACAAATCGTTATAGCGAACGACGAGGTACTCTATGTCTCTATAGAATACATTAATGAAACAGAAACTGGGTCGGGGTGTAGTAACGTAGCGATCGCCGCCTACACTACAGCACAGGCTCGTTTGTTATTGTATTCGTATTTAGAAAAACTAGATAGACACGTACTTTACTACGACACCGACTCAATTATTTTTACAAGTAAACCGAGTGATACGTACGAACCAAAGGTAGGGTCCATGTTAGGCGAATTAACCTGCGAATTGGAAATTTACGGTAAAGGTTCATGTATTGAAAAATTTGTTTCAGGAGGTCCAAAATTTTATGCTTTTAAGGTAAGAAATAGTAAAGATGAAACATTTGAAATTTGTAAAATTAATGTAATAAAATTAAATTATGAGAATTCAAAAAAGATTAATTTGGACAGTATCGTAAATCTTATTAATAATAGAAACCATGACGATAAAAATAAAATACAATTGCAGTTCAATTCGATTGCAAGGACCCGATTCCACGAAGTTATCACTCGCGAAGAAACAAAAACTTGTAGTGTCATTTTGAAAAAACGAAGATTTGTTTCAAATACTTTGTCTCTTCCGTTCGGTCATATATAATTGTTCTGCGTTCAATTATAACTCTATGTATATATGTATATAAATATAACGTTAATGATAATTAAATATTTATTTTAAAAATTAAACATTTGTAATTTACTTTTTTTTCCCCATATTCTGTTCCTTATCTTTTTATTTTTATTTTCAGGTACTTAAATAAACGTGCAATCAATTATATTTCAAACATATATTTATTATCAAATTTTAAATTCTAATAACAATAATATAACATTTCCAAGGTAAGAGTTTTTATTTTTAATATTAACAAGGTGTATCGGTTGGCCAGAGTGGATGATGAATTCCACTTGCATCGAATATCGCTAAATCTAACGCTACGAGTAACCAGCCTAAATGTATCTCAGTATTATCCATATCTTGATACGTTAAGCAAGTATACGTATATAACGAAGTATACGCAGAGTCGTGAAATAGTCCTTTATGCTGAAAAATTGCGGTTAACTTTCGATCAGTCATTACGTCCTTCATAATTTTACAATATGCTTGAAAGTCCGCATAGTATAACTCTCGAGGGTAGCAGCGTGAAACGATCGTCCAAGTCATAGATCCCATTTTCTATTACGTCTTGGGTAAGCTCGATACTATCTCCAGTTTCTACCGATCTGCAGCGTTCGATGACGTCATCCGTGATATATCGTCCCCATTCACCGTTTACCTTTATAGCTATAAACTGACTTGGCTGAAAAAATAATATTAATAAATTATTTAATTATTAAATTAATTTTCATTGTCATTGTTTAAATTTCTTTGTATACTTACATAAAGATCTGCATGATTTAATTTACTAGTCACAGGTACAATGACTACTCTTTCTTGATTATTTTCAGACACAATTTTTTCGGTGTGAATGTATTTCGGTACTACTTCGTAATACTCGTTGATTTCCTTCTGTTGAGCACTGTACACTTCGTCTTGGTCGATTATTTGTACGTAGAAAGACGAAGGGGTATGAAACGTTGACACTCTTACACTTTGTTTCGAATTAATTATTCTTCTCATGTCGCGATGTTTTAAATCTCTCAAAACGTGTATCCTACAGTTACTCGACATTTTGCCAAAATTCTATTTTAGCTGTAGTTTTAAAAAATGACTGACTCTCCCTACACAAAGTTTCGATATTTAAGTCGACAACGAGTAGAGGTGGAAAAATTAGCAGAGGGAGTAAAATAAAATAGAAAAAAATTTTGGCCAATGGTGAGGTTGCAGCGTTACTTAGGTACCACCTCCAAGGAAAATCGAGGGTAAGTTATAAGGGAGGATATCGTGGGAAGGTGCGTATACGTAAAAATTATTTTTTCACGCAATATCGACAAAGAAAAGTTTGAATAGATTTTTATTCCGTTTACGTTTATGTGTAGTGGACAAAGTAAGAAACGGATGAAACGTCATAAATTTAAAAATATACAATAAAAAGTCGTAAAGATTATTTATTTCTTACTATAAAGAAAGTTCACGCGTTTACGTTTGTCGGTAAATGAACAATACGCGTAATAAATAAATACGTCTTTTGTAAATTTTTAAAATTTTAAGAATTACATAAATTTTTATAGAGTCGTGGAATAATTTTGAGAGTATAAAGAAAATTCTATAAATAATTCATTTAACGATAATCTTTGAACAGATGTCATTCTCTAAAAGTGTGGGAATCTAATATTTGAATATTGTTATTTAAAAAAATTTAACAATCGTATGCTCAAGCTTTTACTCAATCTCGTAAATTAAATTTTATACGTTACGTGTACTCAAAAGATATTTCATGTATTCTTCTTGGACACCTTGTCTTCGCGGAATTCTATTTTTAAATATTTGAAAAACTAATACATTGACACACTAATAAATTGACAAACAGATATAAATTTAGAAAACGTACAATAGAAAAGTAGTCAAAATTTTTTATTACATTTCTTTCTGTAAAAAAGGAAAAAGGAAAAACGTAATAAAAACTACGCCTTCCTTTGTTAATTTGTTAAATCGCAGTCATCTTGTCGTGGGAGAATATTGGATTCAAAAAAGGAAAAATCGATAAATTATACGCTTAATGGTTGTGATTTTGAACAGATGGCGTTACATAATCATAGTTTTAGTGAAATAATACCTCGTCCGCTCACCCGCGCTCATAAATCAGCTATTCTAAGCGAACGCGTTCAAAAAAGGTTTTTCCGCGTGCGCGATCAAACAAGCTTTTTTCAGCGTGCGCGTACAAGCAAGGTTTTCCCGCGTACGTCGCTGGGTCAGCTGGTCTGCGCAACGCTGTAAAATTAACATTGCGCAACGTCCGCTAAATATGCTTTTTATTCCGCGTTTAGCTAATTAAATAAAACGACGCTAAAACTCTAGAAGCGCGTTTACCGCCGCCGCCGCCGCCGAACGCGGTACGACCTTATCACAAAATGGATACGCGTTGGCGTCATCCGTGGACTTGTACGATTTCCGGTCCTACGAGTTGTGGTAAATCGGTGTGGGTTCGAAAATTCATAAAGTTTCGTACTCAAATGACCAACGTTGTTTTCGATAGGATTATTTTTTATTACGGAGAGTGGCAAGACGGCTACAAAAGTCAAGAGTTTTCGTGTGTTAAATTTCGCGAGGGTCTACCGAGGCCCGAAGATTATTCAAACGATCCTCATTTGAAAAAATTAATTATAATCGACGACTTGATGCGTGAATCGTCAAACAGTGTTATAGTCGATTTATTTAACAAAGGATGTCATCATAAAAATATAAGTGTTATTTTTATAACTCAAAATATTTTTCATCAAGGACAGGGTCAACGCGACGTCAGCTTAAACTCAAATTACATAGTGTTGTTTAAAAATCCTCGGGACCAAGCTCAAATTCGATATCTCGCGCGACAAGTGTACCCCGAAGACGCTAAATTTTTGCAGAAAGCATATCTAGATGCTGTAAAACAGGCATACGGTTACCTTTTATTAGATTTGACGCAGGCAACACCCGACGAGTTTCGATTTCGAACCTGTATATTTCCAGACGACGAATTTCATTACGTCTATGTGCCTAAAAATCGTAGTAGTACATTTATAAAATATATTTAAAAATACAATAAATAAAAGTTTCAAGCAGATGGTACTTCAGTTAAAGAACGATAATGGCAAAGACTACATCGAAATCTTTCCGAATAAAAAATAAATCAAAAGTATTTGAACAAAGGTACGTTGTTCTGTTGCACGCTTTAGCACGAGCAAACAAAGAGCAACGTTTAGTAATATTAAAAACCGCCGATAAAAAATTAATTAAATATATTTGCGAGTGCGCTTTAAATACTTTACAAGGTGTAGTACCTTTGAAAGATTGTCAATTTAAAAAATTAAAACGTCACAAAAATATTCTCAGAAAATTATGCAACAAGACTAACGGCTGCTGGAAAAACAAGAAGCGTATAATCGTGCAAAAGGGTGGTAGTTTCTTACCGTTTCTACTACAACCTATAATATCGACGCTCTTTTCCACGCTTTTACAGTAATAATGGAAAGAACAAAGAAAATGATTCTTGTTCCCGCCGAACAGATGGAAAGGATTCAAAAGCAATCAGTTACATCAAACTCTACGGACGGTAAACCCAACGAAAATGTTTCAAACTTACAAACAACGCAAACTGTAGGCGATAATCTCTCCAGACTCGACGATGAAATGAAAAGAGTTTTAGATTCTACAAACATTTTAGATGACAGAGATCGTTTAAAACAGTATATACAGTTGTTACAACGTTACTTATTTTTTTAATCTGAAAAAAATATCCAAACCCGCTGACAAACGATACATTTGAAGAGATTGGAAACGAAATTACTTACGATAAAATAATAAACAGTGTTCCACCCGTTTACAAAAGAAAATCAGAACTTTTGTTGAACCACTTGAATAATTTTAAGACTAGAATTTTTTGGAACAGAAAGGGACTGATGACCATTGACGGTAAAACAATAAAAAATTCAAATATCATTGATTTAATCAATTTTGCTGCACGACACAGAAAAACGACCAATCCAGAGGGAAAAAGAGAATTTACCAAGTTTTTAAAGAATGTCTTGACACCTCAAGAGTATATCGGTAATAGAAGAATGTTTGACGATGTGACTGAAAAGTTAAGTTTTTCAGACACTCCGAAATCAAAAGATGTACATCAATCCGAGAGTGACGAATATAACTCGACTTTTAATAATAGTTTCGACAGTCTTAAAAACAGTAGCATTGTCCAAAAATCGCCTTCGATAAAAAAGGAAATTTAAAAAAAATGGCTCAGTCTAAATATGTAAATAAAAGGTTAGAGTCTCAGTATTTTGATCCTTCGCACGAAGCAGGGTTTTCGGGTGCAAGAAATTTAATCAGATTGAATAAAGATGTACCGCGGGAAGAGATCTACAAATGGTTGGAAAAATACGACGCTTATACTTTACATCGTCCTGTACGAAGAAAGTTTAAGAGATTGTGTTACAACGTGTCGTATTTAGATCAAGTTTGGGAGGTCGATTTACAGGACTTGCGCTCAATCAAAAATTATAACGACGGAGTGTCTTACGTTTTGCTGGCGATCGACGTTTTAAGTAAATTTGTGTTGGTGGAACCTTTGAAAGACAAATCAAGTGACCAAGTAACCGAGGCATTCAAAAAAATTTTAAAACGAAGCGGAGAACGTTTTCCGTACATGGTTCAAAGCGATCGAGGAAAGGAGTTTCTCGGTAAATTTATGCAACATTTTTTAAAACGTAACGACATTCGATTTCGCGTTGTGCGTAATCCGGATGTGAAGGCTGCGGTGGTTGAACGAGTAAATAGAACTCTGAAAGAACGTATGTGGCTTTATTTCACACATAAAAATACTCGTAGGTATATTGACGTATTACAACACATCGTCAAGGCTTACAATAACACAAGACATTCTAGCATTAAAATGACACCGGCTTCGGTAACTATTCACAACGAAGAGATTGCGCGAAAAAATTTAGAACGTCTGTGCAGAAACAAATTACCGAAACGGAAAAAGAATATATACAAAGTCGGTAGTTACGTTCGAATAAGTAGAGACAAGAACGCTTTTGAAAATGGTTACGTCAAAGGATGACAAGAGGAAATTTTTATAATTAAAAGTGTTGCGAAAAAACAAAACATTTACGTTTATACTTTGACCGATTTGAACGGTGAAAGCATTGAAGGATTCTTTTATCCCGAAGAATTCACGGCCGTTGATAGTTGTCGCGTAGAAAATCGTGAACACAAAATAGATAAAATTTTAAGTAGTAAAGGTAAAGGTAAACGTAAACAGTATTTCGTCAGTTGGGTTGGATATCCTGAAAAATTTAATTCGTGGGTCTCTGTCAACGATTTAAAAGCATTGTAAAATGGATTCCGACGATTTTACCATTGTTTTGCCGAGCAACAGTAGTATGAAATATTTTCCAGACAATACAACGACGTGCTTTTCAACTAAATTACCAAAGCAGATAGCTTTACAAGGACGATGGATGGTTGGACTATCCGAGATACACGTACCCTGCACTACCCTACACTTGAGCAGAGAGGAATCAAAATTATCGGCAACGGAAAACTATTATTTTCAACACGGTATGTACGATGATATTAATCAGCTTGTCGATTGTATAAACGACAGTTTATTCAAATATCACGGCAACACTGAAATTTAAAATTAGTCTATAACGAAAACGGAGGTTTCGTACAAAAGATAAAATTCAAAGAAAATGAAAATCGTACGAAACCGTTTGCTACATTTTCAACGACGGTTAATCGTATTTTAGGTTTCGATTTGAACGAAACGTTAGAATTTGAAAGTTACGATTGATCGACGATTCAAGTAGCAAATTTTCTTGCCAGCCTCTCAAGAGCCATACCCGATCAACTTTTTGTTTATTCAAATCTGTGTGAACCTTGTATAGTAGGAGATTCTCACGCACCGTTGCCTCGCATAGTAAATATTCAATCGAAACACTTCAATTATGGAAACACTGTAGTTAAACGTTTTGCACCCGTCAGTTATACACCCATACTTTACAATTGTTTTCAAGTTACCGACATTGATATAAGAGATCAATATGGTCATCCAATACCATTCGAGTTTGGTACGTTGAACGCAGCGTTACATTTCAAAAGGATTGATTAAGTGTCGTTCGTTTGGCATGGCTTATTACTTTCTTTATTACGATAGTCAAATTGGAAGCGGACGGGGTGTACATCACGTTTATACAGGTTCAACATGGCTCGCAGGTTTATTTAGAAGAGCGGTGCCTTTGATTGCTAAAGGTGCTCGCGCTCTTGGTAAAGAAGCAGTCCGAGCAGGCGTCAACATATTAGATGACGTGTCGGATGGAAATCTGTCGTTCAAAGAATCGTTTAATAATCGTATGAACGAATCTGGTAAAAATTTGAAACGTAAAGCCGTAGACAAAATTAATAAAATGATGGAGGGGTCTGGATATAAAACATACGACAAAAGAAGAGCTCTACAGTTTCCGTGGAACGGTGAAAGTGTACGTATCAAACAGCTTAAACCTCGTAAAAAGTACAAACGTCGTCAAAGTATAAAGAAAAGGAAACGTACAAAAAAAACCACGTCTTTAAAACGGTTACAGCCAAAAGTGAAGCGTAAGAAACAGAATAAAAAGAAGAAATCGAGGAAAATATCGAAAACAAAAAAGAAGACAAAGAATAATTTTGACGTTTTCAATTAAAAATGGCGTTTTACATTCTCACAGCTCAGAGTGTCTCAAAAGTGAGTTGGATATATTTTCACTCCCTCAAACGCAAACCAGTATCGAATCGAGTTGTTGGACTACTTATAATCCAATTTCGTCGTTAAACGACGATTCGCCCATCGAATTTTGCGTTCAAAATCAAGGAGAAGATTACCTGGATCTTGCGCATACACTTCTCAAAGTTTGTGTAAAAATCAAGCCTTATTCGAAAGACGATGAAAAACACGTAGGACCTGTAAATAATTTCTTACACTCGTTATTTAATCAAATCGATATTTATTTTAATCAGAAACCAATCACTCCTCCGAATAACGCTTATCCGTACAGAGCGTACATAGAAACACTCTTGAATTACGGCCCAGCAGCTAAAGAATCGCATCTATCGACGACTTTGTGGTACGCAGATACACCTAGACAGATGGACAGCACCCCTGACGAGGGTACAAACGCAGGACTTGCAAACAGACAAAATTTTACATCCGATGGCAAAACCGTCGATCTCATTGGACATTTGCATTGCGATATTTTTAATCAGGATAAATTACTCATCAATGGCGTCGAAATGAAAATACGTCTTGTACGTTCAAAGGATCGTTTAATAATCGTATGAACGAATCTGGTAAAAATTTGAAACGTAAAGCCGTAGACAAAATTAATAAAATGATGGAGGGGTCTGGATATAAAACATTCGACAAAAGGAGAGCTCTACAGTTTCTAAAGTACAAAACGTCGTCAAAGTATAAAGAAAGGAAACGTACAAAAAAACCACGTCTTTTAAAACGGTTACAGCCAAAGTGAAGCGTAAGAAACAGAATAAAAAGAAGAAATCGAGGAAAATATCGAAAACAAAAAAGAAGACAAAGAATAATTTTGACGTTTTCAATTAAAAATGGCGTTTTACATTCTCACAGCTCAGAGTGTCTCAAAAGTGAGTTGGATATATTTTCACTCCCTCAAACGCAAACCAGTATCGCATCGAGTTGTTGGACTACTTATAATCCAATTTCGTCGTTAACGACGATTCGCCCATCGAATTTTGCGTTCAAAATCAAGGAGAAGATTACCTGGATCTTGCGCATACACTTCTCAAAGTTTGTGTAAAAATCAAGCCTTATCGAAAGACGATGAAAAACACGTAGGACCTGTAAATAATTTCTTACACTCGTTATTTAATCAAATCGATATTTATTTTAATCAGAAACCAATCACTCCTCCGAATAACGCTTATCCGTACAGAGCGTACATAGAAACACTCTTGAATTACGGCCCAGCAGCTAAAGAATCGTATCTATCGACGACTTTGTGGTACGCAGATACACCAAGACAGATGGACAGCACCCCTGACGAGGGTACAAACGCAGGACTTGCAAACAGACAAAATTTTACATCCGATGGCAAAACCGTCGATCTCATTGGACATTTGCATTGCGATATTTTTAATCAGGATAAATTACTCATCAATGGCGTCCAAATGAAAATACGTCTTGTACGTTCAAAGGACTCATTTTGTTTAATGGATTCGTCAGCCGCAGGCTCATACACCGTAAACATCACCGAAGCAAATTTACTCGTAAGACGCGTGAAAATAAGTCCTGGAATTCTATTGGCCCATGCAAAAACTCTCACAACTACAACCGCTAAATATCCCATAACCAGAGTGGAAATCAAAACATTCACGATACATAGCGGTGTCTTGGGCGAAACACTCGACAACGTAATTTTAGGACAACTACCGAAACGAGTGATACTGGGATTTGTTGATAATAAGGCTTTCAATGGAAACAAAACTTTGAATCCTTTCAATTTTCAAAATTACGGTATAAATTACTTGTCTCTCTACGTAGATGTTGTACATGTACCTTCGAAACCTTTACAACCTACGTTTTCGAATACAAGACAAATGTACGTTGACGCATATCACATCTTGTTCTCAGGTACTGGTATACATTTTCTTAACGAAGGAAATTCTATCAAAAGAGATAATTACCCTAATGGTTATTGTCTATTCGCTTTCGATCTTACACCAGATTTTTCGGCAAATAGTTTTTCTCATTGGAATTTAGTAAAATCTGGAAGTCTCAGAATCAAAGTTAAATTTCAAAGTGCATTGAATACAACGATTAATTGTATCGTTTATGCCGAGTTTGACAACGTTCTTGAAATCGACTCTGCTAGACAGGTCGTAACAGATTTTCATTCTTAAACTCAAAGTAGGAGGAGTCAAAAAAAATGCTAGGGATTTTTTTGAAAACTTTTCTTCTCAATTCAGTGAGAAGAAGGAGGTCTTAAAGGTATTCTGCTGAGCCAAGGAAAAACATTTTGTCAGTTCAGCTTCTTACCTTGAGTGGTGTAGTACAAGTGACTCAAGTTCTCCGCAACTCAAACGGCATATCGAAGCTCGATTATATAATCGATATTCAAGCGTTTCACGACAAGGAAGGTCTCTTTCTACCGAAAGAAATTGCTGTTCTCGGCGTAGATTGCAATTTCATAGCACACTGGCTGATCAAGGCTTCATACGACTACACAGAACTCTCCAAGGGTATCGTAGCCATAAACAGTTACTTAACGTGCTATCACCATGGCATAGAATGGTTCGACGGTGAATCCAACAGTGTCGACGTGTACAACAGTCTACGAGAAGTTGCACGAAACGCTTTGAGGATCTACCTTAGGGGAATACCTAAAGTTTTATTCCTACAAAACCTTCTCGCTAGACAAATAATCAATTTGGAGGAGTTCAACTGTCCGTCGTTTAGAAACCTTCCACGCGTTAACGACATGAGTTGTGCATTGACATATTCATATAAACTACGTATTTGGCTGCATAAACATTAGCCTATCGCCCTTCAACCAGCAAAGTCATCGATCTAAAAGAAAAAAAGAAGGCAACGGAAAAAGAGGACATCAACAAGGACAAAAGACGACACACAATTATTGCGTCTTCGAGACAAGGAACTCCGTCTGGGAAACCACGACAAAAAACGCCAACACCAACCAAATCAAGACAGAGCACTCCGGTAACCGTAACTTGTACTGCATACGCAACTCCTATAGATGCTAGCAACACAAGTATTTCCACCATCTCCCAAGATACGATCGATGCCGATCATTTATACGACATAGTACGCGAGGAGGAGGAAGCCGCGGACAAGATTCCTCAGATTCTGACGAAGCCGACTGCAATTGTTGTTAACAATGAGGACCACCGAAAACCCGGTCAGCATTGGCTGGCCAGCTACATCGATAAACGCGGAATCGGATACTTCTTTGACAGTTTCGGTCGACCACCCACCGTACCACAACATATTCAATGTCTCCGAAGAAACTGTAAGGTTTACATCTGGAGTCCTAAGCAGCTACAAGATTTCGCTTCTAACCTGTGTGGTCAGTATTGCGTTAATTTCATTCATCACATGTCTCTCGGTCATTGCATGGATAGTTTTTGGAGACTGTTCACCGACGATACTGCATACAACGATAAATTAAATTTAAAATTATTTTATAAGAATATCAACAATAATTTTCATTATAATAATAATTGTAAGAAGAATGTTCATTGTATAACTCATTTGCAAACATGTAAAAAAATACATAATAATAATAATAATAATAATAATAATAATTTTAATTATTATTATTATTATTATTATTATTATGTATTTTTTTACATGTTTGCAAATGAGTTATACAATGAACATTCTTCTTACAATTATTATTATAATGAAAATTATTGTTGATATTCTTATAAAATGAAAATGATAAAAGGTGCCACAAATGCCTCGGATACGGGCACATAAAAAATGACTGTAAAGGACCGGACAGACACCGGTGCTGCTGGCGATGTGGCCGAGAGGGGCACGATGCACAGGCGTGCAAAAACACACCTGAGTGCTTCCTCTGTCCCAAGAAGGACAACAAGAGCCTCGCACACGTCGCTGGTTCAGGCGCGTGTGCAGCATTTAAGGCAGCACTGACAGCGACAAAGACCAAGACAATAAAATGCCGGTAACTGTTCTCCAATGCAATATGAATCGGAGTAGCGTGGCACACGCGCTGCTTCCTCAGATTGCGGCGGAGCTGGACGCAAACATCCTCGTCATCAGCGAACAGTACCGGGATTTAACACCGCCGAACTGGCTCGCTAGCAGCACGAGTACAGCGGCATTATGGGTGCGCGGGGAATGGGCAACGCGGATCATCGCGCGCGGATCCGGGGAGAGCTACGTTTGGGCAACGGTGGGCGATGTCACCTACGTCAGCGTCTACCTCAGCCCGAATTATAGCGCTCTCGAATACGCGGAGAAGCTGGATACTCTCGAAGACGCCGTGAGAGACATCCCCGGCAACAAAATCGTGGCGGGCGACTTCAACGCGCGCGCGGTCGAGTGGGGAATGCCCGAGACAAACAGACGTGGACGACTACTGTTGGAGATGGCCGCAAGGCTTGAACTGACAGTGGCAAATGAGGGAAATACGCCGACGTACAGACGACCCGGCTTCGGGGACTCTGTGCCCGATGTGACCCTTATTTCGGACAGGATGACACAAAGACTGAGAGCATGGAGAGTGATCGAAGACTACACAGCCAGCGATCACCAGTACATCTCCTTCGGTCTTATAGACAAATCGCGTACGAGCAGTACTCGGGTAACTCGTCCCCCTCGTTGGGACGTGAAACGGATAGACTTAGACAAACTCGACAGACAAATGACGCGCGGGGAACCACTGTCACAGGTGGAACCTCGCGGAATGACTAATCGCGGCAGGGCTGAAGCGCTTGTCGGGGAAACAACCCAGTTTCTTCAACAATTGTGTGAAGCCTCTATGCCGCGGAAACGTTACGCACGCAACAAACGAGAGACATACTGGTGGACAGCCGAGATCGCGGACATCCGACATAGTTGCCTAGCACTTAGACGGAAGGCCCAACGGGCTCGCGACCGACAAACCGCACTAATTTTCTCCGAGGAATACAAAAAGAGTAGGAGGCGTTTGCGGTACGCCATAAATAACAGCAAAAAAGAGTGCTGGCAAAGACTGACGGACGAGGTGGACTCGGATCCCTGGGGCGCGGGTTACAAGATCGTGACTCACCAACTGGGGAGACGGGTTCCACCGATAACTAAGGACGCAGAGACGATGGACAAGATCGTCGACGGTCTCTTTCCAACTCATCCCGTGAGGAGGGAGGAAACCGTTGAACGTACAAACGGAGAATGCCCTCTATTCACGAGTGCGGAGCTCGCCAGAGCTGCAAACTCGTTGAAACCTAACAAGGCACCGGGCCCTGACGGTGTGCCGCCGGAAATCTTACGTTTCGTCGTTTTGCGACGACCGTCAGTGCTCCTCGACACATTCAACGGGTGCCTGGTGGAGGGCGTTTTCAGTAGACATTGGAAGACGGCTCAATTGGTTCTCATTAGTAAAAATAAGGGGGACCCTGAGAATCCGTCATCCTACAGGCCACTAAGCCTACTTAACACGACCGGAAAACTGTACGAGCTATTGCTTAGACCAAGGCTTCTACAGTCGATAAAGGACGCAGGAGACTTATCAGACCGACAACACGGGTTTCGAAAAGGACGCTCAACCATCGGAGCGATAACCTTTGTAAAAACCATTTTCAACAAGCATAACACCAGGTGCCACGCGACCAGGCCTCTGGTCTTACTGGCTACGCTGGACGTTAGGAACGCCTTCAATTCGGCGAGGTGGGTGGATATCCTGGAAGCGCTGGAAACAGCATTCCGGGTGCCCGACTATCTTCTCCGGGTTGTAAGGGACTACCTGAGGGACCGACGTCTCACATACGAGACCACTGACGGACGAAAAGACAGACGAATAACTGCAGGAGTCGCCCAGGGATCCATTCTGGGGCCAGACTTCTGGAACGTACTGTATGACAGTCTTCTCCGAATGGAGATGCCGACGGACACATCCCTCGTCGCTTACGCTGATGACGTTGCGGCCATTATCGTGGCCCGTGACACACACCTGATCCAGCTAAAGCTGAACCAGGTTATGCGGCGGGTGACTGAATGGATGAAAGACCACGGACTGCAAATTGCGTTACAAAAGACAGAACTTGTGCTTCTAACTAGACGAAGAATCGACACGGGGATACCGTTGACAGTCGGACGCGAATGCGTGGTAGTCCGAGACGAGGTTAAGTATCTAGGGGTAACTTTGGATACGAAACTGAGTTTCTGGCCTCACATACGCACGGTGACTAAAAAGGCACAAGAAAAGACAAAAGCCTTGAGCAGACTCATGGCTAATACGAATGGACCGAGACCGAGCACTCGACGACTACTCATGAGCGTTACCCACTCGATCATGCTATATGGGGCGGAAATCTGGGCGGACGCGTTACACGTTAAGAGACGGGCGAAAGCGATGACTAGCGTACAGCGGGTGGGCGCGTTAAGAATCACGTGCGCGTACAGAACGGTGTCTGAAAACGCCGTTCTTGTTATCGCGGGCGTGATTCCGATCGACCTACTCGCGACGGAACGAAAGCGCATATACGATCGAAGCGCGGACACGGGACGGGTCGACGCTGCGACAGACGAACGTACGAAAACAATGGAACTCTGGCAAACACGGTGGACAAATACCCAACAGGCGCGATGGACACGTAGACTTATCCCTGCGGTTGCCCCGTGGAAGGGGAGAAAGCACGGTGAGGTAGACTTCTATCTCACCCAATTTTTCTCTGGACACGGATACTTCCGCGGCTATCTACACAAGATGGGCAGACTTGCTACACCTGAATGTAAGTACTGCGGATGGGTCTACGATGACGCTGATCATACGTTCTTCGCCTGTAGGCGATGGGCAGATCAACGTCAACGACTTGAAATGGACATAGAAGCGATCACGCCGGAAAACGTGACGAGACTTATGACGACGAACGCGGACAACTGGCGCCTGATCGCAAATTACGTTACGAATGTATTGCGGAGCAAAAAAGCAGATGGATGTCTGACAGATTGAGCGAATGTGATTCGAGAATGAACGAGTAAAAGAATGAATGTGTTTTTTGGACACGCAAGGACAGCCGCCCAGTCTGAAGTAATGTGAATAACAGTTCCGGGCTGGTGTCGGTGCGAACAGAGATATGTGGGTTTAGTGGGTATTAGTAGTTTGCTCCTACTGAGTCCCACACTCGGTGGACTGTCTGCTCTTGCGAGGGGGTGGATAGTTTGCCGGTTGTGCGTAAAATGTCATTACCACAGACTCCAAAAAAAAAAAAAAAAAAAAAAAAAAAAAAATAATTTTAATTATAATATATAAACAGGTACATTAGTTGTAAGTTTCTATTATGAACGTAATATATATTTAGCCGAATGCAAAACACGTATAATTTTACTCATATTTACTCTATATCTTAGTGTGTGAATTTATTATAAGTTTTATCAGGTCAACCGGAATCACTGTCTATTTATAAGTTTCGTATAATAAAATGTGTGTGAGTGTCTTTGCGTCTATTCTTAAGCTACTCTTATACTTAATATTAACCGAGTGTCAAATCTAGTTTTAATTTTATGTACTGTATAATCATCTATATGTATATCTCTGCGTGTGTAATTATTCATTCTATGTCTCGTTGTCTCCTTTTATATTATAATACTTGAATAAACATCTGGGAATTTATCTACAAATTACGTACATTTAATTATTTAACCCTCTCACCTCCAACTCCCATTTGTACCATGTTGAATATAAGTCTACACGCATACTGCATACTCTCTCTCTCTCTCACACACACCAACATAGACGCTCTGGGTCAGCTATTATAACACGGCGTTCGAATAGCCTAGCGCGTCATCAGTATCTCTGCGTGAGTGCGAGAGAGAGAGGTAGAGGAAGAGAGCGTGGGTACGCGCAGTAGTGCTCTCTCTCTCTCTTACATGCGTCACTCTTCTTACTGCAAGAGACGCACTGCGCGCGCAACCCCTCTTGCTCTCTCTCTCTCTCACACACATACACGCGCGGGCCCCCGTCGTGACGTCACCACCGGGATAGACACCCCATTGTCCACGCTAGACAACCCATTGTACGTGCTAGACAACCCCAATTGTTGCGCTAGACAATACCATTGTTCCCATTGTTCCCATTGTTCGCGCTAGACAATCCCATTGTTCCCATTGTTCGCGCCAGATGTCATTGTTGTTAGGCCACGCCCATTCCGGCGCGCTATAAGGTACCCTTACAACTATTAATAATTAATTTCATATTAAAAATATTTAATTAAGAACAAAATTGAAACCATCTGCTTACATTTCTATGTAATTACCAAAACTTGTGTTTAATTTAGTTCTAACTAATTTATATTTACTTATAAAAAACTTTCTATTGATTCTATTTGGTCATTAAATTGACATACTTATTTTTTCAATCATTTTAATGTGTGCGAGAGCCTCGGTGGCTCATGGGTAGAGCTCCCGACTCTCACACCGAGGGTCGTGGGTTCGATCCCAGACGTGTACCTCTGAAAATTTTTTCATGTGCATTTTTCGAACACCTCGACTCAGTGGCTCGGCGTGTCACTATAATGTGACGCCAGTTCAGGTGCGCGTGCGTTTCGTGCACTTGTCAGTGCATGAGAGGCACGGGCATCTGAACTATAGGGAACGTTAGGGACGCGAAGATGTAAAGAGCATCGCGGTGGTTCCATCGGGAGGACAGGAAACTGTAATTATTAGACTAATTACAGTGACCGACGATATCTTCCGATGGACACAAGCACCACTGTTTCAACTACATGTGCTTTGTTTACAGACACACCGTTCACCTCCGTCGCTGATTAGCCCTGGCAGCATAAATAGAGCGACGTTAAATAACAAAAAAAATATATATATTAAAACTCTTACTCTAAGGTCTAAGCCGGTACAGTCGAGTCAACGAGTAAAGGTTCAATCGTTACTCACTAGTCGAGGGAAATACTAGTGGCAAAATGTCATTCTTTTTCCAACGAAAACAGTGGCGAAACTACGTATTTTCGACCAGGCATCAAGAAAACGTTGTTAATAAGAAAAGTAAACAAATCAATAAAAATACATCTGTTACTGGTACCGAAGATCTTTTTGTAATTTTTGTTATCCACATTTCGAACTATCTGCATAATTAATAAAAAAATTCAATTATTTCGATAAATCATATCTTCTGTTCTTTATGAATCTTCTGATTATTAATAAAAATTTTTTTTTTTTTAATTTTTACTTCACTTTTTTAATAACAACTTTTGGGTTAAACAAGTAAGTAAATTATATTTATTACAGATTTTAAAAACATAAATCAACATAAAGATATAATATACATTTAAAAACTGAAAGTATATATTATATATAATTTAATAATGTAATAAATTGTAAATATAATTTCGATAAAAAATAATATGTTTTGGAGAAAGAAACTAATTTGATTGAATAAAAAATATTTTTTGCACTTGTTACACAATTATATCCACTATATTTGAATAAGTAATAATAATTGATAATAATATAATAATATTATATTTCTAAATAATTTGTAAAATAAATTGCTGGTTTAATACCGAGTACTTAACAATACTTTGATGTGTACCTAAGATTGCCAAATATCGACTGAACTGGTCCCGTAAACTATTTACAAATGTTGTTGGAATTCGATATAGTATTGTTTTGACGACCGGCAAAGTTATTTACAAGAAATGAAATTGTTTAAATTTCATTTTATTAACACATTGTTGGTTGGGTAACGTAGATTAATTAGTTTTATATAATATAAATTTACACAATACAATTCAAAATACAATTAGTTTCTCGATTAATTTTCATTGTTTTAACAAATTCCTGTTTGCTTTATAATTCAACACTTTCGAATAAATAATACAAAAAATTATAAATAACTTAAATTCATTTGAAAATTACCTCATCATGCATTATCAACATTTTCAATTTAAATTAAAATTATGAAATATTGGACAATAAAAAAAGTTATTCATTGTATTTAAAAGTTAGTAATTTATTTATTAGAAAAACAATTGTTCTATAAGTATTAAACTAAATTCTTCTTGCTAAATTGCAACGAATTTAAACAATAACAACAGTAACAATAAAATAATATTTAATCCATCTTATTCTAGTCATACCAGGGTTGTAAGTACTCGAATCATTTCGAGGAATAGAATCTTTAAAAATCCATAATCAATTTTAATTTTGGATTTTCATTTACTGCAAATCCTAATCTCCCTTGATTTTATGATTCTCAAATTTATCGAATCATAAGATCCAAGTGATTTAAGAATTTTCTGTCACATACAATCACAAATCCTTTTGATTTTTTAAATATATTTATTGTAAATCATAAATACTAATGATTTTTGGATTTTTAGTTTTTATGAATCGCAAATACCGGTGACTTTAGGAGTTTTTCTTTCTAAGATTCACAAATACTAATGAATTTACGAGTTTGTTTTTCACGAGTCAAAAATCCGTTTGATTTTGTAATTTCTTTTTGATGACAATCATAAATACCGACGATTTTATAATTTTACGTTTTCGAATAAAAGAATCATGATGATTTTTTTCCTTTTTCATATACGAATCATTAATTTAATTTATTTTATGTTTTCTCGTAAAAGCGAATAAAATTCCTTTGATAGTTGTAATACGATTTATTAATGATTCTCGAGGTACCTGGACTATTGTTATTTGGATTGTTGTTAATTTTAAATCCGTTTTTGTTATTAAAAGCTTTTTCCTTATACTGAGCACAAAATACTACTTGCTTTCCCTATTTACGGGGCGCAATATCACACTTTTCAATTCTTATGTAAAATGTACCTAGTGATTAGTGAAATAAATTCAGAACAAAACAAATGTGGATGCGTGTGTGACAATTAATGCGGGTATTTATGAGCTTGTTTGTGCGTTCGGTAAATTTATTTACAAGTGCTTTTGTGTGCGTATGTATGCGCGAGTGCGTAAATATGTATATGTGTGTGTGAATGTGTGTGACTTTGTGAATATGTGTGCGAGTATGTGAATATATGTGTGAGTGAATGTGTGTGAATGTGCGTGCGAGTGGGTATATATGTGTGTGTGAGAGTGTGTGTGTGTGTGTGTGTGTGTGTGTGTGTGTGTGTGTGTGTGTGTGTGTGTGTGTGTGTGTGTGTGAATATGTAATTGTGACATAGCCCACGTTGTACAACGTTGTTCCAACGTTTCAACAACTTTTATAACAACATTGTAACGTTGTTAAAACAACGTTGCCACAACGTTGCTACAACGTTGTGTGCTAGTAGGGAAAGTATCTCTGTAAGAACACATTTTAATATATTTAAATCAGTGGTCATGGAATCAGAATATATAGTAAAAAATTTACTTTTTACAAATTTTGTAAATTTGTCCTTGAAATAACTTTGATCCCATGTGAAAAAATTTTATAAAGTTTATATAAAATTTTTATAATATCACTTTATAAAATTTTTATATAAATTTGGTTCTATAAAAATTTTACAAAATTTTTATAAAAACATTATATATTATGATAAATTGCTTTTTTATGTATTTATGTGACAAATAAAAAACTATTTTCTGGGAAGATATAATTTAATGAAAATCATTTATTTGTAGAATAAAGTAACATGAGAAAATTTAATAATTAACCATATATAAAATTTTTGTATATATTTTATTTTAATAAATCACTTTGAAAATAAAGTAAATATAATTATCATTAAGTGCATATAATTGTATTTTCCCAAGTGAAAATAATTTATAAATTTTTTATAAAAATTTTATAAAATACATTTTATATATTTTTTATAAAAATTGTATAAAATGAATTGTACACAATTTGTATAAAAAATGGGTCTTATAAAAACTGTATAAAATTTTTATAAAAAAGATTGGCTTTTATAAAAAAAAATATTTTTATTAAACTTTTAAATACATATAACATACTTTAAATAGAAAAAGATAAATAAGAGTAATTAAGAACGTTCGAGACAAGTTATAAAATTTGTTTACTGTATTTTATAGGTTGGAAAAAGTTTGCGTGGTGGCGATTAGTGACTTGTACCGACGCTTCTACGCACGGAAAAGCTGTTGATCGTTCTTTTAAAATCGACTAACCTGCAACAAAAATATTATAAAAACACAAAGTATCTATTTTTGTAATTTAATCGATACCGAAAAATGTACTAAATCGCTAAGTTTTTAAAAACCTAAAGAAAGGAGGACTTATCTGATCAAAAGTGCAGTCGGAGTTGAATCTTCAGGTCTCAATATTCCGGCTCTCCCCTTACCGAGACTGGCTTTCAAATTCTCAAAATCGATAATATTTCATGCTGGTCGATTCACGCAACACATATATCTAGGTTAAAAGTACAACTTCCGCGATGAATTTAGTGGTAAACTGCTTGATTAAGTAAAGTACGACAAACGTTTCGCGCTGACGAAGCTCACGGGAATAAGACATCAAACTGAAGTTGGTTAGATGTCAAACTGAAGTTGGCTTTTTTCTCTATCGTCAAGAAAAAGTGATCATCTTGAAGTTATTTTTTTCCAAACAAACCAACTTTAGTTTGACATCTAATCAACTTCAGTTTGATATCTTATTCTCCTGAGCTTCGTGCAGCGCGAAACGTTCGCCGTCGTATTTTACTTAATCAAGCAGTTTATCACTAAATTCGTTGCGGAAATCGTACTTTTAAACTTCATAAATGCGGTGCGTGAATGGACCAGCGTGAAGCATCATCACTTTTGAGAATTTGATAGTCATACTGGATGAGGAATATCGAGACCTGAAGATTCAACTCCGACTGCACTTTTGATCAGATAAGTCCTCCTTTCTTTAGGTTTTTAAAAACTTAGCTATTTAGTACATTTTTCGGTATCGATTAAATTACAAAAATAAATACTTTGTGTTTTTGTAATATTTTTGTTGCAGATTTTAAAAGGACCATCAACAGCTTTTCCGTGCGTAGAAGCGTCGGTACAAGTCACCAATCGCCACCACGAAAACTTTTTCCAACCTATAAAATACAGTAAAAAAATTTTTATAACTTGTCTCGAACGTTCTTAATTACTCTTATTTATCTTTTTCTATTTAAAGTATGTTATGTATTTAAAAGTTTAATAAAAATATTTTTTTTTATAAAAGCCAATCTTTTTTATAAAAATTTTATACAGTTTTTATAAGACCAATTTTTTATACAAATTGTATACAATTCATTTTATACAATTTTTATAAAAACTTTATAATTTTTTTTTACTTGGGATATTTTCCAGAAAATAGTTTTTTATTTGTCACATAAATACATAAAAAAAGCAATTTAACATAATATATAATGTTTTTATAAAAATTTTATAAAGTGATTTTATAAAAATTTTATATAAACTTTATAAAATTTTTCCACATGGGATCTAAACGCGGATATGATTCGGATTTAGCGGCTGTCAAAACTATAAAAATATTATTTAGTCATTTACGCTTAAAAGTTTCTTCTCAATTTGACCTTCAAATGCTCTTGATTCTGACGTGATAGCGCCAAATGAAATTATCTTAATCTGAACCAATATCGGAATTTGAAGTACAAAATGTACTTTCTACAAAATTTACAAACTTGACCTTTAATGACCATCATCTTAACCCGATAAAGTCAAACCCCATAAAGGATCAGTGGCTGTCAAAATTGTAGAAATATTAGTGTCCTCTTCTTAAAACTTTTTTCTAAGTTTGACCTTTAAAGAACCTCAAACTTGATAACTCCAAATCAAGCTTAGACTCGGAATCAGCGGTCCGTAATAAGAACATATAGGTCTTGCTCTTAATATACAGACAATTTTTTTATTTTGAGTGACTGTAATCTTTCGAGTGTTTAACGTCCAGGTCACTAGGGCACAATCTACTAGATACCACAAGTAAAAAAACGCACAATACAATAAGTAAAAAAATTGACGCAATAAGTCAAAAAAATTATATGGATTTTCGATTTATTAATAGGGCCAATTCACAAGTCAGATGGATTTTTAATTTTTAATTGGAGAAAATCCTTACATCAAAAGGATTTTGGATTTATAATAAAAGAAAATCCTTACATCAAAAGGATTTTGGATTTATAATTTAGGAAATCCTTTAATCAAAAGGAGTTTGGATTTATAACTAAAGAAAATCCTTTAACCAAAAGGATTTGTGATTTGAAGACAACAAATTCTGCAATTCCAAGGTTGATTTTAGATTCATGATTTGACGAATCATACATCTCACAACCCTGAGCCATACGTTTACAATTTTGAAAGTCATATTAACCGAGGATTAGAAACATTCCGTTCAAGTATAGAATTTTTGTTTAGTAGTAATTCAACTTTTGAATCGTCAACATTAGTGAAAAATTCAACGGTTAATTGCTATACTTATAGTAACAAATAGTAATATAAAGTGACATTATATATGTGTATGTGTATGTGCCTGCAATAACAACAAATCTATTTACAAAGGAAACCACAAATGAAATAAAAGGTGAAAATAATAAGTGAATATATTATTTTTTCCTTTGTTCGATGTAATTCTAACAAATTATTATATTTTCATTCACTTTACTTGAACAACGTATAATTAAGTTTTACAAAGATAGTGTTATGAATAAAAAATAACTATATAAAATAAATTGTTATAATGCATTAAATATAGTATGATTTCTTTTAATTTATTTTCTTGAGTATCATCATGATATACTTTTAATATATTTATACATCTTTTTATTATAGTTAATATTACAATTTAGGATAGTTACACATAATGTAAATTTTTAACAATTAAATTTCTATTTAATTTTTAAAAAACAGTGATTAATTCAACAAAATTTTATAATTATTCTGATTAATTTAAAAAAAAATGTTGAAAACTCATAATTAATTTTAGAAACTAAGCATATCCTGTAGACTATTTACAAACGTTAGTGGAATTTGATGCAAAGGTTGTGGTTGTGTACAGACATTGTACATATTAAAATATTCAAAATGGGACATTTTCATTCAAAAGCAATAAAACCTCAGGTACAACAAATAATTTACATGATTTGAATTATTTTAAATTATTATAAATTTTATTTTTATATTAAAGGATACAGAAGAAAAACAAATATATTTCCTTGAACAACAAGTACATAACGTAGAAAAAGAAGTCATATTATTAAAAAATATGTTTGTAGAATTAATGTTCAAAGAGAAATTTAATAAAAAAATAGAAAAAAAAGAAGAAATAAAATCTAATGATACAAACAATATAGTTAAACAATGTAAGGAGTCGGACTTGAATATCAATATTATTGTACCACAAAATGAAGAATCAACTACAAATACCACTACAGGTATAATGCTTATAGTATATATATATTTAACAATATTATATTTCAACAAAAGTTAAATCTATAATTTGAATATAATTTTATCAGAACGCAGAAGATGGCGTAAACCAGCTGGTCAAAAAAGGCGAAACTGGTATAATAACAGATATGTTCCGTATGATAGAGAATATTAAAATTATGTAATTGTAATTAAAATTATTAATAAAATATAATATAAATTTACCAAGGAAATAAACATATTTGTGTAAGATGGTTTGCTTATTCATAAATGTTTTATTATATATATATATATATATATATATAGCATATTATTATTCAATTATTTTAAAATCTAAAATTTGTAAATTAATTCAATGAAATATAATCATACAAAGTAATTAACAATAATACATAAACTGAGAAAAATGTTGTAATATAAAATGTGATATATAACAGTATTTTCACTAACAAACAAAATAATATGTATGTGTAAAAATTATAATAATGGTATCACCATTATTCTCATGTTTACAATTGTGAAAGTCAAATTCCCTAAGACTTCGGGCACATTTCATACAAGTTTGGAATTTTTGTTCAAAAGCTTTTAGTAGTAGTTTGACTTTTGAATAGTAAACATTGATATACAATACGGCAAATAATTATACTTATTATAATAAAATAATAATAAAAAGTGATTCTACATATATATATATTATAACGGGTACGGATTTCGAGTGTCGGCGCAGGTTAGATCCCTGAATTATCGGCGACGTTCGTCGATAGGACCAAGTCGACTAGCCGGGATAATTGCGAATGGTAGCGCAGTGGTGAGTCTTCTGCCTCGCGCTCCCGGGATCGTGGGTTCGCGCCCCGATACCTTCGTTGATTTTTTTATTCCTTATATTCAATCCGTACCCCGTTACAAATGGCGCCCAACTCAAAAACCCACTTGCCAGAAGAGACAAAGTAGTTTATCTTCGCCTGGCTCATCTTGGACCGAAGTCGGTCATAAACTCCCATCCCCACCACCACAGTCCCGGTGGATTTCCCCGCGAGAACGTCAAAAAAGTGCGGAGGTACGACTGTAGGAGAAAAGCCTGTCTTGCTCTTTCACAGTGTGTATACGTATACGCAGCACACCTCCAAGGTTGGCACTAGACGTAGGGGAGCTTGAGTTTCTGGGATCACAAGCGTGGTGGTGCAAACGCACGGCTATCCATAACGAGGCTCCCGGTGCTCAGAAAACGGTCTTCTTGACACCGGTCGAGCAGGGACAACCTTCGCCTCTCTAGCCCAGGTGATCGAAGTGATCAAACGACTCCCCGAGGGCGTAGGTCGCATTTGGGTGGGGGATATAACAGGTACGGATTTCGAGTGTCGGCGCAGGTTAGGTCTCTGAATTATCGGCGACGTTCGTCGTTAGGACCAAGTCGACTAGCCGGGATAATTGCGAATGGTAGCGCAGTGGTGAGGCTTCTGCCTCGCGCTCCCGCGATCGTGGGTTCGCGCCCCGATACCTTCGATGATTTTTTTATTCCTTATATTCAATCCGTACCCCGTTACAATATATATATATATTGATATATATATATATTACAAAAAAATTTGGATAAAAATGCAGCCGCAAAAAAAAAAAAATAAAAGGTGAAAACAGTGTAATAAATATAAGTAAAAATTATGCAAAATTTACTGATGTGTTCCAATTAATAACTAAGTGAGTACATTATTATCTTACTTTGTTCTTTTTAATTTTATAAAAACTTTTTATTTGTATTGTAGCGGGGTACAATCTCTCGCTTCGGTAGGGGTAAAGGGATCGATTGCTACGGCACTGCCTAGTTATACTCCCTAGGCGGTGCTCCGAGAGTGTGCGGCGGATTCAAATCAGTGATCTCCGCGCACGACCTACCGTTGCGATGTCCGTTAACAACCGCGAGATCACTTGCCGATCTCGCGTCTTTGTACAGCTAAAACGCTGTGAGCTGAAATTGACCGCGAATAAAAGGGATAAATTCGCGGTAAGAGTACCTCGGCCGCTCGTAGAACGGAGAGGGCGGTATTCGGGATAACGGGAATAACGTACGCCGGTAATCAATAATTAAACTCGTACTCGGATATTGATTACATATGAATTTTTATTTATTATAAAGAAATATAAATTTGATTTAACATTGGATAAAGAAAAGAACAATAAAATTACAAAGGCCGTATATAGGCCGCGTGAGGTCTCGCGACGAGGTGTAACCGCCGGGGTTACTCGTACTTTCTCTCTTTCTAGCACGCGTACGCGGTCGCCCGTTAGCTTCCTCGCCGTCGCGCGCGGGCGAGATCCGCCGATCCCGAACTTAAAGTTATAGCCGTAAAGAGAGAGTCTTTACGGCTTCGGCGGCTCGCGAGTGGTGCACCACGTACCTTATCTCCCCGTCGATGCGCTTGGCTTCGCCTGTTTCCCTTCTTTCCGTCGGGCTCTCGCGCGCGGCAACTTCGCCGTCCTCGCAGGTTCCTGGGAGTCGCTGGAGCTGTGGGCTGGACACCAGCACACTCACTCCACAAAATCACTCGTTCTTTACGGCACGAAACCCAGAACCCGAGCAAGAATCCGCGATAACGATTCTTGTTCTCTTGCCACGAATTAGCAAGGAAGGCGTTACCGACGACGTGTCTATGTACGATGACTCGCTAATAAAATCTCTATACTCTCCTCAGTGTGCTTGCGCGTCGGACCATTATTAGTCCTTACGCGGCTTACGCGCGGGCTTTCCCGATCACCTACGAGCTTTTCCGATCGTCACTCGCGCTCGTTATAAGGTATAGCTTCAGACGCATAAGAGTATGTAGCTTACCTTTACACCCCCCTCCCAGATTCCACGTACACTGGACGTGTGTATCTGAGATTCGCGGGTGCAAGATCGGGAGAGGGCTCGGATGCCCAATCTTTGGCCACGGAACTTCTGAGATCTAGTCGTCCACAACGAGCTAGGGGCTCTCAATTTGCTCGTTCCGTGGCAGAGGAGAGTTTAATCCAAAAGGAGCCTTCACAGATGGGTGTCGGCTGCTAGCCTTGGTACTGTCCGGGTATTCCCTTTTTTTCGGGTTCTTCCTGGGACGACCCCTACCACTCTCGCTGTGGGCCTCGGCTCCCCGCTGGGAGCGGCCGGAGAGTACATTTTTTCGCTCGGGGTGTCTTCGCTCGCAGTAGGCGGGTCGCTCGTCGCCTCTTCGTCCATCGTCGGTTGGGCGGCGTCGTCTACTTCGGGCAGAGGCATTCCATTGTCGGGCACGTAGGGCTTGAGATGTTCGGCGTGTATCATCTCCTCGTCGCCTTGCCCGTCCTGAGTAAGGTACGTGTTTGAGCCTTTTGTCTGGACAACTACGTATGGGCCTACATACTTCAGTGCCAACTTAGAGGTTGTCTTATCAGCGCTGAAAGACTGGACTCTGTTCCTATCTCAAAGTTTTCGTCTCGACGCCCGGCGTTGAAATAAACGGCTTGTCTCGCTTGAGCCGCGGCGGCATTCTCGGAGGCCACTTTGTGTAACTCGGTTAGCCTGGACAGTCCTTCAGACCAGTCTTGGAGCCGCTGATGATCAAACCGTTCTTGTGCGAGCTCTTCTTGCTCTCGCCGGTCCGTGCTAGGTGGCTCTGGCTGTCGACCGTAGTTCAACATTGCCGCGCTCCACTCTGTCGAGCTTTGAACCGCTGTGTTTATCGCAAACACTAATTCCGGTAGCTTTTCGTCCCAGCTGGTATGCTTTTCCTTGATGTACGAAGCTACCATTGTCTTGAGCGTGCGGTTCGACCTTTCTACGGGGTTTGCTCGCGGGTGGTAAGGAGGTGTCGTCGTATGGTACACTCCCTTTTCTTTGAGATAGTCGTCGACCATCTTGTTTTTGAACTCGGTCCCATTATCGGAGTGAAATACTTCCGGCGTGCCGAAATGCATGAGGACACGCTCGTGTAACTCCTTTCCTATGGTCTTTGCGTTTGCTTTTCTAATTGGGACCGCTTCAATCCAGCGCGTAAATAAGTCCTGGAAGACCAGAATGTTCTCGAATCCGTGGGTAGAGCGAGGTAATGGTCCAGTCACATCACCTGCGACTACCTGCCAAGGTCTTTCGACTACTCTACGGCCCATGAGGCCTCTAGGCGATTGCTGCTCTACCTTACACTGCTGGCAGATTTGACATTTCCGCACGTAGTCACCTACCTCCGCATAGTATCAAGGCCAATAGTATAATCTGGCAACCCGTGCTAAAGTCTTTTCGCGACCTAAGTGGCCAGCAGTTGGATCGTTGTGACATTCCTATACTGCCTGAACTTCTTTATTGCCCAGACAACGGCTAAACATTCTCGTTCGGTGACACTGTAATTCCTCTAGGCTGGGGACAAGATCCGACTTGCGTACTTCAAAACTCTTTCGTCTCCATCCACGAGTTGGAGTAGCACAGCCTCCATACCGGTGTCACTGGCGTCTGTCTGCAGTATGTACTGCCCATTTGGGACAGGACGCTGCAGAATCGGTGCTGTCATTAAGACGGCCTTGATCTGTTGGAAAGCTTGCTCTTGCTCATCAAGCCACTCATACCGCTGGTTCTTCTTGGTTAAACGCGTCAAGGGTTCTGCGATTGTCGCGTAATCCGGCATAAATCGCCTATGCCAAGAAGCCATACCGAGGAAACGGCGAAGCTGTTTAATATTCTTCGTAGCCGTATACTCTTTTATCAGCTCTAACTTGGCGGGATCGGGACGTACTCCGTCCCGGTTTACCATTACGCCAAGATACTTGACCTCTGACTTACAAAAAACGCACTTATCCCGGTTTATTGAAAGTCCAGCTTCTGCCAGCCTTTTAAGGACTTCCTCTAGGTAACGCTTATGATCCTCGAATGTCTCCGACACGACGATATCATCAAGGTAAGCATAAGCGTGCGGCGCCAGGTCTGGTCCTACGACTTGGTCTATCATCCGTTGAAAGGTCGCCCCCGCATATGCCAATCCGTACGGCATCCTCGTGAACTGGAACAGTCCCAATCCAGGAACTGTGAAAGCAGTAATAGGGCGCGACTCGACTTGCAACGGTATCTGATGATAGGCGCAATTCATGTCGAGAGTGGAGATATAGCGAGCCTTTCTTAGTTTGCGCAGTATATCGTGCATGAAAGGCAAAGGATATGCATCTGGTTTTGTTAAAGCGTTGACTTTCCTGAATTCGATGCAAAACCGTCTAGAATTGTCATCCTTTCTCGCCATCACCACCGGGCTGCACCATCTGCTGGTCGAGGGCTCAATGACCCCGGAGTCAAGCATCTCCTTCACTTGGCGGTGCATTTCTTCTTGGATTTTGTCCGAGACCGGGTCAATCCAGCGCGTAAATAAGTCCTGGAAGACCAGAATGTTCTCGAATCCGTGGGTAGAGCGAGGTAATGGTCCAGTCACATCACCTGCGACTACCTGCCAAGGTCTTTCGACTACTCTACGGCCCATGAGGCCTCTAGGCGATTGCTGCTCTACCTTACACTGCTGGCAGATTTGACATTTCCGCACGTAGTCACCTACCTCCGCATAGTATCAAGGCCAATAGTATAATCTGGCAACCCGTGCTAAAGTCTTTTCGCGACCTAAGTGGCCAGCAGTTGGATCGTTGTGACATTCCTATACTGCCTGAACTTCTTTATTGCCCAGACAACGGCTAAACATTCTCGTTCGGTGACACTGTAATTCCTCTCGGCTGGGGACAAGATCCGACTTGCGTACTCCAAAACTCTTTCGTCTCCATCCACGAGTTGGAGTAGCACAGCCCCTATACCGGTGTCACTGGCGTCTGTCTGCAGTATGTACTGCCCATTTGGGACAGGACGCTGCAGAATCGGTGCTGTCATTAAGACGGCCTTGATCTGTTGGAAAGCTTGCTCTTGCTCATCAAGCCACTCATACCGCTGGTTCTTCTTGGTTAAACGCGTCAAGGGTTCTGCGATTGTCGCGTAATCCGGCATAAATCGCCTATGCCAAGAAGCCATACCGAGGAAACGGCGAAGCTGTTTAATATTCTTCGTAGCCGTATACTCTTTTATCAGCTCTAACTTGGCGGGATCGGGACGTACTCCGTCCCGGTTTACCATTACGCCAAGATACTTGACCTCTGACTTACAAAAAACGCACTTATCCCGGTTTATTGAAAGTCCAGCTTCTGCCAGCCTTTTAAGGACTTCCTCTAGGTAACGCTTATGATCCTCGAATGTCTCCGACACGACGATAATATCATCAAGGTAAGCATAAGCGTGCGGCGCCAGGTCTGGTCCTACGACTGAGTCTATCATCCGTTGAAAGCTCGCCCCCGCATATGCCAATCCGTACGGCATCCTCGTTAACTGGAACAGTCCTAATCCCGGAACTGTGAAAGCAGTAATAGGGCGCGACTCGACTTGCAACGGTATCTGATGATAGGCGCAATTCATATCGAGAGTGGAGATATAGCGAGCCTTTCTTAGTTTGCGCAGTATATCGTGCATGAAAGGCAAGGGATATGCATCTGGTTTTGTTAAAGCGTTGACTTTCCTGAAGTCGATACAAAACCGTCTAGAATTGTCATCCTTTCTCGCCATTACCACCGGGCTGGACCATCCGCTGGTCGAGGGCTCAATGACCCCGGAGTTAAGCATCTCCTTCACTTGGCGGTGCATTTCTTCTTGGATTTTGTCCGAGACCGGGTAGTACCGCTGCTTGATCGGTTTGGCTGATCCGACGTCGATTGTGCGCTCGACGTCGTGAGATCGACCGATCTTTGGCATGGTGTTGGATAGAACTCGGTCCAACAGCTGACGCAATTCCTCGCGTTGACTGTCGGTTGCGTCAGCAACCCCTACTGACGACAAGGAAGCCGTACCTCCGTCCAAGCTAGCTACCTCTAACTGGACGTGGGCTTTGCTGTTTTTGAGGAACAGCTGATCAGCGACTGGCTCTAGAACTGCACGAAATGCACGTACGAAATTGACTCCTAGGTAACATTCGGCGTCCAGATTTGGCATAATGGCAACCCTGAGCTTCTTGGTCTCACCACCGATGGTGAAAGGCAACATTCCGTGCCCACTCAGTGGTTGTACATGTCCATCAGCCAATTTCACTCTCCCCGCGTTTTCGGTAGAGAGCGATTTTCCCAGGGCGGTAGCGATTGTCAGGCCGTTAGAACCCATTACCGTCGTCGAAGCTCCTGGATCATACAGGGCTCTGATCCGGAAATCGCCTATTTCCGCTTGGAGCCACCAGCGCGTCTCGTCCTCTGGACGGTAGCTCCGGTGTGGCTCCTGCTGACCTTGAGGAATAGAATCTTGGGAATCGATTCCCTTCCTGTGCTCCACTGGCTTCATGGAGTCTATCCCGCCGCGGATGAGCTCCGCGCGGTCTCGTTCATACCGTGGGCCCGAGGTTCTGGGCATCTCGGGGACTCTCTGGCCCTTGGGTTCGGCCTGAGTCCCGTTTAGCCGCTCCCGGAGGCGTTTCCCTTATTGCAGTCAGGGCAATGGCGGCGGAAATACGCAAGCTTACCGCACCCATTACAGAAAATTGGTTTGCTCGGATCGAAGGGCGTCCTGCTTGGCCCTCCTTCCGCGCTCTTTCCGCCGCGGGGCTTCTCGTATTGGCCCCTCTGCTCTCCGTGCCGGTTCGGCGGTTTCTTTTTCTGTGCAAACCGCCGTCTACTTTTGGGACTTCCTGGTATGCTACTCCCGGCTGCGCTCCCGTTCTCACTTGATAGCAGCTTCTTCAGCTGGGTGAGAATCGCGTCCAGCTCCACCAGATTCTTGCCGGTGGTGGATTTATCGGATTCCACCGCTGCTACCTTTGCCTTCGGAGGAGCCTTCTCTGGCTTCTTCTTGGCCTTATACGCGAACTCCGGCCGGACCAGCTTCCCTTCCATTGGAGGTGGTTTGTAGAGCTTTTCACGCTCTTGCAGCCTCTCCGCTTCGAGGGCCAAGTCAAACAGCTGGTCGATCGTCTGCGCCTCGATTCGCTTGAACCGACGCTGGATTCTCGGCAGCATGTTTCGGTAGAGGTGATCTACTTGGTTCCTCTCGCTAGGCTTGGGGACGAGCTCTTGTAGCATGCCTATCATGCAATTCATGTACTCACGTACCGGTTCGTCTTCGCTCTGGGTACGTGATGTGCACTCCAGGATCAGCTTCTCTTGGTAAGTTTCGCTGGCTCCGTACCTGCGTTTGATTGAGCACATGAATTCGTCCCAATTCCTCCACTTTCCTTTGTTGTTGCGGTACCACCTTGCGGCGTCTTCCAGCAGCAACTGCGAAAGTGAAGGAAGGACTTCATCGTGCGTCATGTTTGCTAGGACTCTGCAGTCATCCACGCGCTCTAAGAAGCTGTTAATGCTCTCGCTCCCGTCCCATGAGAACTTTATTCCCCACTTTCTCGCGATCTCGCCTCGGTCGCGCGTGGGGTTAAATGAGCGCGAAGCCCAGGACGGTTGTTCTGGGATGCACGACGCTTGGAGCCTTAAGGGTGAACTTTCTTCACATGGGGGCCTTCCTGGTACCCAGGTATCTCCCCCCTCAAAAGCTCCGCCCAGGGTGGCGCTAGGAGCTGGTCCTGGCGTTTGGGGCTGTAGTCGTGCGTCCTCTTGCTGAACCGGTGACTCCTCTGGCCGGTAGCAGGTACACGTGTCCTGAAATTGGACACGTGGACTTGGGCCTAGTGGATCCAATCGCGTACTTGATGCTCTTTGGGACATCATGTGGCTTACGGCATCGGTTAGCCTCTTTATCTGTGCCGCCATACTTTCCATTTGCTCTTGTAGAGCTTTTCTCTTGGCAATTTGTTCTGCCAGACATGTGGAGAATAGCCGCGGCACATCAAATGGCGTCCCATCGGTCGCTATTAGCGTTATCCAGTCAGATTGACTACCCCTCCAACTGGATTGGTTACTAGACTGGCCCTACTCTGGGGCTGTTGGCAGGTCCTCGCTAGGTAGTCGGGTCGTACGATTGAGATTTTCCTCAATCAGGTGCGTACCTCTCTCATCAGGTAAGGCTCCTGGCGTTTTCTCCCTGACTCGGCGGATCACTTCTGTCCGCTTCTCGACCCGCCTTATCTGGTCATTGACGGTGTCAGTTTGTTGACTGAACTCGTCGACCGAATAATTTCCTAGCAGCCATTGCTGTAGGCGTTCCGCCTTTTGATAGCGGGAACCATCAAGTCGAAGCTCCATTTGTTCTAGGTGGGCCTCGATTTGTGCTGCGTTTTGGGTGTGGATCCACTCGTCCACCTGCACTATAATGTCCTCGTCTCGTTCGGCCAAACTGTCGGCGTTTTGGTCGGCCATTGCGCTTATTTAATTATCGCTCGCGGATAACTTCAAATAAACAAAAATCTCTATTTTTGGTGCACTGTGGCCTGGCGTGCGCAAGGTTATTCTATTTTAATTTGCGTGGCCGCAAAGAAAAATTAAAATTATTCGGCCAAAAGTTGAAGGAATTATCTTTTCCCTAAGATATATAGCCACTCATTTGAATCTGCTATCCGCAAATACACTTTGTCACACCGCACTGGGGATCAGGGTGCGGGGATAAAATCGATATCAATTAATAAAACAGAGAATTTATTATATGATATAAATTAAGTACACGGTTGCCAGTCGTGCTCGCGGCTATATTTTTAACGGCTGCTATTTAGTAATAATTACGCTTAATTAAGTATAACGTCGTGAGGGCTCGATATTTCGCTCAGTATAATTTCACGCGCGGCGATATAGCTATTACTCGATCGAGTATCCGCTCGATCGACGAAAATGGCGACGCAGGCCACGTGTGCGAATACGCGAAAAGGGAAATAGCGGCACACACACCTTACGAGGAGAGGAACACGGGTATGGATAGCACTTTGCACCAAACTTATACTACAATCTCGTTTTCTCGGTTGCACCCGGTGCACACTCTCCGGGCTCTTAATATCGTACGTGAAGACAGTCGAACGGCTAACGAGAAATCGTCTCTATACGTCTAGTCACGGCCGTGTTCCCGAGTTCTCTGCCTTCGTCCTGCGAGAGCGCCGCGCGCATGCGTCGCGACCGTCTCCGCGCAGTGCAAGCGCGGCCGTATAGCGAAAGCGGCTTGATGTTGTTGTTGGCGTTCTGCTAGGCGGTTCGAGTGAGACGACGACGGCGACAACGGCTGGCGACGACGAGGCTGCTATTTGGTAATTATAATCTCGTTCCTTATTATTTATCGGCTAATCGATCCATGAGTTTGTTTCCAGGCGGACGACGAACCTTACTGCCGTGGTTAACGAGTCGTGGCTGCTCGGCGGGTGCATGTACGTGTCGCTATCTGCGTCTCTCTCTACTTCGTGGCTTCTTTGCTTCTGAGACGTCTCTTCACGACGTCGGCTGCGGAGGTTGTCCCTCGGGTCTACTGCGCGGCTGTTATTATACGGTAAGGAGTAACTTGACAGGTGCCTTGTTATTTAGTTAGAATATGTGAGCAATGTTTATGCTCACATAACCTCTAACCCTGGCTCCTATACACCTCTACTCCTGTACACAGTCTTGTGTACTCCTATCTGCTCCTTAGTCTTGAAAACATACTTATTATTATGCTTTACAGGTTGATCTCCCTGTACGAGTTTGTTGCTGCTGGTTGGCTCCTTCAGGATTGAGGCTACTACGGATATGCTGTTACAATTGCTGCAGCTGCAACAGCCGTCTTCCTTATACTTTGGACCTCGATGCCCTATCCATGCTCTTATGCTGCCTTCGTACTCAGCTGATGTCTCCAGGCTCTCCGAGTGCTGTTCGCCCTGCATGTAGCCTCTTGGTGGCTACTGGTTTCCTCGACTTCTGTGTGTGCTGGCTCCGCTTCTGTTCGACTTCTGTGTGTGCTGGCTCCGCTTCTGTTCCAGGGTGTAGCTTGTTCGGCTTTAGGGGGTTATCTTCTAATATAGGTAGCTAGGGATATGTGTGCTCGGTGCTAGGCTTATTTAGTATACGGTTTAGGTGGATATGTGTGTGTGCTCGCTTTGCCCCATGACAGGCACACTTGCCTTGTCACAACTTCTAGCTTTTCGGACAGGTTCTCTTGAACTCTATTATCACTCACTAGAGAACTATCAAAGAAAACCGAGGACAATTTGAATTTAAAAATTAATAATACACAAGATTTTTCTTATCTACTCGTTAATTTAAATTGTTAACCTGGCTCGAGGTCTATCGCAACTAAATCTTCTTAAATTAGTGAATTTAAACAAATTAAGTAACTTAATCACAGACAAATTAGTATCTTATCGTTATCTAAATTATTTAAACCGCACGAATGACCTCACTTACAATCGCATAAACATGGATTTGTTATCCTAACCTATAAATATTAGGACGTCGGGCCAGGTTATGTCCGTCCGAAAAGCTTCAATTCTACCAGGTTCATGTTTGTAACCTTGCGCAGGCTTTACAATTTTCGCTTTGTTGAATTTTGAGTCAATTATTTACGAATAATTGTCTCAATCCGCCGAAAACGAGACGATTCGAGAGAGAGAGAGAGAGAGATGGAAATTAATCTAATTGAGTCGCAGGGTCGACCTCACGTTGTGGTATTGGTCCGCAAATACCACGGCGGCTTACCCACTTGGTAGTAAAAGCTTTATTCTTGTTAAAAATTCTTATTAAATAAATAACTAATTCGTAAGACTAATTATCACATCTCTGTGATAATTAATCCGGCGTAATCCTAATCCCAGTATTGGGCGCCAGTTGTAACGGGGTGCACACTCTCCGGGCTCTTAATATCGTACGTGAAGACAGTCGAACGGCTAACGAGAAATCGTCTCTATACGTCTAGTCACGGCCGTGTTCCCGAGTTCTCTGCCTTCGTCCTGCGAGAGCGCCGCGCGCATGCGTCGCGACCGTCTCCGCGCAGTGCAAGCGCGGCCGTATAGCGAAAGCGGCTTGATGTTGTTGTTGGCGTTCTGCTAGGCGGTTCGAGTGAGACGACGACGGCGACAACGGCTGGCGACGACGAGGCTGCTATTTGGTAATTATAATCTCGTTCCTTATTATTTATCGGCTAATCGATCCATGAGTTTGTTTCCAGGCGGACGACGAACCTTACTGCCGTGGTTAACGAGTCGTGGCTGCTCGGCGGGTGCATGTACGTGTCGCTATCTGCGTCTCTCTCTACTTCGTGGCTTCTTTGCTTCTGAGACGTCTCTTCACGACGTCGGCTGCGGAGGTTGTCCCTCGGGTCTACTGCGCGGCTGTTATTATACGGTAAGGAGTAACTTGACAGGTGCCTTGTTATTTAGTTAGAATATGTGAGCAATGTTTATGCTCACATAACCTCTAACCCTGGCTCCTATACACCTCTACTCCTGTACACAGTCTTGTGTACTCCTATCTGCTCCTTAGTCTTGAAAACATACTTATTATTATGCTTTACAGGTTGATCTCCCTGTACGAGTTTGTTGCTGCTGGTTGGCTCCTTCAGGATTGAGGCTACTACGGATATGCTGTTACAATTGCTGCAGCTGCAACAGCCGTCTTCCTTATACTTTGGACCTCGATGCCCTATCCATGCTCTTATGCTGCCTTCGTACTCAGCTGATGTCTCCAGGCTCTCCGAGTGCTGTTCGCCCTGCATGTAGCCTCTTGGTGGCTACTGGTTTCCTCGACTTCTGTGTGTGCTGGCTCCGCTTCTGTTCGACTTCTGTGTGTGCTGGCTCCGCTTCTGTTCCAGGGTGTAGCTTGTTCGGCTTTAGGGGGTTATCTTCTAATATAGGTAGCTAGGGATATGTGTGCTCGGTGCTAGGCTTATTTAGTATACGGTTTAGGTGGATATGTGTGTGTGCTCGCTTTGCCCCATGACAGGCACACTTGCCTTGTCACAACTTCTAGCTTTTCGGACAGGTTCTCTTGAACTCTATTATCACTCACTAGAGAACTATCAAAGAAAACCGAGGACAATTTGAATTTAAAAATTAATAATACACAAGATTTTTCTTATCTACTCGTTAATTTAAATTGTTAACCTGGCTCGAGGTCTATCGCAACTAAATCTTCTTAAATTAGTGAATTTAAACAAATTAAGTAACTTAATCACAGACAAATTAGTATCTTATCGTTATCTAAATTATTTAAACCGCACGAATGACCTCACTTACAATCGCATAAACATGGATTTGTTATCCTAACCTATAAATATTAGGACGTCGGGCCAGGTTATGTCCGTCCGAAAAGCTTCAATTCTACCAGGTTCATGTTTGTAACCTTGCGCAGGCTTTACAATTTTCGCTTTGTTGAATTTTGAGTCAATTATTTACGAATAATTGTCTCAATCCGCCGAAAACGAGACGATTCGAGAGAGAGAGAGAGAGAGAGATGGAAATTAATCTAATTGAGTCGCAGGGTCGACCTCACGTTGTGGTATTGGTCCGCAAATACCACGGCGGCTTTACCCACTTGGTAGTAAAAGCTTTATTCTTGTTAAAAATTTCTTATTATTAAATAAATAAATAATTCGTAAGACTAATTATCACATCTCTGTGATAATTAATCCGGCGTAATCCCTAATCCACACGTATTTGGGCGCCAGTTGTAACGGGGTACAATCTCTCGCGTCGGTAGGGGTAAAGGGATCGGTTGCTACGGCACTGCCTAGTTATACTTCCTAGGCGGTGCTCCGAGAGTGCGCGGCGGATTCAAATCAGTGAACCCCGCGCACGACCTACCGTTGCGATGTCCGTTAACAACCGCGAGATCACTTGCCGATCTCGCGTCTTTGTACAGCTAAAACGTTGTGAGCTGAAATTGACCGCGAATAAAAGGGATAAATTCGCGGTAAGAGTACCTCGGCCGCTCGTAGAACGGAGAGGGCGGTATTCGGGATAACGGGAATAACATACGCCGGTAATCAATAATTAAACTCTTACTCGGATATTGATTACATATGAATTTTTATTTATTATAAAGAAATATAAATTGATTTAACATAGGATAAAGAAAAGAACAATAAAATTACAAAGGCCGTATATAGGCCGCGTGAGGTCTCGCGACGAGGTGTAACCGCCGGGGTTACTCGTACTTTCTCTCTTTCTAGCACGCGTACGCGGTCGCCCGTTAGCTTCCTCGTCGTCGCGCGCGGGCGAGATCCGCGCGATCCCGAACTTAAAGTTATAGCCGTAAAGAGAGAGTCTTTACGGCTTCGGCGGCTCGCGAGTGGTGCACCACGTACCTTATCTCCCCGTCGATGCGCTTGGCTTCGCTTGTTTCCCTTCTCTCCGTCGGGCTCTCGCGCGCGGCAACTTCGCCGTCCTCGCAGGTTCCTGGGAGTCGCTGGAGCTGTGGGCTCGACACCAGCACACTCACTCCACAAAATCGCTCGTTCTTTACGGCACGAACCCAGAACCCGAGCAAGAATCCGCGATAACGATTCTTGTTCTCTTGCCACGAATTAGCAAGGAGGCGTACCGGCGACGTGTCTATGTACGATGACTCGCATAAAACTCTCTATACTCTCCTCAGTCAGCTTGCGCGTCGGACCAGTATTTGTCCTTACGCGGCATACGCGCGGGCTTTCCCGATCACCTACGAGCTTTTCCGATCGTCACTCGCGCTCGTTATAAGGTATAGCTTCAGACGCATAAGAGTATGTAGCTTACCTTTACACCCCCCTCCCAGATTCCACGTACACTGGACGTGTGTATCTGAGATTCGCGGGTGCAAGATCGGGAGAGGGGCTCGGATGCCCAATCTTGGCCACGGAACTTCTGAGATCTAGTCGTCCACAACGAGCTAGGGGCTCTCAATTTGCTCGTTCCGTGGCAGAGGAGAGTTTATATCCAAAAGGAGCCTTCACAGATGGGTGTCGGCTGCTAGCCTTGGTACTGTCCGGGTATTCCCTTTTTTTCGGGTTCTTCCTGGGACGACCCCTACCACTCTCACTGTGGGCCTCGGCTCCCCGCTGGGAGCGGCAGAGGCTTTCATAAAACATTTTAAATAATATTTATAATTTTTTCAAATTTTTATTTTAATTATTTATTAATAATTGTCTCAATCCGCCGAAAACGAGACGATTCGAGAGAGAGAGAGAGAGAGAGAGATGGAAATTAATCTAATTGAGTCGCAGGGTCGACCTCACGTTGTGGTATTGGTCCGCAAATACCACGGCGGCTTTACCCACTTGGTAGTAAAAGCTTTATTCTTGTTAAAAATTTATTATTAAATAAATAAATAATTCGTAAGACTAATTATCACATCTCTGTGATAATTAATCCGGCGTAATCCCTAATCCACACGTATTTGGGCGCCAGTTGTAACGGGGTACAATCTCTCGCGTCGGTAGGGGTAAAGGGATCGGTTGCTACGGCACTGCCTAGTTATACTTCCTAGGCGGTGCTCCGAGAGTGCGCGGCGGATTCAAATCAGTGAACCCCGCGCACGACCTACCGTTGCGATGTCCGTTAACAACCGCGAGATCACTTGCCGATCTCGCGTCTTTGTACAGCTAAAACGTTGTGAGCTGAAATTGACCGCGAATAAAAGGGATAAATTCGCGGTAAGAGTACCTCGGCCGCTCGTAGAACGGAGAGGGCGGTATTCGGGATAACGGGAATAACATACGCCGGTAATCAATAATTAAACTCTTACTCGGATATTGATTACATATGAATTTTTATTTATTATAAAGAAATATAAATTTGATTTAACATAGGATAAAGAAAAGAACAATAAAATTACAAAGGCCGTATATAGGCCGCGTGAGGTCTCGCGACGAGGTGTAACCGCCGGGGTTACTCGTACTTTCTCTCTTTCTAGCACGCGTACGCGGTCGCCCGTTAGCTTCCTCGTCGTCGCGCGCGGGCGAGATCCGCGCGATCCCGAACTTAAAGTTATAGCCGTAAAGAGAGAGTCTTTACGGCTTCGGCGGCTCGCGAGTGGTGCACCACGTACCTTATCTCCCCGTCGATGCGCTTGGCTTCGCTTGTTTCCCTTCTCTCCGTCGGGCTCTCGCGCGCGGCAACTTCGCCGTCCTCGCAGGTTCCTGGGAGTCGCTGGAGCTGTGGGCTCGACACCAGCACACTCACTCCACAAAATCGCTCGTTCTTTACGGCACGAAACCCAGAACCCGAGCAAGAATCCGCGATAACGATTCTTGTTCTCTTGCCACGAATTAGCAAGGAAGGCGTTACCGGCGACGTGTCTATGTACGATGACTCGCATAAAACTCTCTATACTCTCCTCAGTCAGCTTGCGCGTCGGACCAGTATTTGTCCTTACGCGGCATACGCGCGGGCTTTCCCGATCACCTACGAGCTTTTCCGATCGTCACTCGCGCTCGTTATAAGGTATAGCTTCAGACGCATAAGAGTATGTAGCTTACCTTTACACCCCCCTCCCAGATTCCACGTACACTGGACGTGTGTATCTGAGATTCGCGGGTGCAAGATCGGGAGAGGGCTCGGATGCCCAATCTTTGGCCACGGAACTTCTGAGATCTAGTCGTCCACAACGAGCTAGGGGCTCTCAATTTGCTCGTTCCGTGGCAGAGGAGAGTTTAATCCAAAAGGAGCCTTCACAGATGGGTGTCGGCTGCTAGCCTTGGTACTGTCCGGGTATTCCCTTTTTTTCGGGTTCTTCCTGGGACGACCCCTACCACTCTCACTGTGGGCCTCGGCTCCCCGCTGGGAGCGGCAGAGGCTTTCATAAAACATTTTAAATAATATTTATAATTTTTTCAAATTTTTATTTTAATTATTTATTAATAATTTATAAATTAAAATTAACTAAATCCCTATAATATTTTTTATATATTATTGTATGTACTTATTAATAATAAAATGTGATTAGTATTTTAAACACATAACGGGAAAAAAAATGTTAATCGCGAGCGAAGCGAGCGTTTTTCGCTAGTTATTTATTAAGCTAACAATAAATAAAACTAGCGAACTGTGTGACTTAATTTAATAAGCATTAATTGTATATAAGCAAAACGAAAAAACACAATTTAATCAAACGTGATAATAGCAAGGGGAATATTAAATAGCATTAATATGTAAGTATATGTCACCAAAGAAAATTATAATTCTTAAAATAAAATTTAATAATGCTTAAAGCAGCTTCTGGTTATTAATATAACTGTAAAATGCAAATTGTTTATCAATTTTATATGTACTACAATTTAAACAACAAAAAAAAAAATTTTATAAATATTTGCTTATTACAGCTGTATGGGTTAGAAGGAAAGGGAAAATGAATTATTTTAATTTTATATTAACCAGCGTACCCAAAAAAAAACAACTATTCATAACCAAATATCCAAACAGTGCAAATAATACATTAAAAAGAAAAAACAAATTTATATTTTCCGTGCACGTGCTCAAATATTAATTATAAAAATGGCCGTTAAAATGGCCGACCGGCTTCCTCCGGTGTGTGTGCGAGCTTGCATGAAGGAGAGGAAAGGCAATATGTCCGCTTTGCGTCGCGCTTCGACACATACAATACTTATTCGCTCGCTTTTCATACACAAATAAAACTATTAATTTTTACGCCGAAAGCTGATAAATATTACTTTAAGAAAAGATCCCTTAAAAACAACCACGTTGGGCGCCAATGTAACGCTGCACTGGGGATCAGGGTGAAGGTTAATGAGGGTCAGCAATTAATTATAGATAAAATAGATATTTATTACAAAAAATAATAATTATGGGGTGGGCGCCAGCCACGTTATTACGCGACAACTAATCCGATAACTCGCGGCTTATCGCTGATTACTTGGAGCAGTGCTCCGCTGTTGATATCCTGGTTCGCTGTAGCGGAGAGGAAGGGGAAGGATGGGACCAGGATCTCGCACACACGTAATTCGGTACTCGGCGGTACCGTCGGCAGAGAGAGGTATTCACACACACCAACCTTTGCGAAGAATCCGGGACGCATGGTCGGGAAGCTGTCGCTCTCTCTCTCTCTCTCTCTCTCTCTCTATCACGCTCGCTATTTCTCAAATATCCGGTACAACGGGGAGATTCGGCTTCTCGCAACTCGAATGTATCCGTTCAGAACGGCGGACCGTAGAGCTCTGCCTCTCGGCGTACTCGAGAGCTCCGTGTTCATACCGCGCGCCTGCGCAGTACTTACTCGTGCGCGGTACCTCGATCTGACGTCTCGCGAGCGGGTCGAGTGCCGCTGTGTTCAGGCTGTATCGGTACAAATCGGCTGCATGGTGATGATGATGGTGCTGCTTCCGTCTCGGAGATGCAATACAACCTCTTCCCAGGTAACTAATAATTCGTTCCTTATTATCTGTAGTCAACTAATTGGTACGGCATGAGTTTCAGGTACGAAGCTCACCCGCCGCCGCTTGCTGCTCGGGGCCGATTCACCCCTCTTCTCGACGACGTCAACCTCGGTGACTGATAGCCTCTCTGTCTACAGCTCCAGGTAAATACTTTGTCGTGGGGATTACGCAAGTATGCGTATTTATTTTATATACTGTGAAAGAGGTCATATATATACGTTGTTTACGTATGACAACCTAACCTCATTCTGCTCTATACTGTTCCTTGTACAGCTGTAGTGTTTACATACAGCTGTATATCTTCTTCCTTGCTCCTCGTCCTCTTAATGCGTACTTGTATTGATTACGTGGCTCTTTTACAGCTGTATATTGTTGGCGTTGGAGGTTCTCCTGCTTCCTGCCTGGATACTACCGCATCGCCTTGACTGCTGTACTGTGATGCTTCGGAGAGTCCTGGAGGCTTCCCTTTGAGAATCCTGCTTGCAGTGTCAGATTCGGAAGAGCCCACCTTATAATCTGATCTCGCTGAAGGTCCTCATCGCCTGGGCCACCTTAGTATTTGTGTGCCGTGCTTGGGAAGGGGTATTTAGTATGTGAGGGTAGGCAGGGATTATTTACTGTGCGGGTAGGTAGGTGTAGGGAATTATATATGGGTAGGTAGGTGTTCGTTGTGGGTTCGATAGCTCGCTTTTGACATGTGCAAAGCACATGGTCACACAATCTAAAATTGTTTTAGTAAACATCTTTTCTTACATATTATTAGTTTGTAACAAAATTATGGCAGTATTGCAATTACTTACTATTTCATCATTCGTATAATGATATAATCATATATATAATCAATAGAATCTCTGGTGCATCGCACTATAATTAAAAACAAAGTAAGCATAAATTAATAATAAATAAGTAAATAAATCCCCGTGAAAAGATTGAGATTATGAGTGATCTATACCTTTCTATTATTATTTTGTTCATAATTAACATTAATCTTTTAAAATTGAATAAATTAAATAAACAAAGAAGGAATAGCACAAAATAAATTAACATGCAATAACACATATTTAGTAAAAGGCAGTCAAATTATTAATTTGACGTTGCTGCGGCTTCGCTGTCGGCGACGGCTCGATCTTCTGTTTTTCGCAAGCTTTTCGACGGAACGGGGTTTCTTTCGATATTTAGGAAAGCAGGACTTGCGCCGGTAAAATCTTGCACGGCGGTATTATACGCGAACATGAGCCCAGAGATGTGAGCGTCCCATGTTTTATGATTCGCCTCGATAAACAAAGTAATCATCGTTTTTATCGTGCGATTAACGCGTTCTACAGGATTCGCCTGTGCATGGTAAGGCGGAATCGTAGTATGAACCACGCCGTGTTTAGCTAAGAATTGCTCCATAGCAGCATTCTTAAACTCCGTGCCATTGTCGAAATGAAAAACATCAGGAACGCGATCTTTAAGCATTGCAGGCCAATAATAGTATCACGCTATCCGCTGATACGTTTTGTTTCGGCCAAGATGTCCAGCAGTTGGTTCATCATGATTCTCCTAGAGAACTTGTTGGCGTTTCTCCTGCAGTATCTACCTGCAGAAATAGTCATCGATGGAAGAGTCAGGCTTATAATGATACAATGTGCCTCCAAGCACCAACCAGTCCTGGTATTTTTCCGGATTTCCGCTGACATTCGCAACTTTTTGCGTATACCACTCATTTGAGTGTCATACGGCAAACTCACTGTAGCGATGTCGCAATCCGAGTCATTTTCAAATGCACGAGAGAGGGCATCAGGCACAACATTAAAAGTTCGATCTCATAATCGTAACTTTGGAGCTTAAGTGCCCAACGCGCTAAGCGTCCAGTAGGGTTACGCAAGTTGCACAACCATTTTAAACTGCTGCGGTCAGTTATAACCTTGAATCGGTAACCTTCTACATACAAGCGGAATTTTTCCACGGCCCATAATACAGCTAAGCACTCTCGTTCGGTGACCGAGTAGTTACGTTCCGCCGCGTTTAACGTACAACTAGCGAAACTAAGTACTCGCTCTTCTCCGTCGATAGTTCGCGTTAAAACCGCTCCTAAGCCAGTGTCGCTAGCGTCAGTCTGAATAACGAACTGATGCTCGAAAGATGGCTGATGGAGGCTAGGCGCAGACGCTATCAACGCTTAAGATTTGTTCAAAAGCGAACTGTTGTTCCTCGTCCCACTCAAATTTAACATTTGTCTTTGTTAACTTGGTAAGCGGTTCCACAAGCGTAGCAAAATCCTCTAAAAACTTTCTATACCATGAAGCCATGTCGAGGAAAGAGCGTAGCTTTTTGAGGTTAGTTAGCGCGGGATAATCCACGATCGGCGCTATTTTGTCCGGATCAGGGCGAAATCCATCGCGATTCACCAACAAGCCGAGATACTTAACCTCGTTGCGGCAGAATTCGCTTTTCTCACGGTTTTCGTAAGTCCCGCGGCGGAAATCCGCTTTAGGACATGCTCAAGCCATTTGAAATGCACTTCGAACGACTCGGTGACTATAATGACGTCATCGAAATACGAAAACGCGTACGGTTCAAGATCAGGACCTATCACCCTATCTATCAGCTGTTGAAACGTAGCGCCCCCCCCCCCCCGCCACACCGTATGGCATCTGAGTAAACTCATATAAGCCTAAGCCAGGCACCGTGAATGCCGTCAGATGTTCCGATCCCTTTTTCATCGGAATCTGATGGTATGCGCTGCTTAAATTTAGCGTGCTTATGTAGCGTGCCCTTTGGAGTTTGTGCAAAATAATCTCCATATAGGGAAGCGGACAAGCGCAGGTCTTCGAGACGGAATTGAGTTTACGGTAGTCGATGCAGAATCTATAGGTACCGTTAGATTTCCGCACCATGACTACTGGGCTCTACCACTCGTTCGTCGACGGGCGAATTATCCCCGCGTCAAGCATCTGTTGCAATTGAGCGTGCATCTCTTGCTCGATCTTCTGAGACACCGGATAATAGCGCTGTTTGATGGGACGCGAACCGCCCACATCAATTTCATGCTCAGCTAAGTTAGTACAACCTAGCTTTGCATTCGGAGCAGTCAAACGTTTTTCCAACAACTCATTGAGTTGTTTTCGTTGCGCTTCGTCAATATCTGCTAAGCCACCGGCAGCTAGTGAGCAGACCTCACCAATGCCGATAGCAGATACTTCAAGCTGAATGGCGTCAGCCACGTTTTCAATCAGCAACTGATTTTCACGCGGCAACAAAACAGCGTTAAACGCACGAATAAAATCGGCACCGAGTGTACAATCGGCGTCGAGATCGTTCATTACTAAAACATCTAAGTAATGGCGTTCATTCGCTAAATCAAACGGCAGCTCTAAACGTCCAAGTATTGGAGCGCGTTGGCCGTTAGCGAGTCGTGCACCTGGTCCAATGTAAGGTGTTAACGGTTTTCCTATGGCTGATACTATTTGCAAGCCTAAGGAATTAATAACCGTGTGAGCCGCCCTTGAATCGTTCAAAGCACGTACGCGGAATCCACCGATTCCGATCTGCAGCCACCAGCGAGTAGACTGTGGAGTTTCTTCCTCAACTGGCGTTTCGGCGTGAGAATCGCAAACCCTTTTTTCCGCTGATTGTCTATCAATTCCGACAGGCAAAAGCGAAGGCATTTTCCGCGTTTGCGCATTTACTGATGGAATTGCATCCACATCAGAGGTCTCGCTAATAATTGGGGCGGTAGGGACCTTATCTACTCGCCTCTTTTCTCGTTTCCCGAACACTCAGGACAATCCGTCTTGATATACTCGGGCCAACCGCAGCGATAGCAGTACACACGCTTCTTGAGACCTGCTGTTGATGATTTATTTTTACCGTCATCTTTCCTCTCGGTACTAATTACGCCAGATGGCTTACCAGAAACCTTCTTTTCTCCTTTTGGCGCACCTGGTTTATGTGAATTACGCGCATTTGGCCATCTTCTCTAAGAGTTTGGCCAAATTTTCCATCGTAGGTTCTCCGATATTCACTACTTTTACCGTAGCATCATCGCTAGCAGATTTTCCGCCCTTCTTACCGCTGGCATCGCTTGTAATCTTTTCTTTCGGAACCAACTGCCGAACAGACGGCAACATGTTAGTATACAACATGTCTAGCTGAAATTGCGTACTCGGAGGCGCATCCACTCTGCTAAATAAAGTTAACAAGCAGAAAATGTAATCACAAGCAGGCTCTTCTCTACCCTGCTTGCGTGCTTGCGCTTCTGCCATTAAACGCTGCTGAAAGTTCTGCTCAAAGCCATAACATTGTCGAGCAGCATTGCAAAAATCAGCCCAAGTATTCCAATCTTCCGCGATTGGCGATACTAATGTAGCGCTACGCCAGTTAACGACTCCGAGAAACCATTCAGCAAATCCGCGTCGGAAATATGTGCTAACTTGCGACATTCTTCTACGCGTTGAATAAATTCCTCGATGCTTTCGCGTTTCTCGCCGGAAAACTTAATATTCCACTGGCGAACCGTGCGACCTACGTCATGTGACTGTATAGGCGCTCTAGTCGACATATTCGACAAGAGTTGCGTAAGTTGATCACTCGTAACTACAGGCATATTTTCCCCCCTTGCAGACTCATGCCAATCCGCAGGAGCTGGCAGAGACAAAAACTGACGTATGTTGCTAGACGTGGGAGTCGGAAAACACGGAGCGTTAGCGTTCAAACGTGGATCCGAATTCATTTCCGCTTGTGTGTGCGTTGACGTTTGAAGTGCTTGTGGATATATATCAGCTTCAAAGTAATTTAAATTGAACGTATCCTGAAAATTTACACTTTTGCGATTTTTCCGCTGCTTTTCCACCGCAATTGACGTTTGTATGGTAGGAATTGGTCTTTCCGGTATAGTTGTGTTAAGCGTTTTTGTCAAAGTTAAATCAAAATTTGATTTAAAATTATTTTAGGCGGTGTTTTCCGCCGGGTTTTCCGCAAGGTTCCCCGCGATATTTCCCGCGTTAACCTCGCTATGCTGCGATTCCGCATCGGAATCGGCATGTTAATTGTCATTTGACGTCGAACTATTGGCAAGCGGAGAGAATCCGCTCTCATCCGCTTGATTAAGGTTTTCATATTATTTGTGCGCAATCTGTGCTTGCGCTTCTTCGCTAAATATCGCATGTTTCAAAATGGTGCAGAGTGTTTGTTCGCGACGAGTCCGCGAAACTAAATCATCCTCACTAGTTGACTGGACGAAATCCGCGGCTATAATCGCCGCGTAAACGCCTATATAATCTATCTACACGTACAAAGGGCGTACCATCACGGGTCAATTCTAGCTGATCAAGTACAGAATCGAATTGATCACTTGTTAGATTCAAATACATCCTTGGATCTCGACTCCGTACGTTTGTTTGAAATCACACTCTTTCATACACGCCATTTTGAATTATAAAAATTAAATAAAATTTAAATTTTAAACCTTATTGGCAAAATAAATTCTCAAAATTAAATAATTTATCGAACAAGTTACAAAATAATTGCAAATTGCTATTAAATTATACGCTGTAACGGTAAGGTAAGCAATACCTTACCGTTTGATGAATTCGAGCAACACGAACGAACAGTATAGTAATGTTCGCATCGGCTCGGGCCGGCGAGATTCGGCTCGGCTCGGTTCGTCGTGGCTACACGGGCGAGACAGGTGTGATCTCCCCGCGTCCCGTGTTCTGCATCTCCGTGTTGTATTTTACCGTGTGTTTCGTGTGTGTATTTCGACTGCAGGCCGACCCTGCATTTGCAGTGACTGGTGCAACACCGTTAACCGACCTGCAGCCACACAACCTCGGTGCACGGGTGAACGGACAATCCGCCCTACACCGCAGCGAGAGTGAGAGAGAGAGAATGAGCAACCGATCGGCTCGTCGTTGTTTACCAACAACTACAGCAGCGTATAAAGTAAGTGGTACCACTTCATGCGATCGTGTTTTATTCGCAATTAATCGATAATCTTATTGCTTGATACCAGTCCCGTTGACTAGGTATATTATTTTAGTTCGCGATATTTTTCCCCACTCTCTCTACAAGTCGGCCGTTTACCGACTTGTAATAAAAGCGTAGACCTCGGCGACGATTAGAGATTTTGTTTATTATTTATCTTTTATATTTATTTCAATAAATTCAATTTATTGTTACATTTCAATTCGGTATTCGAGTAATTAAATTTTAACCCGCGTACGATTCCTTCCGTAATCCTAAGAGCTCGTATATTTCTGGTTGACAAGTGCTCGACGCGATATCCCTGTTTCGCGGTCAATTTCAGATTTGATTTTTACCTGGTTGTTATCTGAAACAGTAACTCGGTTTCAGACTAACACTTCACAGATTTGGTAGAGCGGACAGGTAACCGCCGCCGCAACGCGGGAAAAATACGTTTATTTAAATACGGTAAGTTTAACCGTACCGCTGAGCAGTCGCGATATTAAAATAAACATTCGTGCGGCAACCAAACTGTTACATGGCATCCCACGTGAATTAATAGATTGGGTTTTACGACGCCCAACGTTAATTTCCAAATTGCGCCTACGAGGCGCACAACGTAAATTTTTAGATTGCGTTTTTTTGTGATACGAGCTGCGCATACATAGGTGCCCAAATAATTTAGGATTTTATTACAAACGATAGTGAACCTAATTTAATTTGATTGATTTTCTTGTGATCAATTTATTTTAAATTTTATTTTCTTAAGTACGTGTGGATTTTACGTGTAATTTTTTATTGTATACTAGTTACGTTAATTAGTATATTTGTTATTACCGGCAGTTAGATTAGTCGGTTTGCGATTAATTCTAACCTTTAAATTATTGTATTTAGACAATTTGCATGGCTTTCTTATGCTTTACTTTAATATGGAATATTTTAGATTGGTGTACTGTATGAGAGCATAAAGAGATGTCGAACCTAAGTTACAGGGATCTACACCAAAAAATGTGATACAAATGATAGAAATGACTTAAAACATGAGGAAGGCTCTGATGGTTCGAATGTTCAATGAAAAATTATTTTTATAATAATAATTGAGCAAACCACTATTGGTTTGTAATTATTAATCAAAAAGGACATAAACATCACACCTAAACGTCATAGTAAAAGATCAATTTTAACACCTGGTAAAATATGGATACATTGGTGAAAACACGCCTGAGGACCTGAAGGACAACACTACTATTTCAAAATCTCATTGTTTTGTTGATAAAAACAATGTAAAAAATAATCATTTTTTGAATAGCTTATAATTCTAAATAATTTTATTGGCATTGCCACGTTTGTTGCTTTTTACATATTATAAAAATATTATTCATGTAGTGCCATCCACTGGTATATCTATTGATCACATAAACTCATTAGTAGTACTAATGAAACCGAATTTTCGACTGGCCGAAAGATTTTTTTTCCTTATTACGGCACCTTGAATATTTGTAACGAAATGATACAGCGAGCGCCATCTTTGTCTTATCTAAAGTAATGGCGGAGTGCAGAAGAAGTCGTTTCTCGTCAGCCAATCGTACTTATCACTTTACAATTCGAATACTAATGTTTGAGGTCAACCGGTCTATAAATATTTCTGGTATTAGTGGCAATCCCGCTCAACTCTCTATTTGTCTATAAATATTTCTGGTATGAGTGGCAATCCCGCTCAACTCTCTATTTGCATGATATGGTCTTTATTTTTTTAAAAATACTATTATTTTGGATATGTCTCGACTGACCTTAGCGCCAATAGTCGGGTGACGATTTTCGTTAAATTATCTCGTTGCCACTATACATGTGATAGACGTAGAATCGAACGCTTATGCCATCTACGTCTTAATATAGAATTAAATTTAACAATCTATATTACCGACCTATATAACATCGTTTTAGACCATCCGACATCCCTTTAATAATTATATATGAACTTATGGGTATAGGATTTTTTTATTTCAAGATTAGGTGAAACAAGTATCACGTATGATTTTTTTCAGATTTTTATTTCCGTATTTACAGAAAATTTTTGGATTTTTAAAAGTAAATCCCTGTAATTTAGCTATCACATCTTAAAATAAAAAATATTAACGTAAAAACAAAAATTATGTGACTTAAAATCGTTCAAGGCACTAACTAAAGTGTATTATAGACATTAAACTTAATTGTTTAATGTAATTACATTAACATTAAAACAATTAGAATAAGTATAAATGAGAGCCGCGGTGGCTCATGGGTAGAGCTCCCGACTCTCACACCGAGGGTCGTGGGTTCGATCCCAGACGTGTACCTCTGAAAATGTTTTCATGTGCATTTTTCGAACACCGTGACTCAGTGGCTCGGCGTGTCACTATAATGTGACGCCAGTTCAGGTGCGCGTGCGTTTCGTGCACTTGTCAGTGCATGAGAGGCACGGACATCTGAACTATAGGGAACGTTAGGGACGCGAAGATGTAAAGAGGATCGCGGTGGTTCCATCGGGAGGACAGGAAACTGTAATTATTAGACTAATTACAGTGACCGATGATATCTTCCGATGGACACAAGCACCACTGTTTCAACTACATGTGCTTTGTTTACAGACACACCGTTCACCTCCGTCGCTGATTAGCCCTGGCAGCATAAATAGAGCGACGTTAAATAACATAAAAAAAAAAAAAGAATAAGTATAATGTCAAAAATTGATTCTGTCGAGTTTTCCATGATCGGTGTTTTTTTGGGTGGGTCATAATTTTTCAAATTCTAGTGCACATAGAGCTCCACAATTTTGCACACAACTTACAATGTGAAAAATAAGTAAGGAAGAAATTAAATAAAAATTATTGATTGCTTATTTTCAAAATCTGTTGGTAAAAGTTGTTGAAAAATGTAAAACCTTGCAAAAAAACCTAAAATTCAATTAAATACTTATTGTTAAGTATTTATAATGTATATTACGTTAAACTTAATTGTTTAATGTAATTAAATTAACATTAAAATAATTAGAATAAGTAGAAAATCAAAAATTGAATCTGTCGACTTTACAAGTGTCAGTGAATTTTCAACTTCTTGTATACTTAGATCTACCCTACTAAAAATTATCACGTGATTATCACGTGGATATCTACATGATAATGACGTAGTTATCCACGTGATAATCACGTGATATATAAAAATTTTTGTTTTTTTATAAATGTAATCTTAGACACAGAGTTGAAGCGATTCAATTTCACAGAAACTAAACTGGCCATTCGGTTTGGACAAAAAAAAAATCCTTTATTCGCCACGTTATTAATATACGAGGCAAAGTAAAGGCATAGAATATGATCAAAGTCGCTTTTACCTTCCTACTTTGCCTCCGTATAAGCCCTACGCGCACGCTAATCTATAGCGGGTAACTGGCAGCCACCTATCGGTCGAAACAGTTTTGAAATATGACTACTGCACTTGACTTGCTCACGGTAGTACCAGTTACGACCGATAGATGGCTGTCAGTTACCCGCTATAGATTAGTGTGCGCGTAGGGCTTATATGGAGGCAAAGTAGGAAGGTAAAAGGATTTTTTTTGTCTAAAAACTGAATTGCCAGTTCGGTTTCTGTGAAATTGCATTCCAATCAACTCCATGTCTAAGATTACATTTTTTAAAAAACAAACATTTTCATATATCACGTGATTATCACGTGGATATCTACGTGATAATCACGTAGAAAAATGGTCGTAAATTTCACGTGATTTTCACGTGGATATCCACGTGATAATCACGTAGTTATTCACGTGATGATCATGTGATAATTTTTAGTAGGGTAACATTTGTACACAACTTTAAATATATAAAATAAGTAAGAAAAAAACTTAATTAAAATTTTTTGATTGCTTTTATTCCAATACAGTTGGTAAAAATGTTGAAAAAGTGAAAAATATTGTAAATACTACAAAATTGATGTAAACACTATTATAATTTAATATTAAATATATTTAGAATTTATATGTTTATTAGAGTTTCACTTTCGGTAATTTTATTATTTATTATTAAATATTCCACATAGAATTTGTGCCTCTAGACAGTACTTTATATAAAACACCTTCCACGAAGGTGTCAACATTCGCAAGTATGGTTTTCAATCACACTTTTAAAAATGTTATCTTATAAAAAAATCTTTGATTCTTACTCCCACCCTATTTCTACTTACTTTTTGCTTAAACTTCATAGAGTTTCTGCAATAGAAAATACTGAAATCAAATCGACGTAAGCAACAAGTATCTTTAATTAAATATTTATATATTTTTTTTTGTTTAAACTCCATATAAAGTTTCTGCAAAAATCAAATCGACATAAGCAACAAGTATCTTTAATTAAATATTTATATATTTTTTTTCGTTTAAACTCCATAAAAAGTTTCTGCAATAGAAAGTACTGCAATCAAAGCGGCCATCTTACTTTTGAATAATACGTCTGATTTGAATTAAATAGCGTATTGCATATGCATGTTTATATTCGAAATCGGAAATATATTTTGGTTTAGATGTAAAACATTAGTATGCTTTATTTGACCATATTATTTGACACGATAACCTACTATCAACGATATATAAGAGGATATTAGTAAGTCAAACATAACTCAACTGAAATACTTAATCAACGGTGGTGCAAGTATTCTTTTATTTAAAGAGCATAAAAAATAGAGAAATTACTTTTTTATTAGTTATGCAGAAATTAATTTTGCACAAATGAATTATTATTATTCTATAAAATTTTTTATCTACTGATGTATAGCACGGAAAGGATAGACATTGTTAATTTAAAGAGAATAAAAAAAAAGAAGTTTCCCTTTTATCAGTTTTGTGGAAATTAAAAAATTTTTTAATGGGGTTTAAGCAAAATATATAAAAGTTTAATTAAAAAAAATACAATGTATTACATGGTAATAAATACTTGTCGGTTATTCCGCTTTTATTTCAGTACTTTCTATTGCAGAAACTTTTTATGGAGTTTAAACAAAAAAAATATATAAATATTTAATTAAAGATACTTGTTGCTTATGCGATTTGATTTTTGCAGAAACTTTATATGGAGTTTAAACAAAAAAATATATAAATATTTAATTAAAGATACTTGTTGCTTACGTCGATTTGATTTCAGTATTTTCTATTGCAGAAACTCTATGAAGTTTAAGCAAAATGTAAGTAGAAATAGGGTGGGAGTAAGAATCAAAGATTTTTTTATAAGATAACATTTTTAAAAGTGTGATCTTATAAAAAAATCTTTGATTCTTACTCCCACCCTATTTCTACTTACTTTTTGCTTAAACTTCATAGAGTTTCTGCAATAGAAAATACTGAAATCAAATCGACGTAAGCAACAAGTATCTTTAATTAAATATTTATATTTTTTTTCGTTTAAACTCCATAAAAAGTTTCTGCAATAGAAAATACTGAAATCAAATCGACGTAAGCAACAAGTATCTTTAATTAAATATTTATATATTTTTTTTCGTTTAAACTCCATAAAAAGTTTCTGCAATAGAAAGTACTGCAATCAAAGCGGCCATCTTACTTTTGAATAATACGTCTGATTTGAATTAAATAGCGTATTGCATATGCATGTTTATATTCGAAATCGGAAATATATTTTGGTTTAGATGTAAAACATTAGTATGCTTTATTTGACCATATTATTTGACACGATAACCTACTATCAACGATATATAAGAGGATATTAGTAAGTCAAACATAACTCAACTGAAATACTTAATCAACGGTGGTGCAAGTATTCTTTTATTTAAAGAGCATAAAAAATAGAGAAATTACTTTTTTATTAGTTATGCAGAAATTAATTTTGCACAAATGAATTATTATTATTCTATAAAATTTTTTATCTACTGATGTATAGCACGGAAAGGATAGACATTGTTAATTTAAAGAGAATAAAAAAAAAGAAGTTTCCCTTTTATCAGTTTTGTGGAAATTAAAAAATTTTTTAATGGGGTTTAAGCAAAATATATAAAAGTTTAATTAAAAAAAATACAATGTATTACATGGTAATAAATACTTGTCGGTTATTCCGCTTTTATTTCAGTACTTTCTATTGCAGAAACTTTTTATGGAGTTTAAACAAAAAAAATATATAAATATTTAATTAAAGATACTTGTTGCTTATGCGATTTGATTTTTGCAGAAACTTTATATGGAGTTTAAACAAAAAAAATATATAAATATTTAATTAAAGATACTTGTTGCTTATGTCGATTTGATTATTGCAGAAACTTTATATGGAGTTTAAACAAACAAAAAATATATAAATATTTAATTAAAGATACTTGTTGCTTACGTCGATTTGATTTCAGTATTTTCTATTGCAGAAACTCTATGAAGTTTAAGCAAAATGTAAGTAGAAATAGGGTGGGAGTAAGAATCAAAGATTTTTTTATAAGATAACATTTTTAAAAGTGTGATTGAAAACCATACTTGCGAATGTTGACACCTTCGTGGAAGGTGTTTTATATAAAGTACTGTCTAGAGGCACAAATTCTATGTGGAATATTTAATAATAAATAATAAAATTACTGAAAGTGTAATAAGTGAATAAGAAAGTGTAATAAGTGTAAATATTTTTCACTTTTTCAACATTTTTACCAACTGTATTGGAATAAAAGCAATCAAAAAATTTTAATTAAGTTTTTTTCTTACTTATTTTATACATTTAAAGTTGTGTACAAATGTTAGATCTAAGTATACAAGAAGCTGAAAATTCACCGATACTTGTAAAGTCGACAGATTCAATTTTTGATTTTATACCTATTCTAATTGTTTTAATGTTAATTTAATTACATTAAACAATTAAGTTTAACGTAATATACATTATAGTAGTAATATATTCATTTTTTAATATTTTTATACTTGATGTAATAAATATAAATTTTTTACTTATTTACAATGTAATATGTTGCAGCCATATCTTTTTTTATCTTTTCATCTTTTTTTTTCCTTGTTTAATAAATTTCTTTTGAATTTTTTATTTTCTTTTTCATTACATTGGCCACTGTCGTCATTATAATAAGTTTTTTGTTCTCGCACTGCTTCTTTTTCTCGTTCATTTTTTAATGGGTCATCGTTCATTATTTGCCTTTTCAACCTGGTTTGATGTTTTTTCTTTAGTATTTTTTCTTGTATTTTGCCATCTTTAGTATTTTTACTTTCATTATAAGCTTTTTTTTCGCAATGCTTCTTTTCCTAATTCATTTTTAATTTCGTCACTATTCATTGTTTGCCTTTTCAACATGTTTCGCTGTTTTCTTTTTACTTGCTTTTCTTCTATATCATTTAATTGTTTGGTTTTATTTTCTTGACAAAGATAACTATACGTTGGGATTACATAGTCTATTTCCATTGGAGTCATAGGATCAACGCAAACTATTTTATCTGTACTATATAAGTTCATTATTTTTTGTTGTTCAAAAATTATTTTTTGTTCAAAATTTTGTTCCATTATTTTCATTTCTGTTGCATTTAAATTCAATTCTTTTTTATTAAAATTATAACTATGAATGACGTTTCTTTTGATTGGTATTATTAAAACGTTATAGTTAATACTTTGTAAAACTGGAAACATTGTAATATTACGTGTTTCGTATTTTTTTAGTAAATGTAAACGCATTTGGGAAATATCGAAATTTAAATTACATGGGCATAAATTAAATACAATAGAGACAGCAAAAGCTATTGCAAAAATTCCGCAATCATAGCAATTACTTTGAAATTGTACTGTTTAAAAACAATTTTTAATTGTCGACTATCTGGAAATAATCTATTGATGTAAATTTTATGTTTATCTTGCAAACATTTAGCATTGAAACTATCATAAATGTGCACTGTTCCATTATTGTAATACATACGAATCTAAAGCCCTTTCTCATAATTTCCAGAAAATAATAATTGAATGTATTCAGCACTCTGGTTTAAAAACGAAAAAGATACCTGGTCGACATGGTCTGAATTCCAAAAAGAAGCCCGTCACTAGTTCGGAACGAATAGGCGTGCGATTAAATCCATACTCTTCTCAGAGGGACAGAAAGCGTATAGACATCCTCCGCCACCCGAGACGACCCTAATCCCCGTGTCAGCTTACAATCCGAAGGATAAAAAGAGGGCCAAAACGAAGATTGCAGCGGTGCAGCCGACAGTACCAAACCTGCAGAATAAGAATAATCCGCTAGAGGACTTGGCAAAGACGCTGGCCAAAGTTCTCGAAGAGAAAATGCGAGAATTCATCCTTTCGATGACCACATTCCGAAGCGGAATTGATAAACCGAGGGAACCAAATCGGACAAAGAATACGAAGGGTTCTGCCAAAAGGACGTACGGCGGATCGAAAGAAGAAAAAGGCAATCAGAACGTGAGCGCGAGACCGCAGGCCACACAACCGTTGAAATGCTTTGGTTGTGGACGGCTAGGGTATAAGCGCGCAGATTACCCGGACTGTTCGGAAAACGCAAACAGGAGCGGTTGAAAAGGGTCGTTCACGTTCCTGCCCCGCGTAAGACCCGAACAGATATCCCAATCACAGCGGAGCGCTGTAAGGAGAGCTCGGCGAAAAAGGAGTCGTCGGAAGTGCCGACGACATCAGCTGCGTTCGAGGGATGTAGCGGCTGTCTCAGCTCGAATTCTGTGGGATCGACGGAAAAGTCAGATCAACACCAGATAGCGGCCGCTACTAGAGATCATGATGATAGGGCTGGAGGAGAAGACCCTCCGAGTGAAAAAGAAACTCGTTGGTGGGTCCAAGTGGGCATTGCTGGCTACCGCGTACGCGCCTTGTTCGATACTGGAGCATCGCGTACGGTAATGGGTTTGATAGGTGTACAATTGGCCACGGCCCTCGGCTGTCCACTCATCCCGAGCAATGGAAGAAAAGCGAAAGTGCCAGGAAACCAGACGGTGTCGATCGCTGGTTACGTAGACCTGCCTTTCGATGTTGCCGGGATAAAGCGAGATATTCGCGTAGCCGTACTTCCGGACGATCAAGTCGACTGTTACGTCGGAGTGGACTTCATCCGTGGTTTTGGCGCAGTTTTGGATCCGAATGAGAATAAACTTTGGATCAAAGCGGCCAACAAGTCCGCAGATCTAGAAGTAGCGAGCATATCGCGAATCGATGCGTTCGAGATAGCATCGATCGGGCTAGCAGACTTATTGCCATAAGAGCAAGAAAGACTGCATACACTGGCTGACCAATACCTGGGTACAACGGGGAGGCCGTTGGGATGTACATCTGTGATTGAGCACGCGATCAACGTGGGTGCGACGCGGCCAATCAAACAGAAATATTATCCTGTCTCTAAGCGAATAGAGGAAGAGATGCACGCCCAGGTTAAGGAGACGCTCGACGCAGGAGTGATTGAGCCGTCGACCAGTGGGTGGTCAAGCCCCGTAGTGATGGCCCGTAAACCGAACGGAAAGTATCGGTTCTGTATTGACTATCGTAAGGTCAATGCAGTATCGAAAACCGATGCTTACCCGCTGCCTAATATGGATGGCATACTACGGAAGCTTAAGAACGCGAGGTACATCAGCACGCTAGACTTGAGTAGCGCGTACCACCAAATACCGCTAAGACCGGAGTCAGCGGCTATAACCGCGTTCACAGTACCTGGGTTAGGCTTATTCCAATTCAAAAGGATGCCTTATGGCCTATCCCAGGCGGGAGCCACGTTCCAAAGATTAGTGAACAAAATCATAGGGCCTGAGCTCAAACCCTATGCATTTTCGTACCTCCATGATATAATCATCGCCACAGAGACCTTTGAGGAACACGAAAAGTGGCTAAAGTATGTCCTGAAGAGAATTAACGAGGCTAGCCTCACAGTGAATCGGGATAAAAGTATATTTGGACGTATTGAGGTGAAATATCTCGGAGAGCTGGTGAATCGCGATGGAATCAGACCAGACCCCGAGAAAATCGAGCCGATCATCAATTATCCGGCGCCCAAGAATCTAAAACAACTTAGAAGATTCCTTGGTATGGGTTAGTGGTACCGGAAATTCTTACGAGACTTTGCTACCTTGGCCGAGCCGCTGACAAGGCTTACCAAGAAGGACCGTAAGTTTGAATGGCTCTGTCTGGAGCAGAATTCCTGATTTTCACTAGATAAGGTTTAAATGGCTTACACGAGTGTAACAGTATACATTTATGCCTTTAAAAGTATTTTTAATGAAAAGCTCAGAAAATTTTACAAAAAAAGTCATATTTATGTTTTTAGTGAAAAATGCATTCCCTAGGAGCTATAAATTCATGAAAATGGGCATGTAATGCAAAAAGTGCTAAAATGTCAAATTTGACTTTCTGTAACTTAAAATAATGGCCCCGAAAAAATCTGCAAAAATTCAGAACTACTGAATATCTCTAAAACATATTCCCATAGTTATAGCAATATTTATTTTCTTCATCTTCGATGTCACAGAGAATCACCCATGTATATATGGATGGTTCTCTGTGACATCGAAGATGAAGAAAATAAATATATATTGTGACAAGGTGGATTTAATCCACTTGTCATAGATCTCAGCTATACCGACACGCTAGGTGGCGCGTGTTCGGTAACATATAAGAACGATAAGAAGCGCTACGACCAATTGCGGGCGTAGCGCAGTGGTAGCGTAAACGCCTTCGGATCCGAAGGGGTTCGGATTCAAGACCTGACGCCCGTTCCTTTTTTTAATTTGTAGCAAATGAGTCTCATTGTTACATGGCGCCCAACGATAAAAACCCACATGTAAATAGTCCCCAAAAGCAATTATAACCTTTCCCGCAGCAAAGCAAAGCAGTGCAAGCAAGCAGCAAGTCCTGTGCCTCCTCCTCAGCCTTACAATACGGCTCGATGTCTTTACAGACGATGAAGTCTGGAAGACACTCGACGTTTAGGTGGGGGGAATGTGACAGAGTGGATTTAATCCACTTGTCGTAGATCTCAGCTATACCGACACGCTAGGTGGTGCATGTTCGGTAACATACAAGAGCGATAAGAAGCGCTACGACCAATTGCGGGCGTAGCGCAGTGGTAGCGTGAACGCCTTCGGATCCGAAGGGGCTCGGGTTCAAGACATGACGCCCGTTCCTTTTTTTAAGTTGTAGCAAATGAGCCTCATTGTTACAATATATATATATATATATATATATATATATATATATATATATATATATATATATATTGTAAAAGTATCAACATTATTATTATTATTATTCAGCAATACATTGTTTAGATTTCACAAACTTGTCACTGTCACGTTATCATATTATTCATTATAATTTTATATCCGATTTATTTATATATCTTTTGTATTAAATACGTATATTCAGTTATTGTAATAATGATGTTTATATATTTATAGTAATCCTTCAGATTAGTATTATAATTCTTGTAAGGGATGTAAAACTAAAAATTCAGCATTATAAATGTTTAAAAAATAATTTTTTATAATTTTATAATAATATTTGTATTTTTAGCAGCTTATAGGGGATTAGATGGATACTGAAACAAGTGGAGATACTTTTCTACCATTCCAAGATAAGTGCATAAATTTTTTTGCAATAATCATGCTACTAGATTCATCGTTATAAGGCAACAAATATACATTTCTATTAATATTTCGGGCACTTTTCCCGGATATTTTGACCATAAGTGATCTTAATGATTTAGACCCACTCTGGAAATTTTTAGGCAGTTTCTGACTATAAAAAGACATCTTTTAGTCAGTATTAGGTTACCAGAGTCCGGAGCGGAATTGCTGTTTTTTTCTGCGGATTTTCACTGTTTAAGGTTTAAATGGCTTACAAGAGTGTGACAGCATACATTTATGTCTTTACAAGTATTTTTAATGAAAAGTTCGGAAAATTTTACAAAAAAAGTCATACTTATGTTTTTAGTGAAAAATGCATCCCCTGGGAGCTAAAAATTTATGAAAATGGGCACATAATGCAAAAAAGTGCTAAAATGTCAACTTTGACTCTCTGTAACTTAAAATAATGGCCCAGAAAAAATCTAAAAAAATTCAGGAGAACTACTGGATACCTCTAAAACATATTCCCACAGTTATAGCAATATTTATTTTTTTCATCTTCGATGTCACAGAGAACCACCCATATATATATATATATGTACACGCATACGCGCAAGCACGCACGCACCATTGCGCTAAATCTAGGGAGCAGATAAGATAACGAGTCTTTGTTGTTTGTTGTATCTCGGCAGCGCCAAAGTACTTTTGCGCACGCCGGTTGCTATTAAATAAACAACCAAATAATAATAAATTAACATTAACAATTACGGGGGAAAACTATTCGTTAAAACTTATTGTTTAGACTTGTATAGGCACTTATAATAATGTTTATTATCTTAGAGCCAAAATATGTAGTGTGACAATGCAAATAGTGCATGTCATTTAGTGCGACATTAAGCACAACCTTATTTCCCTGTACGAGCACACGCACACACATACAAGCCTAATCGAACCTATCTTTCCCTTATTTCCCTAAGAGCCTATAAATAATAAGTATAATACCCTCCCAGTAACCGAGCTCCTTAACACATATGATAAACCACCGAGCCCACAAAGAAAGGTGCACAGGGAAGCAGCGGAGCAGGACACAGAAGGAGTTCACCGAAGCATAGATTACTCTTGAAGTAATCTAATAAGGAACCTGACGAAGAGCCAATGAAGCAGCATGCTGAGGTGTTGACAGCGAGCTGCAAAGTCCTGAATATAGTAGCAGCGTACCCAGCAAGCCAAGGTAGACTGAGCCTGAAGAAGGAGCCAATGTAGCCAGGAGGTCCGTCAGCCAGCAATAATCCAAGAAACCTGCAAGCACCAGTTAATATAGCAATAGTCATAATAAGGGAGCAGACAGGAGCACACACTTACTTAAATAAGTGTGTATAGGAGAGGACTTGTGAAGACGTTAGGTGAGCATTATAAGTGCTCACACACACAATATTAATATTAATAATAAAGACAGCAAGCCGTCTTCCAAGTGGATATTTACCTGAATTCGCCGTGTGTCCGTCCAAGCAGCTCGAGCCCGCCGTTGCACCTGTCAGGCCGTGCGCCTCAAGAAGAGCGAGAGAGACGGAGACATCGGTCGCGGCAACACACACGAGCCCGTATCGACGTGCCGCGTACAAACACCTCCCGCAGCCCTGTAAGCACCGAGATTATTAGCCGACAAGAGTAATAAGGAACGAAAGGAATAATTACCTGGCAGGCAGCTTACGTCGTCGTCAACGGCACCATTGTTGTTGCGGGAACGGACGAGGCGTACACTACGAGATGATGCGGCGGCCATGTTACTCAAGCCGCACTCGAGTAAGGCCGCGTACGCACCGCAAGTGGGCCGTCGCGACGCATGCGCGCACACCGGCAATGCGTCGACCACGCCGAGGAGAGCAGAGCTCTTCCGATCGCCGTAGCGTCACGACGTCCGATCCTGTGTGCGAACTACAGTGTTTAGCGAGAGTGCCAATTTGTATTGTACAAGAATTAAGCTAGAGCAACATAGCAAGAAAGGTTGGTGGATACTTCTCCGTGCCTACTTTATTACTTTTGTGCAATTCCATCCCGTGCTTCCTTATTGTGTGTGTGCGAGTTACCGCGTTTCCCCCTTCTCCCCTCCCCCTTTTCTTTCGAGCAGCTTTCGGCCCGCGATCGCGTATCGCAGCCGCGCCGCCGGTCGACATTAAACTCTTCGCGGACAAGTAGCGCAAATTCAGCCAACGATTCGGGATATTTGATTTACAAATTGCACTCATGTAATCTGCAGTGAGCCGCATTTCGCCTTCCTAAATTTGCCCCCTCCCTGAGCCGATCGCAGCCGAGCTTGAGCCCGCGTAAAGGACGAGACTGGCACCCGTAACTATTATATAAATCGCATCAGATAATAAATTTAGTTATTTTATACATATCTTATTTTTATTATCCCCATCACCTGCACCCTAATCCCCAGTGCTACCTGACAGTAGTTGCTTATAGCTATTTCTTTCAATAAGCACGTTTAACACACAAGAAGTTTAACTATGTATATTCTTTTCCTCGATTCAAGACAATCTGCAGCTCGTTATGGGAAAAACTCATCAATTTAATAAATTTTAGTTTAAGCCCTTTGTCACGGATGTTTTGCACTAAGAGAGAAAGACAGTATATGCTCGGCTGAGTACCATGCTCATAAAGGCAGCAGCGTTTTTCTTGCATTCAAGGAACCCGAATAAACTCTAACCCTGTGCGGCCGACTGCCACAGGTCAAGTCATAAAAATCACAATGTACATACTTTCGTAAACTGAGAACATCATATGAAGATCATATGCTTGCCAGTCCATCGGGAAAATACGGCAATTAATATCTACCGATATTTCTCTATGGAGAGGTGGAAGGGCAGAGGGACTTGCTCCTCTTCCAAATGCATTACCGACAGTCTCAGTTTGGCAATAGCAACGACAAGTCACTGAGAAATTCACTCGCGTCACCTATTATATACATATGGGCTATTTCACGTCAAGTGGTACACTGAAAGTTTTAAATCACTCCAAATTTTGTGAACAGACTGGAAATATCTTCCAGAAGATAGAAAAAAAATTTTAGGTGTTAAAAATAATTTGCCTAAGAGTTATTTCACCATGAAAAATGGAAATTTTTCAATTTTTTAGAGAAATTACTATTTTCAAAGCCATTTATCTCAAAATCTATTAATTTTTTTGAAAAAACATTAGAAACAACTTTTGTTCAAAATAATCTTTAGAACTTATCTACCTAGGTTACAATTCTTAATTTTAAAATCTCGAAGAGATAGAACGACCGTAAATATTGAATATCAAAAAAAGGCGACCACGCCACGATCGATTTTGATCTAACACCGCTCAAAAGATCACATTTTTGGAGAGCTTTCGAATGGCTGTGGTTAGATTATTGGCCAAGACTGCTGGTGTATGTTATACTCCATAAACCTCATAAAATCACTAATTTTCATGTATTTTAGGGCATAACTTACAACAGCGGTCTTGGCCAATAATCTAACCCAAGCCATTCGAAAGCTCTCGAAAAATGTGATCTTTTGAGCGGTGTTAGATCAAAATCGATTGTGGCGTGGTCGCCTTTTTTTGATATTCAATATTTTCGGGCGTTCTATCTCTTCGAGAATTTAAAATTAAGAATTGTAACCCAGGTAGATAAGTTTTAAAGATTATTTTAAACAAAAGTTGTTTGTAATGTTTATTCAAAAAAATCAATAGATTTTGAGATAAATGGCTTTGAAAATAGAAACTTTCCTAAAAAATTGAAAAATTTCCATTTTTTATGGTGGAATAACTTTCAAGCAAATTATTTTTAATACCTAAAATTTTTTTTCTATCTTCTGGAAGATATTTCCAGCCTATTTTCAAATTGTGGAGCGATTTAAAATTTTCATCGTACCACTTGACGTGAAATAGCCCATATACTTGTATTTTAACTTTCTCGTTGTACGTTTTTAAATGTTACATTATATTACATTATATCTTCTAAATATACACTTTGTAATTAACGTTTATATTATTACATTAAACATAGTATTGATCATGCAGTGTCCTGGTTTATTTATTTTTGGAAATTAATGTAAACCTGAAAGACGCAACATTTTTGGTCCTTCGGAAGCCGGATATATCAGTAACTGTCAAAGAGAAAGTGAACATTTCATCGAGCTGTGAACTCAACTGGAAACGATTATTATAACAACTGTGAATTGTGTGTGTGTTATTATTATGAACATTAATCAAACATGTGAGATGTGAATAATCATCTGTGAACAATTAATCAATAAATAAGTGCTATTTAGAAACTTCGAATTCAGCATTATCCAACTTTATTTATGGTTATTGTGACATTAAATAATACCAAACAACTTTGCTTTACGTTTAATTAAAGCGCTGAACTGAAGTGATAAAGTAAAGCTTCAAACTTAGTGCTGCCTGTGACCATGGTGGGCGACCTGACGGCTTCAATCTGTATAAACCTGCATTGGTAAGTCTCCAATAATTTATGCTTATCCTTCCTTCATAATAAACTGCTTCAATTTGCAAATAATACTGTGTAATATAAGATGGAAACATTGAAGAAAAATAGGGCTATTCATAAAGGAACTTTGACGCGTTTTACGAATCATTTAAACTCATTAGATGAAAATATAGATGATATTGATTTAAAAGAGCGATTAGAGAGATTTGAAACTTTATATAATAAATATGACGAAGTACAATCTGCAATTGAAATTGAAGGAATCAAAAATACGAATGCAACTGACGCAGAAATGGTCGAACGCGAGCATTTCGAAAAGGGATATTACGCCGCGATTTTGAAGGCAAAAAGGCTCTTAGAACCCGGGGTAAGAGCGTCGCGTAGTAGAAGCTCAAGTTTGAACTCCCGGTATTTCACCGTGCAACAACGTAATTCAACAAACATTGGCGTAAATTTGCCAAAGCTTAACCAGCCAAAATTCAATGATAAATATGGCGAATGGTTAAAATTTCGGGACACTTTTAAATCATTAATACATGAAAATAATAATCTCAATGATATCCAACGATTACATTATTTAAATTCGTCATTCACGGGCGAGGCTGCATTATCAATTCAAACTCTCCGAATATCTGAAGCTAATTATGCTATCGCTTAGTCAACAATTTGTTCTCGCTATGAGGATACCAATTCTTTAATACAGTATCATTTTCGTGAATTATTTGAACAAGCAAAAATCGGGAAAGAATCGCACTCGGAACTGCGTAAATTGTTAGATAATACTAATAATCATTTGCGCGCATTAAAGGCTTTAGGAGAGCACACCGAACATTGGGATGGTATATTAATTTATCTTATAACTTCTAAATTGCATAACTCGATTAATTCGGAAATTACGTATTATTAGCTACTGCCGTAGTATACGTATACGATAAAGATGGAAATCAACACGAATGCCGCGCTCTATTGGATCCTGGTTCTCAGGTTCTTATTATGACAGCCAGGCTTCGCAATTTATTAAAATTATAACGCCAAAATCTGCCGTTGTTTTCACTGATATTGAACGAGGGGGGCAAAACATAAGCGAAAATGCTACTTAAAAATTAAAGTCGCGTGTAAACAATTTTGCGACAAATATTTCTTGCCTTGTAACGAATGATATAAGCGATAAACTGCCAACGAGTGAACTACGTACGGTTAAAATAGATGTACCAAAGGGAATTGAACTCGCTGATCCCAAATATTATCAATCTCGACCGATAGATTTGCTCATAGGGGCGGGATTATATTACGAATTAGAATGTAATGGTATACTCCAACGCGATCAGCTATTCTTTAAGAAAACTATATTAGGATGGATTGTTGCGGGTCCTTTAAGGCTAGCAACAGTTTCAAAAACGCGTCAAACGTGTAATTTAATCACAAATCAACAGCTAAGCGAACAATTAAAGCAATTCTGGGCTGTTGAAAATTGCTTCTCGGAAACAAAAACAAGAAAGGATTCGGATTTTTGTAAACAGCACTTCAAAAGGACAACCGAACGCGACACAAATGACAGATTTATTGTTAGTATTCCCTTCAATGATAACTTGAATAATATAAGAGAATCTAAAGAAATCGCTCATTAACGGTTACTCGCTATTGAACGAAAGCTTGCAAAAACGCTGATCTCAAGGAGCAGTACGTCAAATTTATGAACGAGTACGAGAATTTAGGGCACATGACCGAAATTGCAGATGATCAACTATTAAGCAATCTGCCACATTTTTACTTACCACATCATGCTGTATTAAAAAATGAAGGACTACAACAAAGTTACGTGTTGTATTCGATGGCTCGGCAAAAACAAGTACGGGACTGTCACTGAATGATGTACAGTACGTGGGTCCCACTGTACAAGATCACCTTTTCTCAATATTAGTAAGATTCAGACAGCATCCTTATGTATTATCAGCAAATATTGCCAAAATGTATAGGCAGGTGAATATAACAAAAAACGAAAGAAAAATGCAACGAATTCTGTGGATATTGAATCCTAATTTATCAATTAAAGAGTATGAAGTTAATACAGTTACATACGGAACGGCCTCGGCTGCCTTTTTAGCAACTCGAAGTCTGGTTCAACTCGCTATTAAAAATGAACAAAAATATCCAATGGCAAGCCGAGTTTTGTCGGAAGATTTTTGCATCGATGATATGCTCACCGGTATTAACTCAATCGACGAAGAAATTCGCTTAAAAAATGATATTAATGTGATTTTAAGCTCGGTAGGTACGGAATTACGTAAATAGGCATCGAATGAGCCACGCATTCTAGAGAGTGAGCTCAACCCAAGTACGCAGTCAATCGCGATTCAAGGTGATAAGGATCCAAAAACTTTAGGCTTAATTTGGGATCCATCCACAGATAAATTAAAATACCGTATCAACTTCACTGATACGCGTAAGATAACCAAAAGAACAATTTTATCAAAAATCGCTCAAATTTATGACCCGCTAGGACTCTTCGGACCTGCAATAATTCAAGCAAAAATTATGGTTCTTGCAGCTTAATTGGGATGAATCTTTACCCCAAGACGTACATAGCGCATGGGCAAGAACTTATGCTTAGCTAAATGATATAAATCAAATAACAATAAATAGACACATTAGTATTAAAAATCATAAATCGATCGAATTTCACGGGTTTTGCAACGCATCTGAGGCAGCTTACGGAGCTTGTATATACGGTTGTGCAGTTAATAAGAGAGGTGAAAGAACGTCAAATTTATTGTGTGCCAAATCAAGGGTAGCGCCACTTAAAACGCTCTCTGTACCTCGACTAGAATTGCTCGGTGCAGTATTACTCGCGCAGCTTGCTCACAAGGTTTCAGTATCGTGCAAACTACAAATGGACCAATGGTATTTTTGGTCCGACTCAATGGTAACATTAGCGTGGATAAAATCTACTTCCAGTAAGTACAAAACATTCATTGCTAATCGAATCGCGGAGATTCAAGAGTTAACCAACAAACGTTCGAATCATGTCAAATCTTCATCGAATCCTGCAGATTTGATCTCTCGCGGCATAGAAGCGAGTGCAATTCGCAAGTCAGAATTATGGTGGTACGGGCCACCATGGTTAGGCCACGATTCGAACGAATGGCCGCCAGTCAAAGAAGTGTGCTTAGATGAAATGCCAGAGCAAAAGAAGGCTGTACAAGAAGGCTAACAGTATTAATAAAAATTCAGATAATGATTTAATTAATCTGGAACGATATTCCTCGCTCACGCGCGTGGTAAGAATAATGGCTCATATCTTAAAATTCATAAAAATTGCAAGGATTACCTCTGTGAAAGACAGAAATTTAAACGTACGCGTAAGCCAATCATCATCGATCCCTCTAACAAGAGAAGAATTAAATCTCGCCTTGAATTACCTCATAAGGGTAGCTCACGCTAAAGATTTCGAAAGCGAGATCACAAGCCTACATAATGACAAGGAGATTCCAAAAAACAGCAAATTGTTGCAGCTATCACCATTTTTCGATAATAAAGGCTTATTAAGAGTAGGCGGTTGACTAAAAAATGCAAATATTTCATTCGATTGCAAACATCCTATCGTTCTTTCATCTAAAAATAAATTAACTTTATTATTAATCCAATACGAGTACAAAAGATTAATGCACGCTGGTTGTCAAGCTGTGCTGGCATCAACGCGCACAAAATATTGGATACTGAATGGAAAAAACACAATTAAAGGAGTAATTTGTAAGTGCGTCGTTTGCTTTCACGCAAAACCCATCGATTACGCTAATATAATGGGTAATTTACCTGCTTCGAGAGTTATTCTAACAAGAGCATTTTTAAATTGCGGTGTTGATTATGCAGGACCTTTTTTAATTAAAGAAAAAACTCGCTCAAAAATATTAACGAAAGCTTATATTTGTATTTTTGTTTCCTTCATTTATAAAGCGGTTCATATTGAATTGGCACCAGACTTAACAACTGAAGCCTTTTGAAACTGTTTTAAATGCTTTATCTCTCGCCGCGGTATGCCTTATAACATGTACTCTGACAATGCTACTAATTTTGTTAGAGCAAAAAATGATTTGAGTGAAGTAACTAAGTTGCTAACAAATCGCGAGTTTCAAGAAAAAATGATGAACTGGGCATCAATTGAGCAAATCAATTGGCACTTCATTTCACCTCGCGCACCCCACTTTGGTGGCTTATGGGATAGTGCAGTAAAATCCGCGAAGTATCATTTAAAACGTGTGATAGGTGAAACACGCTTAACGTACGAAGAATTTTACACAGTATTGACGCAAATATAAGCATGTTTAAATTCACGACCTTTATCTCCTCTTTCTAATGATCCAAATGACCTTACTCCTTTAACTCCTGCACATTTTTTATTGGAGACTCGCTTAAAGCTATGCCACAATATGATTCAAGTACCATTAACGTTAATCGTCTTAAAAGATATCAGCATCTGCAGCAAATGTTACAACATTTTTGGAAAAGGTGGCAGCAAGAATACTTGCCCCAACTGCAAAAAAGGCATAAATGGACTAGTGGCACTCCTTTATTAATTAAAGTAGGTACGATGGTACTAATAAAAAATGACAATTCTCCACCCATGCAGTGGCCTTTAGGTCGAATAATTGCCACTCACCCAGGTAAAGACGGATACATTAGGGTGGTATCCATTCAACAACAAAGGGAGTAATTCAACGCCCCACTGCAAAGATATGCATTCTACCTATTCAAGACAATGAAGATGAATAATTAACCAATGTAATATTCTTTGCTATTTTCTAATGCCATTATATAATAACTAAAATGATAATACTTTATTTAATTACAATTTATTTCGCATAATATAAATCTATGCATCGTATAATCTATGTTGAAAGACTCTTTCAAGGCGGGCGATATGTTTAGACTTGTACAGACACTTATAATAATGTTTATTATCTTAGAGCCAAAATATGTATAAATTCAGTGAGACAAAAAATACTGAACACTTTCAACTTAGTGGGCGATTTGGTATTAAATTTAAAAATTGATTATACATTTACTAAAAAATCAGAAAAAATCGTGCTACTAGGTGACATTTCTATAAAAAAGCAGCTTCATTAAGTAATTTGTTTAATGATTTAGACGTGCAAAAAAAATTAAAATTTTGCAATTATAAAGCTTATTAAGCACAAGAAGTGATTTGGTGTCTTTTGTACACTTCCTAGATACAGGATTTTGGAATATCCAGGTGGATTTACAGTATACAAAAAATAAGGTAAAAATAGTTTATAATATCTATACAATTAATAAATAGTTCAATTAACTGTGACAATGTGCTTTGCACATGTCAAGGAACGAGCTATAGAACCCCTAGCGAACACCTACCTAACCGTACAAGCTATACGAGTCCCTAGCTACACATACCTACCCATATATCTTGCCCTAGCTACCTACCCGCACATCAACTAAATCCTACCTACCCTCACATACTAAAACCCTATCCCAAGCACGGCACATAAACACTAAGGTGGTCCTGGCGTTGAGAACCTTGGGCGAGATCAGATCATATCAGGTGGAATCCTCCGGGTCTGATACTGCAGGCAGGATATTCTAAGGGAGGCGATCACCAGGAAGCCTCCAGGACCCTCAGTAGCCTCACAGGACAGCAGTCAAGTCGAAGAGGCAGTATCCAGGCAGTAAGCTGGAGAACCTCCAACGCCAACCAAAATACAGCTGTAAACAAGTTACTTAGGCAGAAGACAAAGATAAAGGAAATACATGTACAGCTGTATATAATCACTACAGCTGTACAAGGAACAGCATAGGACAGATTGAGGTTAGGTTGCTATATACAAACAACGTGTACAGCAGACGTCTTAAATGAGCAGATATACAAATACGCATAATTGCATAAATCTCACGTCAAAGTAGTTACCTGGAGCTGTACACGGAGCGGAGATCAGTAACCGAGGTTGACGTCGTCGAAGAGAGAGGGGTGAGTCGGCCCGAGCAGCGATGTGACGGCGGCTGAGTTTGTACCTGAAACTCACACCGTAGTGTGAATAACGCAAGAAGGAACGAGGTAACATTTACCTGGGAGGAAGTATACTGCATCTCCGAGACTTGAACTGCACCAGGTCAACATACGCTTACAGCATGACCACCGCTACAGTCTGAATACAGCGGTACTCGACTCGCTCGCTCGATGCGAGATCGATGTACCGCGTACAAGTACGTACTGCGCAGGCGCACGGTCGATCGCGGCTCTCGAGCACGCCAAGAGCTAGAGCTCTACGGTCGGTCGACTCGACGACAACGATAATCAGCTGCGAATAGCGACTTAGTGCGATTGAGAGATAAAGAGTGAGATAGAGAGAGAGGAACACTTCCCGATCAAGCGTCCCGGCTTTGCAGAAAAGGTTGGTGAATTGATTACCTCTATCTACCGACGGTACCGCCATGTACCGTAAATAGTGCGTGCGAGCATCCCGTTCCTTCCCGTCCTTCCCCGTCCTTCCCTACAGCGTACCCCGATATACCCGAAACCCGGCCACGCATCGGACCGGCGAGTGTATAGCATATTTAATATTTTCTGCTGCGATAACCCGCGAGTTATCGATAATAGTCGCGTATTAACACGGCTGACGCCCACCCATTAATTTGTACTGTTTAGCTAGTAAAAAATACCCTTTTAAATATTAATAACTTGCAAACCCTTATTAGCCTGCACCCTGATCCCCAATGCAGCGTTACATAACATACAATTAAAATAATCACGTTTATAAGAAATTAGCTTGTAGTTTGCGTGTAGTGATAAACGCGATTATAGAAGCGTGTCGCTCTGTTTGTAATATTATCTCTGGGTTAATTACCTGTAAGAGAAATTTTTGGTATTATTAATTTATTACCTTTTTTGTAACTATATACATTTATTCATTATTGTAAGATGTATATGTAAACTAAAAATAATATTATCCGATTGTCAAATTTGCATAATTGTTATTATTTGGATATATAGGATTTTAAAAGAATACACTTTTAAAAATAATCGAGGGAGTCTAAGAACTTAGCTTGTATTCTGCGTATGATGTTAAAAATAAGATTACAGACGCGCGCCGCTCGTCTGAAATTTAATCGATTAATTACCGGGATATAAAATTTAGTAATTCTTTCTTTATCACATTTTTATGTATATGTATCAGTCCGTCACTGTAAGATCAATAAGTATATCAAAAATCTTTCTGATCGGATCATATTTATATTTATATAAAACTTTTTGGTATATTAGTATACGGTATGTATGATAAAGGACGAAAACTAAATATTTTCACAGTGAATCTTTTTTTTTTATTTATAATGTTCATAAAAATGTTGCTTCATCTGCTTGGTCAGCAGTATCAACTACGATACGCATCACGGGCATTATAGCCCAACAACAAACAAACGAACACTGTCTGGATGAGTCAAGTTTGTTTTGGCGCGCCCTTTTACCCTCATAACTACTAATAGTGTTTGTGTTAATAGCCGAAAAATATTCGTTGTAAGATTGGAAAAACCAAAAGTTCCTTTTTTTCGACGGTTTCGTCGGTTGATTATATTCGCGGATGATCTGCATGGCGAGACACTATCTTATTGTAGCAGGTATTGTATCAATTTTATAACAGTGTTTGTGTTAATAACCAAAAACTATTTGTTCTAAGATTGAAAATCCAAAAATTCCTTTTCATGACTGAGATTGTCTCGCCCTGCGGGTATCCGTTGAATAGCTATTGAATTATTTCTAATTGCTGCACAATGTTCTGGAGTGTGTCACGTCCAGACTTGTACCGACCACTATAAAAATATTACAAGAAGGCAAATGGTTAATAAACCAATCGCATTCCTTTCGCTCTTGTTTGACTAGGTCTAGCCGAGTAGAGATGTAGGATATACTGTGGGATAATAAAATAATATATTTTTTTATTCGTATTAATCTTGCATTATTTATTTAAATTTGTTAATATAATTACATAATGTCTTCTTTTTAAATCAACACGTGTAACTAAATCCTTCTAGCTTTTTAATGGACAAAAATACACATAAAATTACAATATTCTATAAACAATTGCATAAAATTATTTCAGTTCAATAACAATTTTAATTCTGATTATATAAACAATTGCACCGCGAACACGTTAACATATTGTAGAATAAAATATACTTAATGTTATTTTATTACAAACATTACTAATTAATAATCGAGATAAGAATTATTATAAATATATGCAGTTTAAATTAAAAATTGTTGCAGTTGAAAATATGAATTATTGTCAATAAATTGCAATTCGAACAATAAATAATGTAAATAAAATGCAATGCAAAGAAGAATTACTATAAATAAATTGCAGTTTCAAATAATAATTATTGTAAAAAAACGGTTGGTTCAGTAATTGAAATAATATAAAATATCAGGTTTGCCTTTACGAATATTACAAAGCGTATAGATAGCCGAAAAGAATGTACCTTAAGTACCAAATATATATAGATATATATAAGTGTATATATATATGGTAACGAACAAAGGTCTGCCTCGAACGTAGATAGCGGTGTCAAGTGGCTTGATGATGTCCCGCTAGACCTGCGGGCGTCGACGTTAGATGCGTATGCTTTTGGAGTCCGATGATTGCCAGATGTCGAAGTCGTAATTCCTTGACTAAGGCTCGTAGATACCAACGATGCGTCTCGATCCCCGAATACAAGATTTCTCTTGACTTTGAATTCATATTTCTTTAAAGTCCGATTATCAGAGTTTCGCCCTCGGATAAAAATTAAAGAGTTGACTAGCAGAGCTTCGCCTTACGAAAGCTTTAGACGAAAAACTAGGAGTGGCTGTGTCCGTTCTGGGTCCTCTTTATATACCCTAAAAATCTATGCATCTGTCCTTGTCTTACGCTTTGCTTTAGATGGAAATTGCGTAAGTAGTTCTCGATTTTTCTGTGCTTGCACCCGATTGGACCGTTAGATGTGCGTGATCAAAAATTATCGAATCCCATGCATTTTCTGTATCGCTTCGTAGTTAATTCGGAGAATTTGCTGTGCCACTTTTATTACTGTGACATTACCCAAAAAACGGCTTAATTTATTACTTCCATCTAATGCTTCAGTTATGTAGTCCATGTTTCCCATCGCCGGCTCTTTTCCGAGCATTGATTTTATAGTGCAGTACACAAAAACTCTTGCGCAACCATTCGTTTCGATCTCACTTTCAACGATCCCGCTTATATGCGTATTGGCTTTGTATAATATCTTGATCTCTACTTATCAGTCTCTTTTCTGTTTGAAACACTCGTAAATTAATCTGTCCCTTGGCTCTATTAATTATGTTTTATATTACTGCATTTACTTATATTCATTCCTTATCAACCTTATTTTGTTCGTCTTCTACGCCGTAATTTTATTCTATCTTGCGCAGTACTTTTTACGAAAAATAATAATATAATTTCCGTCGGGACGCGACAGTGTGCATTTTTGTAGCAGATAAGCTACTTCATAAATTATTGATTTTAACAGATCAGCAGGTTCAGAAGCATCAGTCCCATCCTCAATTACTTCCGCGTGTTCTAATTCGCAACTGCTCTAATCCATAATTTTTTGTATACAAATCAGAAATCACATTTTTTAACAATACAATAACAGAATACAAATGCTTTAGAAAGATAACGGTAAATTCAGAAAATAGCTCCTTTGAACCAAATAAAGTAATACTTATATATCAGATAATAAGAGATTGACTTAGACGAATCTATCTAATCTAAACTACTTTCCTTTACTATAAACTACTGACTTTTGTCTAGTCTTTACTAAATTAGAAAAATTATGCAATTATCTACATATAAAAAGCTAAACTCTGGTATATTTAGAAACATTTATACATTGTCATTTTAGCGAAATAGTAGCCACGATGACTTTTACCATTTGTAAAAATGGCCAACACTTATAAAATTAAATTGTATAAAATAAAAAAATATATAGGAGTAATATAAGTAATACATCACTTTACGTATATTTATACTTATTTTTTCACCGGATATCAGTTATGTCAAAGAATCGGAACTTTAGGATGGTGGGAGTTGGGACCTTCTTGACACGAATTTATCAAATTTAACTCCATATTTGTGATCAGCGACCCTAGAAACTTCTGCGGTAAATTTTCACCGATTTTCAAAAAAATAAAAAAATTAGGTCATTTGTGAGGAGGGGGGTTCCAATGGGAATTCAGCAAATTTGATCTTGGATTCGTGAACGGCGATTCCAAAAGTATAAGCAGTCATGTTTTTACCAAGTTTCAAGCATATTATATATTGCGGCTTTGGGTCTTTGGGAGGGGGATAGTTGGGGATCCTTCATACGAATTTACCAAATCTGACCACGGAATCATGATCAGCAATCCCGGAAACCTTCAGAGTGGCAATTTTACCAAGTTTCAGACATACGAAAAAATGGGGCATTTGGGTAGGAGAAGGGAGATTGGGCCCCCTGACATGAATTGGTCATATCTGACCCGAGATTCGTGATCAGCGACCCCAGAAACCCCCAGAATATTGCATCGCACAAAAAAATACTGATATTCCTCTAAAGTCTATATATAGGATTTCCGGCAGTCTAAAGGTTAGTCATGGTGGATGCTTCGCAAAAGATTAGAAACCGACCCAGACACTTCTCGACACTAGAATAGTTTTAATGTAAATGTACTGTTTAATTATTTATTTAAATAAATAAATAAATAAATAAATAGCTAAATAACTGCATAAATAAATAAATGTATTTATTGTAACGCTGCACTGGGGATCAGGGTGCAGGTTAATGAGGGTCAGCAAATACTTATTAAGAAAATAGATATTTATTAAAACTAATATAAAATGACTAAGGGTGGGCGCCAGCCGCGCTACTACGCGACAACTAGTACGATAACTCGCAGAGAGAGGTAATAACCACACCAACCTTTGCGGAGTATCCTGGACACTTGTTCGGGAGCTGCTAATCTCTATCTCTCTCTTTCTCTCGCACACAGTGGCCACACACGCTATTTCTCGTCCGGTATAGTCGAGTCGACCGTCCGTAGAGCTCTGGCTCTCGTAGCTCGCGAGAGCCGTGGTTCGGCCTACGCGCATGCGCGTAGCTCGTTTTCGGCGGCCAAGTGCGGCGCGATCGTGCGTCGGTCGCACGGACCGCGATCGCGCGTATTGAGGTGGCTCAGCTGATCTCCCGCAACCGCTGGGCATCCTCTCCTAATGTGTCTTTATTCCTTAGCTCAATCCCTTACAGCTGCATGCTGGTTGACGTTAGGGATCCTCGTGCTACTTCTCACCGGCGCTCGTGCCTGCGGCATGGGTTGGAACTGGGTTTTTAGTCTTGGTGGGTAGGCAGGGCTTATTTACTGTGCGAGTAGGTAGGTGTAGGGAATCATATATGGGTAGGTAGGTGTTCGTTGTGGGTTCGATAGCTCGTTACTTGACATGTGCAAAGCACATTGTCACATTATTTATTTATTTATTTATTTATTCTATGTTGTACCGTCCCATATATACATGAATGAAAGTATTTGAGGTATATTAGATGACGTGCGATTGTGATGACGAATGACTGCTTTATTGTGTCGTCCAATTTTAAATTTTTAATTGTATTTGAGTAGTGTGACTGATAGATGTATTGACAGTTGTTCTATTTATATTATATTTTATCTACTGACTTACTGTGATATTCGACGTAATTGTATTTTGTATTTATTCTGCAACTGTGATATTTTAAAACTGTGATATCACGGTACAATATTGTATTTATACAAGCCTTTATATAGAATTTAATTTTATTTAAGAATTGTAAACTTTTTGGAAACAAAATGAATTTATCGTTTGTAAATATGTATATGTATATAATATGAAATATCGGTCTCACCGAATTAAATACTTTACTCTAAAATAAAACAAGCTTATTGTACTCTTTGCCCACTGTGGTTGCTCCACGGACGTCAATTTTCACATCGACCGTTGACTGCCATCTATCAGGATGTAGTCTAAGAGCGGTTGCTTTATCTGTGGTCGTCGCAAAAAAGATTTGGCGGATTCCTGCGAAACCTGCGGCAGCTTAATATACAGTAGCTGCTTTACAATCATTCCAGGTACAAGCGAGGCTCGATGTTGCCGATTTGCGAAAGCGCCTTCTTAGAGCGTGATGCGTGCGAGATTCTTATATTAGGTATCCCGGAGAGCCTGTCGATGGCGGACAGTGGCATTACTGAGCGCATACTTTCCGCTATTAACCTGCCGAGACTTTGGAACCAGTTCGTCGATTTTCGGCCATGGACAGCACGGGACAACGCATCCTCTAACTTGAACACCAACTCGACTGCTTCTGGCTCTAGCAAAGGCCTCGTTTTCAAGTTGTCTTCTCCGATCGCTCGTGACCTCATCGTGGAGAAGTCCAAGTTATTAAATGGCATCACAACCCACTCACTATTTGGAACCGAGGGTAACATGGCAGTTTATCTTCGCGCGCTTTAGTCCAAACCGCTTCACGATTTATGGGTCAAATAATTATAAAGTTTGCATGCGCCGAGCTAAGGGAGGGCCGCTTATCGTAATCAACTCAGAGGCGGATTTACACTCTCTCACACCTTCTGTACATGTTCCTAATCAATGAGGGTTTCCCGGTCAGATTTCGCAACATACTCGTTCCTCTTTCTCCATTTTTCATTGCAATATAAACCGCCTAAAAACTTACTTCTCTTCCCTAGAATCACTTATCTTACCCCTCAACCATGATATTATAGCGCTAACTGAAACCTTCCTTACCGAACACGACTCGTCCAACATAGTTCGCCTCCCAGGCTATTCCTTGTATAGATTGAACAGATCGGGCAAGCAGGGTGGAGTTGTGGCGGCTTACATAAAAGAACACTTCATGGTTAAAACATTGGCAAATTCCGATCCTCTTGCCACAAATAGCCCCGAATTCATCATTCTTCACGTTTCATGTCCTTCATTCTCCCTTCTTCTGGCTGTGGTTTATAGGAGGTCGACAGCGGCTTATCCATCAGAATTTTTCAATACTCTTACTGATCTTCTCCCTCTCTGCGATCAAGTAGTAATTGCAGGTGATTTTAATATAAACATGAATGTCGCAGATGGGGCAACTGTAATGCTGCACTCGCATCCACATGTCCAATCTTCATCTTGTAAAATCGGATTCAACTCATCATACACACACATCTCTTCACACCTCTCATACTTGGCTTGACCTCTTTATGGCTCGCAACCCTCCATCGGACTATACTTATATCAAGTCAGCTGAACCATTTGCAGCGGGTCACGACTACATCAATCTGATTTAGCATATCTACAAACCACCTCATCTAGCCAAGTCTTTTCGCTCACGAGGTCTCGCGAGAGTTGACCCCCAAGCGGCCAGCTCTCTTTTTAGGTTAAATTATGATTCACCTCTTACCATGCATTTTTCATTAGATTCATCTCCCCCTTTGTGTCCACTCCCATTAATTGAATCGCAAGCGTCACCTGACCTTTCACCCTCGTTGTCTTTACTCTCTATGCCATCACCTTCTACACCTGTCCTTCCTCACATTCTCACCTCCACTACTACCAGTACATCTTTAACCACCGCCCTAAATTCAAGCTTCTGTGCTGATGAGGGCTCAACAGAGAGCTCAGCACCTTCTCATATTTCGCGAATACTCACCAGACTAACATCCTCCATATTGTCAACTTTTGATTCATTGACTCCTTTAAAACTCATCCGCGTTACTAACCCAATTAAGCCTTGGATCACTCATTCTATTAAACATTCAATAAAGGCACGTAATATGGCTTATAAGAGATTCCAGTCCTCGGGCAGTAGCTCAGATTTTAATAATTACAGCGCCCTCAGGTCTGTCGTTCGTTACACGATCGATTCTGTTAAATTTTCTTATCTTAATAGCAGACTGAGTGACGCTCCGAGTACTTCCTTTTTATGGAAAGAACTCGGACACCTGGGTCTGGCGTCTCTTCATAAGCAATCACCCCTTCTTCATTTTTGCGCCGAACAGTTGAACTTACATTATGCCTCCATTTCTCATACCGATTCTTCTATCACTCCACTTCAATTCAATCAGCTACTGGACGAACCATGCACTGCCCATACTCAAACTTTCAATTTTACTCCCATCACTTCATCCAAGATCCAATCAGCCTTCCAAAAGCTTCATCCAAGTCAGTTGGGATCGACGGCATATCTATTCACCTGTTTAAATTACTTGGCACTTTAGTCTTACCGCATCTAATTACTATCTTCGATCAGTCACTCTCCTCAGGCCTCTTTCCGGATATCTGGAAGAGATCTCTGCTTTTCCCCTTGGCGAAGTCGAATAGGATGAATTCTCCCTCCGATACTAGACCTATAGCTAAGTTATGCGAAATCTCAAAGATTCTAGAAAGACTAGTCCACGATCAGCTTTTTATTTCATCGAGTCAAACGAGCTAATCATTCAAAGACAAGCAGGTTTTCGGAGGGGCCATAGCACGCAATCAGCTCTCTTGGGCGTTTTGGATGATGTCAGAAGAGCCATCGACAGTCGTAAGATAACCATCCTCGTCCTGCTTGACTTCGCTAAGGCGTTTGATTCGGTCCTGCATCTATTTTACTAGCAAAACTTCGTCGGTTGGGCTGCTCGGATGAGGTGTTTCGCTGGTTTTACAGCTATCTGACTGATCGTCTGCAGGCGGTTGAAGACGAGAAGGGTGGCCATTCGTCCTGGCTTTCGACCTCAAGAGGTGTACCTCAGGGCAGCGTCCTGGGCCCACTGCTCTTCACCATCTTTATTAATGTTCTTCCAAGGGTCTTAAGGCATTTCGATCACATGATCTTTGCGGATGATACCCAGGTCTACCATTCCTTCTACCTGGCTGATTTTGCCCAGGGAGTTCTTCGCATTTCTGAAGATGCCAATGCGGTGAATAACTGGGCAAAGGAAACTGGGTTTGGAACTTAATCTGGCAAAAACTAAAGTTATGATCCTGGGGAGTCAATCGTTCCTATCCCTCATTTATCTGGATACTGCACCAAAGGTCTCGATGGGAAATATTTCCCTGGATTATGTATGTGATGTCAAATCGCTGGGAGTTTGGATTTCGCCTTCCCTCGATTGGTCAAGACATGTGTCTTCCATCTCACAACGTGTACATATGGTACGACATTTATTGCGTTTTTTGAGACATGCCCTCTCGCGGCGGACCAGAAAATATCTAGTCGAGATGCTTATGTTGCCCCATTTTGATTATGCGTGTGCATTGTAAGACAGTGTTGATGAAACGAGAAACATCAAATTGCAGCGTTTATTGAATGCGTGTGTACGTTTCGTATGGGGAAATATCCCTTGGAGAGCGCATGTTACGCCATATCGCGTGGAGCTGGGTTTGCTGTCGGTCGAGCTCAGAAGGTCTCTCTTCATTGGCACTTGCGCATACAACATCATTGCTCATGGTTCCCCATCCTATCTGGCTGATCATTTCTCTTTACGTAATTCTTCAACCTCTTCGCGATCTTCATCCCGTCATCCCCCAGTATCACTTACCTATCTCCCGCCTAGAAGTGAATCCCTCAATAATTCATTTGTTATTTCCGCTACCCGACTCATCAATAAACTCCCACTCAATGACTTTAACCCCTTTTCATTTCTCTCATTCAAATCATCCTTATTTCAATACCTTTCTGAGCTCGACCGTCAAGGGTGGCAGTCAAGAGTCCGTCGCGAGGGTCTCAGTTGCCCTCCCTTACCGGCACTTTAGCACTTCACTAGTTTTATTGTCATTCTTGTAAAGTGTGTTGATTTATTCATTTATTTATTTAACCACTATCTATCTATCTATCTATCTGTCTGTCTGTCTGTCTGTCTGTCTGTCCGTCCGTCCCTCCATCCATCCATCCATCCATCCATCCATCCATCCATCCATCCACTCGTAAGACAGGTATTTTGGTTATTTATTTAATAAATTTGACTCGGTGAGATCGTCCATCTCGCCGATTAACCAAATATCTCGCTTGTTAATATATATTTCCTGGTGATATTCCTTTCCGACGAATACCGCCCTCTCCGGCGTATACTATAGTTGGCAAATTTTGGGCAGGAGGCCCAACACATGGTTTTAAAACCAAACAAAGTATTTGGCGTTGTTAACGGCATTGAACAGGAATTAAAGTGTTTCCCGACCGCATCGTGTGATTGTTATACTTAGGTTGGTAAGTTGGGACAGATTGGGCTGATCGGGGCTATTTTTCCCCTTCCACGGAGCAACCACAGGGATGAGCATACGCGTCTATCGCGCCTGTGGAGTGTTGGTCCATCGCGTTTGCCAGAGATCCAGTGTTTTCATACGCTCGTCCGTCGCAGCGTCGCCCGTCCCTGTGTCCCTGCTTTGGTCATATACGCGTTTCTTTTCCATCGCAAGCAGGCCGATTGAAATCACGTCCGCAATAACGATAACAGCGTGTGCGGACACCATCCTATACGCGCACGCGATTCGTTACGCAACCACTCGCTATACGCCCGTCTATATAGTCCTTGATTACACTTCATGCCCTCAGCCTTTAGGTCATGTTGTCCGAGACGAGGGTCACGTCGAGTATAGAATCCCCGAAGCCGGGTCTTCTGTACGTCGGCGTATTTCCCTCGATTACCACTATCAGTTTTAGCCTTGCGGCCATTTCCAATAGCAGTCGTCTACGGCTGTTCGTCTAAGGCATTCCCCACTCGGTCGCGCGCGCGTTAAAGTCACCCGCCACAATCTTATTGCTGGGGGTGTCTCTTATGGCGTCTTCAAGAGCATTCAGCTTTTTCACGTATTCATGAGCACCACAGTTTGGGTTAAGGTAGACGCTGATAAAAGTGACAAAGCCCACGCGTACCCATAATGTCGCTGTGCTTGTGCTGCTAGATACTGTTCGCTGATCACGAGGATGTTTGCGTCCAGCTTCGTTGCAAGCAGTTCGGAGCAGCACGTGTGACAAGCTATTCCGATTCACATTGCATTGAAGAACAGTTATCGGCATTATGTCGTCTTCGTCTTCGTCATCGCCAATGCTGCCTTCAATGCTGTACACGCGCTTGAACCAGCAACGTGCGCAAGGCACTTATCGTCCGTTTTAGGACAGAGGAATCACTCTGGCGTGTTTTCGCACGCCTGTGTACAGTGCCCCACTCGGCCACATCGTTAACAGCACCGACGTCTATCCTGTCCTGTGCAGGCTTTTTCTACGTGTTCATACCCAAGGCATTTATGGTACCTAGGAATGCGTAGCCTAGGTCTCACGCAGCAGTTGACCCAACCGCTTTCCTTACGTCAAACTCACATACCGCAAGGGCTAGGCCTCGAGAGTTAGGCCCAAGGACATGGACCCTACGTTATATGGCGGTCCCGAGTTGACGGTTAATCGTGTCTTTCACATCGTTCTTGCTTATAATGCAGTCAATGTCAAAGAACTCCAGCGTTGTCATAACTTTTAGATTCTTTATCTGGGTCCTTCTCCGAGGGCGATTTGTAAGGTCCGTTGGAAATTCTGCCGCGATTCTTTTTTACCGAGTCGTAGCAGAACTCCACCCTCTTTCGTTTTGCGGATCTGTAGCACGTCGGTCTTTGTCTTCGCTGGATCCACCTTCAGACGTATGGTCTGTAAGATGTTCGCATACGTCTACCCCACCGGCGATTTGATCAGGATTGTGCCTCTTTCCTGGCCGATACGATCGCCGGCTATGGTAGGCAGTAGATGGCCCAGGTTGCGTGGCGTCTGATCGTGGGTTGACCGCGGCTGTCCTCTTTTTTTTCTTTTCTTGCACGAACAACTCTGTAATTTACCCGTTTCCGTTTCTGTTGTTGCTGAGAAGCAACCACGACCTTGTACACGTGAGCGTTTGTAATCATCGATCGTGATTATTATAATTGCAAAGTTTCTTCTTCTATTAATATTCTAGATAACTGAAAAGTTATAGAAACAAGCTTTATAGTGCTCTCCGTCTGGGTTCTGTAGGTTAATTTTTCTCTAAGACATGAAATTTTAAAGTTTAACCGATATTGCTTGAAGGGGGGAGGAGAGGGTAAAGGTCTGTGATTGGCTGTGTACATTTGACGAAAATAATTAACTTTTTAAATGTTCAGTGTTAAGCGCATCAATAACCGAATTCAGTCTTTCTTAAATATGACAATGAGCACGTAAATATTCCACTGAAATTTCTTTTAGTGTATAACAGGTTTTAAACTTATTTACAAATTTAGTTCCATACATCAGAATATTTTATAAAAATTAATGTTTTGCAATATTTTAACAAATAGTATTTTTATGTTAGAAATATGTCAATACAACGTTGTCACAACACAAAACTAAAGTTACGTGCTCGTTGAAAATAATATAAAAAAAATAAATAAATAAGTAACACATTGGATTCTAGTTAAACTTCGTACTATATTTTTTTGGGTTAGTAAGTTAGTAATAGATTCACATACTAAAAATAATAATATATTCTCACCCCAGGCATAATTTTGTATTCGACGTCTTGCATAATAGTTTCAAATGATTCTGGTTTTGCTGGAGCTTCTTTGGGTAGTAAAATTCGCAGATAGCCAGGATCAACATTTGCTGTAACTCGTTTACTTTCCAAAGTACATAAGTAGTTGCAAATGTATTCTATCATTTCCTTACCACGTATGCGAAATTCTTCGATATTCATTTTTTACAAACTTGTTATAAATAATGTATCCTAGTAGAAAAAAATTTATAGTTACTTAAATTAATTATTAATAATTATTAAGAATTTATAAATACTTTAACTTTAAAATTGCATGCGCTTATTCGAAATCATATTGCTATAAAGATTGAATGATAACTTATTTATTATTGTCAAGGTGGAGTACAGTGAATAGCAGTAGAAGATTAATAGAAAATATAAATATAAATAAATATGCATAGCAATCACTAGAACAATATATCGTATAATATAAAATATAAAATCATATACATAACATAATAATAAAATAAAAATTTCGCATACAATAAATAGTATAATAAAAATTTTTAATATCACAAAAACGTTAAATCAAAGATTCATCTGCTATATCACAGAAGCACCATCAATTCACAGACGCATAGGGGAGACCGGGGCAGGTTGGCCGACGGGGCAGATTGGCCAATTGCGAATATCTCATAATTGAGTTCATACATAGCGTCGCGGTTGATAACAGTAATGTAGTATGGCCCAAGGAATACTTGTATTTATTTTCAGTCGTAGATGATCCTCCAATGCGGAAACAAGTAAGTTTGAAAATTATTGGTACTTGCATCGTACAATTTTTAATTTCGAAAAAAACGAATAATTGAATTTAAATTTATGATTTTGAGAAATATATTATATTAGATGTATATAATATATAATATCGGTCTCTCTCGAACTAAGTGCTTTAATTTAAAATAAAGCGGGCCTATCGTACTCTTTGTCCACTATGGTTGGTGGAATTTCTCAGAGCACAACCTTTTAAATTAATTAAAGGCGTTTCGTCCTCGATCTCCAGCTTGGACTCCTCAGTAAGGAACTGGAGATCTTACCTTAGACGAGTGTCGCAAGATGAACCGCGACAAGGTAAGATCTCCAGTTCCTTACTGAGGAGTCCAAGCTGGAGATCGAGGACGAAACGCCTTTAATTAATTTTAAAGGCTGTGCTCTGGGAAATTCCACCAACCATAGTGGACAAAGAGTACGATAGGCCCGCTTTATTTTAAATTAAAGCACTTAGTTCCAGAGAGACCGATATTATATATTATATACATATACATATTTACGAACGATAAATTCAATTTATTGCAAATATATTATAGTAGCTTTACAGAAAATGCTTTTTTACACATTTTACATGGTTTATATTTTTTTTGATTACGTATAAAATTATTAATTGAACCTTAAAGTTGACATGCACACTTGGGGCATGTTGACCGTTTTTACTCGGGGCAAGTTGGCTGATCAATAAATAAGTAATTACGTCAGTCATCAATTAATAAATTTATTTTACAGTTTATAATGGTTTGAAATTACAATGGAAAAACCAACAGAGCATCGATATCAGTGGACGTCGTAATGCAAGCAGTCTATGCAATCAAATTTAATAAAAGAAAAACAAAATAAAGTTACAGTGCGAGTACTTTCGTAGGTTGGTTGCAGTGCACATCGTGAATGAGTTGGGCGCATGAAACATGTGCAGGAAGAAGAAAAAATTTCGTTTGTTACAACTGCGAGTGATATTTTTATTTTGATTATTTTTCCTTTTCTTATTTATTACTTGTTATGAGTTTTTGTTTCATTGATAACTACATTATAATTTTGTTGTTCGTTAAAAGTTAAGCATTTTTTTTAATTATTTACACAAAACTTAATCAGTTCTTAATCACCCCCCAGGTGCCTGCCCGCCAGTCGCGCTCGCCAGTCATTCCTGCCGATTAGGAACGACGGGAGTCCACCCGGGAAACCCCTCTTGTCTGGTCTTATTCCACCCCGCCACTAATCTTCCGGAATACCTCGGGGTAGGACCAGCCGTCTGCTGCAAGGGCACCTTCATCTCAGGCTCTGTTTATTGGACATCTGCCCGCTTTTGTGGAAGTATTCCTTGACATATCGGGCTACTGATCTTCTCCTTGGTAGCCAGCATCAACGGTCCAACGTTGTCGAGTGTTAGATGACCCATGTCGTTCTCGATGCTGGCTTTTTCGCCCCTCCACCATTCACATATGAAAAACGTAAGATGGGCATCGTCTTTTTTGGATCCACAGTACAAGTCCGTCGCCTTACCCATTCGGTGAAGGTACGCGCGGAAGTATCCATAACCCGTCAGCAGTTGTGTAAGATAAAAATTCATCTCCCCATGTTGCCTATCGTGCCACGGGGACAGCTGGCTAAATAGCTTTGCCGTCCATCTTCCGCGCGCCTCTCGTTCCCATCGCTCTTACAAGGAGAGCCAGGTCTGCTCTCTTGCAGCTTCTTGAGCCCTCACTGGCCCAAGCTTCTCCTTCGACTGGTAGACGGTTCGGCGCTCCAGGGCTAGAAGATCAGTGGGTACGACCCCCGCCACCTTCAGGCCACCTTCAGGAGTTCGTCACTGGAAGTGCGCAGCCCCTTGTATTGCCAAGAGGCGCTTGCGATACTTTTCGTGTCGCAGCGCCTCTGACCATATTTCGGCTCCATATAACATTATTAATTCGGCGGTCTGCAGCAACAAACGCCTGACGCTCGGGCGAGGGTCGCCTATGTTGGCCAATACCCTGCTCAGGTTCGTCACTACCACGGCTGCTTTGTCAGCCGCCTTTGGTCAGGTCCCAGAAGGTAAGCTTTGAATCCGCTTTACAATCCGACATCCGCTTTACAATCCGACATCCGCTTTACAATACGCGGCCTTATACCCTTGTCCGCCGCACCGATAACAGCATTTGCTGCGGTCAGGCCCCTTGCAGTCCACGTGTATCTCAGGCACCTGTAGCAGCGCACGACAACCTGCCGCCGACGCATACGGCAGTTCACCCATCCAATCTTTAGGCGGGGCGTTTCAAGCAGTTTCCTGGCTGCCACCTCCGTTACGGTGGCGATTGCCAGAATCTGCCCAGCTTTATTCGGCTTCGTGAGCCTTAGGCTAACGGGCACTTCCCCGCTTCCCATAGCTTTCACGATAGTCGCGCTGACCTCCTCTTTTGTGCTGCAGCAGTCTATATCCCTGACTTCAAGGACAGCAGTGCCCGAGCGAATTCCTCCTTTTTCGAGCTTCCGACCTTTCTTAGCTCAATCAGGTCTCCGTTTCTGATGCAGCGTCTGCTTTTGACGTTCGCGCCATGGTCGGCTGGATTGACCTGTTGCCTGATATCTCCAAGTATCTGAGCATAGGTCTTGCCGTCCAATGGCTTTAGAACGATGGCTTCCAGCTTAGTCTTGAAGGCCATCTTTCGCTGCTTCGCCTTTGAGTTGGGATCATTCGGATTGTCTGCCTTCTGCTCCTTCTTCCTCTTCTTCTTTTTGTTTACCTCGGATGGACGATTACCTCTTACTGCTAGTGGTGGTCAGAAGCGTCCTGGACCAAGTCTGACTGTGTCTCTCGACCACTGCTCGCTGGACCCTGAAGATATGCTGCCTGTCCTCCTCAAGCTCTTCTATGTTTCCTTGCAGAACAGAAAGTCCTTTTGTAGCCTTGCTGACATTGGGCTGCTTCTTGAGTGCATTCGCCATCTTCTTTAGAGTATCACGTATCGAAGCGAAGGTTTTTTCGCCCCTCGCTTCTGCCACGTTGATGTTCTTACGCAGTGATGCCTGCTCTGCGGCGATTTCGCCGCTTGCGGGCTGCGTACTTACCTTAGCGGCTCCGACTAATCCATTATAGGTAACTGTTTACCACCACCACCACTATCGTGATAATGTCTTCCTCTTTAGATATTGTCCCTTGATTCACCATTCAATTTTTTGTACCAGCAATCGTGTGCAAGGAAGCGGGCTGGCTCTGTCAGAAACGCGTATACCCTCATCGTTCAAGCTCCCGTACGATTTGAGGTTCACCTACCCCAGTTCCCCGGGGCCCAACGTCTTGGCCACTTAGCTTTGCCCGGAAAACGCGGACGACAGGCACTCGCTCGGGGCAAAACAGACTCCGACCTCCGAACTTAATGCACACTGACCCGACCAGGGTCCCGAAGGTGCCAGTAGATCGCCATCGTACCTCTCATTTGGCAGAGCTAAACTTATAGCGGGCCCCCCGATTGTGCCGGTGGAACAGCCGACGCAGCCGTAGGGCCGGTCACCGGGGCTACACAGCGGTGGCCAGTCCTTGTAAGCGTCTGTACTTGTGTGACTGTTTGTGTGTGTGTCTGTGTATGTAAGTGTAATATTGTGTGGATTCCTGCTTCTGACTGCAAAAGCTTATGAAGATCCAGACGAAAGAGAGGGACTCATTGTACCTGGACTCATCTTGGTTGGTCGGGACTTTGAGAGGCAAGCTTGACTCAGTGGAAACGCCTTCCGTTTATAGGACTTTCACCTGAGTCAGCCGGTGTATCAGCGGCGCCTGCCACCTTTTTATCGGTAGCCCCCGCGTCTACCTACGGCGGTGTACTAAGTACACCACGCTTTGCTCGTTCTTGCCTGTGTTGCCTTCTCAGTGAGAGTACCGTTTAATAGTATTTCTCACAAATTACTTAACAAGCGGGGCGTGCAGCTTTATCAGCGGTAAGATATCCCCCCTTGATTCCTCCCTGTACTCGCCCCCATCTTCCGCCCCCGCCCCCTTGGTCCCGGCAATCGCCAGCAGAGCTACGTATCAGTATTTTGTGTGGGAGTGTATGTGTAAGAGTACGGTTGTGTGCCCTCTTCCTCCTATGTCGGGGTCGGGTCGGTTACGGAAGCAGTTTCAACTGACGCCTCTCCCGATCGACTCATGAGAGTCCCGGGATTGGGACCGGCGCAGCAAAGTTATTTTTTCACCCATTAACAGTGATATATTAGCTATTAATGATGATATAATAAATGGAATTGAAGATAATGATAAAGTATACGTAAGCATTGACAATATGAAAAATGACAAAACAAATAAATTAAATGAACTAATTTTAATAGGGTTTTTAAATTCGCTCACTACAAATGGGCTATCACCATATAGATTAGAATTAAACAAAGGAGCTATTATTATGTTGCTAAGAAATTTAAATATAAATGAAGGGTTATGTAATGGTACCAGATTAATTATAACCAAATTAAAACAATATTCTATACACGGTAAAATAATAATTAGAAACAATTCGGATAAAAATGTAATAATTCCGAGAATAGATTTAAGTCACGCAGTTAAGGAATCACCATTCAGTATAGCTAGACGATAATTTTTTATTAGATTAGGTTTTGCCATGACTAAATAAATCACAAGGGCAATCATTTAGCCCAGTTAGATTATATTTATCAAATCCAGTATTTAGTCATGGGCGCATGTAGCATTATCCAGAGTTAGAGATGAAAAGAATTTAAAAATAAAATTATTAAATTCAGCAATGATAATAACGAATGCAAAAGGAAAAATAACAAAAAAAACCAAAGAAAAATTAACTGTAATATTAAAAGTATTATTATTATCAACACAATTATTGATCAACGTAATTTAACCTTTTAAGAACGGAACTGGTCGATATATCGACCACTTTGGTATCATATTATTATGGAATTGTTACGGGGGCAATATTATATGTTGAATACAAGAAACATAGTGTTATTATTCTAAAAAGTATATTTGACCTTGAAATAGTGATCTCAAGGTCAAATTTTTATTCGGTATTTCGACTTGAAAACTGGTATACCAACGTATTTTAATGCTTTGAATACGAAACAAATAGTGTTGCGTTTGATGAAACACATTTTCATAGTGATTATTTGAACTAATTATTAATATTAGTTTCTTGGCAGATATACACATAGCTATTTTTTCTTGCGGGAGATTTTTTATTAATAATATTCTTATTATTTCATCATTCTCTTTATTTACTAAGTTGTCAAAAAAATACAAGCAACTATTTTTGATAAAATGGCTGATATTGAAACTTGGAGTAGTTGCGTGTCGGAACCTGAAATGCAAGATTTGGAGAATGAGGAAATTCATGAAGTAGAAAACGCGTATTTTTATCCATCAATCAAAGATTTTCAAGGTACTTCTAAAATAAATCCTAACATGTCTATATCGGGGAATAAAGCAGTCAATTACTTTAAATACTTGTTTAATTCCCCTCTGATTGAAAGAATTATAGATGAGACGAATCGCTATAAAAGTTTGAATCATGAAGATCTGCAATCCCATCAGAAAACTTGATCTTCTCTTACAAAAGATGAATTTAAATGTTTTCTTGGCCTGTCAATTTTTATGGGCCATATCCGAAAAAGTGACTTGAAAGATTTGGTCTAAAAATCCTCTGCTTTATACTCCAGATTTCGGTTAAATAACGTCTCGTGATAGGTTTCTTGCAATCTTACGCCATTTACATTTTCATGATAATGAAGATACCTCGGAAATCGCACACCATCCTTTAGTGAAAATAAAACCAATAATAGACTATCTACAAAGTAATTTTTCAGCAGCTCTTATTCCAGGCAAAAATTTGTACATAGATAAAAGCATAGTATTATGGAAAGGCAGGCTTCGATTCAAGCAGTATATTCCTTTGAAAAGAAATCGGTTTGGCATTGTCACGTCCAGACTTGTACCAATTACCATAACAATATTACAAGAAGACAAATGGTTAATAAACCATTCGCGTTCCTTTCGCTCTTATTTCACTCGGAATAGCCTTACGTCTCCGGGAGTAGCGAGCGAAGTTATTTTGAGAATAGAGATGTAGGATGTAATGTGGGATAATAAAATAATATTTTTTTTATTCGTATTATTCGTGCATTATTTATTTAAATATGTTAACATAATTATATAACGTCTTCCTTTTAAATGAACATATGTAACTAAATCCTTCTAGCTTTTTAATGGACAAAAACACACATAAAATTACAATAGTTTTATAAACAATTGCATAAAATTATTTAAGTTCAATAACAATTTTATTTTGATTATATAAACAATCGCACGGCGAACACTTTAAGAAATTATCTTATTTGGCGAATAAAATATACGTAATGTTATATAATATAAATATCGGACTTTCCGAACTAAATGCTTTATTTTTGGAATAAAGCAAGCCCATTATACCCTTTGTCCACTATATATAGTGGAAATTCCCAGAGTAAAGGCCTTTTTCAAAAAGTAAAACAAAAAGTTGAAGGCGTTTCGTTCTCGATCCCCAGTTTGGTCTTCTCAGTACCCAAATCCTTCAGACTCCTAAACTGGGGATTGAGGACATATAGCCGCATAATATTTTGCTGGTGTCATCTTGCGACAGGCGTCTAAGGTATGATCTCCAGTTCCTTACTGAGGAGTCCAACCTGGGGATCGAGGACGAAACGCCTTTAATTTTTTGTTTTAATTTTTGACAAAGGCCTTTACTCTGGCAAATTCCACCAATCATAGTGAACAAACGGTATAATGGGCCTGTTTATTCCAAAAATAAAGCATTTAGTTCGGATAGACCGATATTTATATAAATTATCACCGGACGTTAAATTCATTTTGTTTTATACGTAATGTTACCTTATTACAAACATTACTAATTAATAATCGAAATAAGAATTATTATAAATAACTGCAGTTCAAATTAAAAATTGTTGCAGTTGAAATGAAAAATGAATTGCAATTTAAACCATAAATACTGTAAATAAAATGCAAAACAAGAAGTAATGTTGTAAATAAATTGCAGTTCAAAACAATAATTATTGTAAAAAAAAACGTTTAGTTCAGTAATTGGAATAATACAAAATATCAGGTTTGCCTTTACGAATATTATAAAGCGTATAGATACCTGAAAAGAATATATACCTTAAGTACCTAAATATATACATATATGGTAAGGAACGAAGGTCTGCTTCTCGAAGGCTTGGTGATATCCTGCTAGACTTGCGGGCGCCGACGTTAGATACGTATGCGTTCGGAGCTCGGTGATTGCCAGATGTCAAAGTCGTAGTTTCTTGACTAAGGCTAGTACAAAATCTCTCTCGACTTTGAATGCGTATTTTTTTTAAGTCCGAGTAGCAGAGCCTTGCCCTCGGATAAAAATTAAAGAGTTGACTAGCAGAGCTTTGCCTTACGAAAGCTTTAGACGAAAAACTAGGAACGGCTGTGTCCCTTCTAGGTTCTCTATATATACCATCAAAATCTATGCATCTGTCTTTGTCTTACGCTTTGCTTTAGATGGAAATTGCGTAATTAGTTCTCGATTTTTCTGTGCTTGCACCCAATTGGACCGTTAGTTGTGCGTGATCAAAAAATGATCGAATCCCCTGCATTTTCTGTATCGCATCGTAATTAATACGGAGAATTTACTGCCCCTCTTTCATCATTGCGACATTACCCAAAAAAAACGGCTTCTTTTAATTGGGTTCTTAAATTATTGTTTCCTTCTAATGCTTCAGTTTTCTAGTCCATGTCTCTCATCGCCGGCTTTTCTCCGAGCATTGATATTATAGTGCAATATACAGAAACTCTTGTGCAATACATTCGTTTCGACCTCACTATTGGCAATCCCGCTTATATGCGTATTGACTTTGAATAATATTTTAAACTCTACTTATTGGTCTCTTTTTCATTTAAAACGTTCGTAAATTAAACTGTCCCTTAGCTTTATAAATTAGGCTTTATATTACTGCACTTACTTAGAACCATTCTGTATCAACCTTATTTCGTTCGTCTTCTACGTCGTAATTTTATTTTAGACTACGCAGTACTTTGTACGAAAAATAAACAATATAATTTTCGTCGGGACGCAACAACTCCCCCCCCCCTTTTTAAAAACGACGCCCTCGTCGTTGATCAATATTATTATTATATTATTATTTCTCTTAACATAAGATATCATATTTAATTTTAAATTATAAACATTATTTTGTTTAATTTTTCTTTATTTCTTATGGTGAATTTTATAAACCATATTACAATTATTTATTTCGTAGTTCAACTGCGTTTGTTATTATTTTACATTCTTCTATTACATTATTTCAAAGAGTTTAACAGTATTGATATAATTCACCTATAAAAATAGAAGCTTAAATAAAAAAAGCTTTATTATTACAATTTTTATTCTAAATATACCGAAAAATTGTATAATTATTATTAAATGTGTTTTTTTTATAAAAAGAAATTTATTTAACTCTCTTATTCCTAGTTTTATATATATATATATATATATATATATATATAACAAATTATGTTGAATTTCTATAATATTATTTTTATTTTCTTTAGTATCTTGTACTTTTTTTTACAAATTTTCAGTTTTCTTTAATTATATTTGAGCGCCCATATCTATATTTCTGAAATACTGATTAAGAGTTACACATTAGTATACATATATTTTACTTAGTCTATTAATAATTACAGCATTATGAACCGTTATAACGAAAAAAAGAGAGATAGAAAATTATTCTTATGCAATATAGATCCTCGCTTCAATGTTAGCATTGTTAGTACATCTTTTAGTAACCTACTTAATAATATTTTCTTAAAGTTAGGTTAGTAGGAGCGAAGAAAAATTTATTTTCTTAGCTCCCCCTCCTCCTTCTGAAATGCAACGAAAACGGTGAATATAGCTATTCAAAGTTTTCGTTATGAACTTTTCTTTCGACTATTAAACAAAGAATCACTCTTTGACTTAATCATTACTCTCAAGAACCCATCCTAGTTCTGAGTATCTCTTTACTGTCAATAATAAACGTTTTTGTTGATTGTTTGAATTTTTCAACTCATCTTCTATACCCTGGTAAACGATAAGGATTCTTTTAAATACGGGTGGCTCTTTGCCTTTTTCGTCATTATTCGTCAAGCAGTGTTTCGTCTCGTTTCTCCGAGCAATCTAATCGTTATTCTTTACTAAGTACTTTTATTATTGTTGTATGTATCATGATCACTCTCCATGGTGGTTATCTTCAAAAACTTATATACAATCTGACGGAGGCAAAGGAAAAAATCTTAAAAAAAAAAATATTTTTTGTAAAAAGGCAACGTTTCGTTGGCGTGGTCTGCCAACCTCTTCAGGCTATTTATTAGACACAAAAAAACTAAATTACAATTGAGAACGCACACATGAAAAATATACTGACAATAGAAGATATACAAAGAATGTATTAAATTATGTGTACATCGTCGTGTTTATATATGTAGCGAGTGTAAACACAGGAAACGTCAAACGGTTGTCAATTAGGCGTTTAAATTTCTAAGAACTGGCAAATAAGTAATATTCAAAAATTTTATATTCTCTTTCTTGTTTATATTATTACTGTCAATTTTTATATGTATCATTTCAAAGCTTTACTTGCAAAAAAAAATAAGTGACTTCAGGGACCATTTCTTGAATAAAACTTTGAAACTGGAAATTCAGGACATTAACTTTCATATAAATTACCTTAATAAATCGTTATATAAACTAAAACGAAAAATTGTTAACTGTAGACTGGAAGAAAGTATCACTAAAAAATTTTTTTATTTTACTACGAAAAAATGTTCTGTCATTCGTGATAAACATAATGCACTTTTATTAAAAAAAATTTAAGCAATTATATGAACAAAAAACAAGAAATACTTTAACTATTTCAGACAAAAATGATTGGCTTGTTAACTTGACAAATGTTGTTATTCCGAAAGACGTCACAGATGTAGTGTCTTTAGGTCCTAATCATAGTTTAAAAACCCATGCTCCGTAATCAGTAGTTATAGACACAATTAAAAACTTAGAAAACTGTTTGCAAACTTTGGACATTAACAATAGCATTAAGTCAGAAATTAGAGAAAAAGTGATTAATAATATTGATAAAACTATTAAAAAGAAAATTCATACAAAATTAGGGATAAAAACTTTAAAAACAAACTTTTTGCGACAAATAAATCTTTAAATAATAATTCTGATTTATTTTTTACCACGTCAGATAAAGGCAATAAAACTGTTTGTATGTATACGTCAGAATATATATCAAGAATGACTGAACTCTTTAACGATAATTCGTTATATAAAGTTATTTAAAAAAATCCATTAAAAAATTTACTGACACTTTAAACATTTTAAAAAATTTAAATAATAATGGTTTTCAAAATATAAGTTTCATAAAAATGCACTCACTTGTTCTAATACTAGTCTAGCTACAGGTTACGGGTTACCGAAAATCTACAAGATTAATAACACTTTAAGACCTATCATTTCGTTAGTTAACAGCCCTACACACTTTCTGGCCAAAATTATATATACAGAAATAAAATCAGCTATCAAACCACCAAAATCACATATAAATAATAGTTTTGAATTGAAAGAAAAATTGAAACAATACATACTAGATGAGAATTGTGTTTTAATGTCTTTAGATGTGATTTCACTTTTTACAAACATTCCTTGTAATTTAGTTTTAGAGAGCTTAGAAAGAAGATTGTCCGATATTAACAATAAATGTAATATTCCTTTTAATGAGATTTTAGAACTTACAAAATTTCTGTATAATAACACTTTTTTATATTTAATGACACATATTATCAACAGACTCATGGTACACCTATGGGTTCTCCTATCCCTCCACTTTTTGCTGACATTGTAATGGACGACTTGGAAAATTATTATCTGGAAAAATTATTGATTTTACACAATTGCAAACCTCTTTTCTACTTTAAATATATAGATGTCACGCTTATGTGCATTAAAAAGGAATATATAGATGTAGTTATTAACATGTTCAACTCTTATAATAATAATTTGCAGTTCACTTTTGTATTAGAAAAAGACAAAAAAATCAATTTCCTTGACGTAATTTTATTTAGAACTAATGGTCATATTATAACAGATTAATATCAAAAACCTGCAGCATCAGGCAGACTTATAAATTATTTCGCAAATCATCCAATTCAGCAAAAAAAGAACATTATCTATAATTTAGTAGACCGAGCTTTTTTGTTATCTGACTTATGTTTTCACTCAAAAACTTTAAAATTGTGCAAAAGTTGTTATTAAGCAATGACTATCCTATTGAGTTCATAGAGCAAAATATACAATTTCGCATTAATAAAATCAAAAACAATGGAGCCAATAACCAGCCAAATTAAAAAATTAACCGCCTTACTTATATAACGCTTCCTTATACCAATAATTTCAATAAATTATCACAAATTTTACACTCTTATAATATTCGAACAGTACCATTAGTACAAAAAAATTTCAATTCCATAATTAAATTAGGCAAAGACTGTACTAAAAAACTAGAACACACAAATGTTGTTTATAAATTTAAATGCAAAAATTGCTCTGTTTTTTATGTTGGCGAAACGAAGCGTTCTTTAAAAACTAGAATGAATGAACATAAAAATAATAAAAATCCAGATTCAGTGATTAATCCACCGCAAGGAGAATCGCCGGAACCGAGTCACACTTGGGACAGGAGGAAAGAGAATATACTTTCCGGGTGCTCGTGCCTGTTGAAGTACACGAGGCTCGGCCGCTCAGAATGCGCGCCAACTAGAAGGTTGACGCGCCCTCGGAGGCGGCTGGATAAGCAGGATAGGGATACGAGGTCTCGAGAATAACTACACGAGAGTTTAATAATTAATAACCTAAGCGTATATTCTAGGTAAATAAAAATATGTATGCGTGATATTTACATGCGCTCGGTTGCGCTACAAACTACGACAAGAAAAGGTGATACGGTCGACCTTAGGGTCGTACGCAGTAGCGCGGCGAGTTCGCGGTGCGCGGGAAATACGCGTTGATTGGCAACCGTCCCGTGTTGCCTAACCGATTTACCGCGTGCGCGAGGAAGCCGAGTAGCGGATCGCGCCTTATACTTTTAGTGCTCGCTGCACTGTGCTGAGCTTATTACGGGGTAGCTCAGCACCACGGAAAAATCAAGGTAACTTACTTTGCGCAAGGATGCGCCGGCGAGTTGATCAATTCCTCGCTTGCTCGTATCGGGAATGGCTGGACTTCCTCGATCGTCGGGGAAGAGGCACGGCGTCGATGTATCGTCCCGAGGATAATACCCTCGGCTCGGGCAGTGGGGCAACACACGTGCACACACTAATCTCGAACTAGATCTCTCTCTCTCTCTCTCTCTTTCTCTCACTCACTGTCGCTCGTATCGGGGTCGCGTACCTAATCGGGTTCTGGCCAGAAACGGACTGATCGAGACTCGGTGTCTCGCGGCCCTTCGCGACGTTGCGCGATCACGCGTAATCACGTCGTTACGCGGTTTACAAGTTTACGAGCTATCGCGCGTTTTGGAACACGCGCCCGTTATAGTACACATAATTTAATATATTATTTGTATTCACTTGACGCATCGATAATCCGATTAAAGGTACGAAATTAAATCTTTCATTGTCAGTATATTTTTCATGTGTGCGTTCTCAATTGTAATTTAGTTTTTTTGTGTCTAATAAATAGCCTGCAGAGGTTGGCAGACCACGACAACGAAACATTACTTTTTTTACAAAAAATCTCTCTTTTTGAGATTTTTTCCTTTATCTCCGTCAGATCGTATATAAGTTTTTCAACATTAATATTATTATTATTCTTATTATTATTTTTGCTCGTTTTAAAAGTGTTAAAAAATGTGTATCACTTATATACAGGGTGTCCCATTTTAAATAACGGATGAGAATATCTCAAAAACTATTGGAGATAGAAAAAAACTTTCTATACAAAAGTTGTAGGGTTCTTAAGGGGCCAACTGACGGTGATATTAACCATAACCTGAGGTCAAGGGTTAACGTCATTTGAAGGACAAAATGTTTTTTTCAAATAGGAGTCACTACTTTTTACCTCGGAAATGGAACGGGCGGAAAATTTTACGGTCAGGATCAAAACAGTAAACGCGTACAGACCTTACGAAAAAAGCCAACCCTATAAAAATATTGAAATGCAAGAGCTGTAGGGTTACAAGAAAGCCAACTGACGGTATCCTTGACCGTCACCTCAAGGACAAAGGTCAAGGTCATGTTAGGAATTTTAAGATCTCGACCATCACTCGCTCTCAGCCTTACCCAGGATTAACGACGTGGACGTGGCGAGTTTTTAATCCCTTTGTGTGTGTGTGTGTGTTTGTCGGCGTATAGTTGTCCCAGCCACTCAAGGCAAGGCGATATTTGTCCCAGCCACTTAAGGCAAGGCGATAGTTGTCCCAGCCACTTAAGGCAAGGTGTGGTTATCCCAGACACTCAAGGCAAGGCGATAGTTCTTCTAAGGGTAAGTTATCTAATCTGATTTTAAAGCTGGTCAAATTTGGAGATCTCGGACACCATTCTTCATATCCACCACGTCCTGTCCATCGATTAGTGAATCTGACGTTCAGATAGTCACGAACTATTCTGGCAAAATGAGCAGGTGCACCATCGTGCTGAAACCACATGCGTTGTCTTGTGTGCAGATCAACATTTTCAAGTAAGACCGGTAAATCATTTCTCAAAAACCGTAAATAGTTGTGGCGATTTACAAGTCTTTCGAAGTAATACGGACCAATTAAGTTTCCATTTATAATACCGCACCACACGGTCAAACTCCAACGTTGCTGCTGATTCACTTGTTGAAGCCAATGTGGATTTTCTACAGACCAGTAATGGCAATTGCGCCTGTTAAGTTGACCAGTATTATGAAAAGTAGCTTCATCACTAAATTAAATCACGTAATTAAAAAATTCTGGATCTCCTTGTATTATCATTTGTGCCCACGCACAAAACTGGCGCATTCATTCAAAGTCCCCAGCAAGTAACTGTTGTGTCAATGTTACGTGGTAAGGATGGAATCTGTGAACTCTCAGAATTCGGTGCACCGTGGATTTTGCAATACCTAATTGTCTTGCAATTGCTCGAGTACTAATGTGGGGGTCAATTGCTACCAAACCTAATACTGCAAGCACATGTAGATGATCCCTTTCAGGTACATTATTTCTCCGTCTTTCTCGCGGACCAAGTGGTCGTTGTCGTTGACGCTCTACAAGTCTCGCAATGGTACAATCGTTTGGGTGTGTTCTATTAGGAAAACGATTACGGTATATTCTTGCTGCTTGAGCATAATAACCATGGCATTCTCCAAGCGCAAGAATAATATCTACTATTTCATTGGAGGTATAATCAGGCATTATGTGCTAAGGGGCTGACGGATGAATGATCTTATTTCAATCAGGTCAACTAAAGCGAGGTTGTGAATTATGCACTGACAGTATGTTCTTACTTATTTAGTTTTTTACACTTAAAGCAAAGTAGCAACTAAATAATTTTTGTATAATTTCGCAAAAATTTTACGATTTTACACACATACACACACACACACACACACGTACACACACACACAAAGGGATTAGAAACTCGCCACGTCTACGACGTTAATCCTGGGTAAGGCTGAGAACGAGTAATGGTCGAGATCTTAAAATTCCTAACATGACCTTGACCTTTGTCCTTGAGGTGACGTTCAAGGATACCGTCAGTTAGCTTTCTTGCAACCCTACAGCTCTTGCATTTCAATATTTTTATAGGGTTGGCTTTTTTCGTAAGGTCTGTACGCGTTTACTGTTTTGATCCTGACCGTAAAATTTTCCGCCCGTTCCATTTCCGAGGTAAAAAGTAGTGACTCCTATTTGAAAAAAACATTTTGTCCTTCAAATGACGTTAACCCTTGACCTCAGGTTATGGTTAATATCACCGTCAGTTGGCCCCTTAAGAACCCTACAACTTTTGTATAGAAAGTTTTTTTCTATCTCCAATATTTTTTGAGATATTCTCATCCGTTATTTAAAATGGGACACCCTGTATATAAATTCCTTCCCCTTGACGTTGCAGATAATGATTGGCGCATTTTGCGTACTCTCGCCACACCGGAATTTTTTGTTTGCAGTATTTACATTTTCCATGATAAATGTTTGGTCATCAAATCCTTGCCCCTAATATTCTTTTATTTCTAAATATTTTGCATATGTTTTCCCTAATTCCGTGAACGCTGAGCTTTCCCTATACCTTTTTTCTACTTCATTTACGAGTTCATCGACACTTTTTTCTGGATAATCCGGATGTTGCATTTCTAGTTGCGCTCTAAGGTTTATAAATCGTCTTAACCGTTGAGGCATGCCATCGTCAAACCCTACAGCGCTAAAGTAGACATCTTTAATGCCCAAACTGAAGCTTAAACTGTGATTGTATATAACAGATGTTAGAAATTCTGTTTCATTTGCTAGTCTGCGGGAGTAAGCGGGTGTTGCGTGTCCCTTATCCTCATCTTGAAAACGTTTGACTCCATATTTAATAATATATTCTAATAGGTCCTTTTGCCCTTCATTCTTCTTTCTCTCCTCCTGTCTTCTCTTGCGTTGCTGTTGTTTGGTAGGTACCACTTTCATCTTTAGGCAGCCTATAGAAATTTCATTACTCATACGTGGTTGATACTAATTAAAGGATTGAGTCTATGTATTGAAGGAAGATTGTTCTAACTAGTGATTAAACAATTATACGAGATTTACCGTATCAATTATAGGATTTTATTAGTTACACATTTTTTTGTTGTATTTTCTACAAAACAATATAAACTTGCGAACGATATTATTTATTTAATATCTCCTTTATTGTTTAAAAAAAAAAGTTTTAATTGTTATATTTATTAACAGTCGAATTTTGAACTTTTTCCACAAAATTAACTAAATTATCGATATTTGTCTGCTGCATTTTTTTATAAAAATCAATGTTAGAAATACTTTATACTTTAAATTTGAATCCATGGTTTTATCTGACATGTGTATCGAAGCAATCTGTGAGTTTAGTTTACTTAATTTTCACAATAAAGTTCTCCTTTCAATAATTAATTTCGATAAAATCCTTCTTTTCCCGCCTCTTCTCATTTCTTTGCAATCGTTATTTTGTTGTACAGATTCTCCTCCCATGTCCATTGAACCTAGTGTTAGATTATTTTTTTTTAGTATGCCAAACTGTTCTTATATATTTATACCTGCGCGTCCTGTAAGAAAGTATGACCAATTAACAGAATTACTAGAGTCAAGGTGAGTTTGGTTATAATTATTTATCTAGGTTTACATTTTGAATGATTTGTAGGAAGGATAAGTGACGGTGCTGCTCGACTATTCATCGCAACGAGGAGGAAAGGGTGCAATTAAGCACTCCTTAGGAAAGATAAATGACGGTGTTGCTGGACTACTTACCGCAACGAGTAGGAAATAGTGCAATTAAGCACTCCTTAGGAAGGATAAATGACGGTGTTGCTGTACTATTTACCGCAACGAGGAGGAAAGGGTGCAACTAAGCACTCCTTAGGAAGGATAGGATATAGGTTTTAGGTTTAGCGATTTGTTAGTCTCTAATGATTCTATTTTTTGCAAATCATTCTTTTATTTGAAATATTTTTTTATACTAATTAAATATAAATTTGACCAAGCTTAACTGACATCGAAAAATATAAACTTTTTCCTTTCTTTCCTTTATATATTGACGTCAATGTTATTTTAAGCGAGAAGAGTAAAGAGAAAAAGACCTTATTTTTTTATTTACCTTATTTGCTTTTCTTGTAATGATCTTTCTCATAATAAAAAATATTATTTCTTTGTAGTTTATTTCCGCCGTTAATTTAGATATATATATTATTTTTATATCGTTTTTTTTTGTATAAAAGTTAGATAGATTGAAATAATTTTGCTTCAACTAGTATTCTCACGTCTCGACGAAAATTATATTATTATTTTTCGTAAAAAGTACTGCGTAGTTTAGAATAAAATTACGGCGTAAAAGACGAATAAAATAAGGTTGGTAAAGAATGATTCTAAGTAAATGCAGTAATATAAAATATAATTTATAGAGCTAAGGGACAGATTAATTTACGAGTGCTTCAAACGAAAAAAAGACTCATAAGTAAAGTTGAAGATATTATTCACAGCCAATACGCATATAAGCGGGATCGCCAATAGTGAGATCGAAACGAAGGGTTGCGCAAGAGTTTTTTTGTACTGCACTATAAAATCACTGCTCGGAGAAAAGCCGGCGATGGGAAACATGAACGTAATTTCCGTCTAATGCAAAGCGTAAGACAAGGAGAGATGTATAGATTTTTAGGGTATATAAAGAGGACCCAGAACAGACACAGCTACTCCTAATTTTTCCTCTAAAGTTTTTGTAAGGCGAAGCTCTGCCAGTCAACTCTTTGATTTTTATCCGAGGGCGTGGCTCTGCTACTCGGACTTTAAAGGAATACGCATTCAAAATCAAGAGAGACCTTGTATTCGGGAATCAAGACGCATCGTTGGCATCTACGAGCCTTAGTGAAGGAACTACGACTTCGACATCTGGCAATCCTCAGACTCCAAAAGCATACGCATCGAACGTCGACGCCCGCAGGTCTAGCAGGACATTATCAAGCCATTTGACACCGTATATATATTTATATATATTATAATGGTAAGCGAGTTGCCGATCAGGTGAGTAACCGAAAAGAGTATCGAGAGTGATGCGCGCGCAGGGAACGCGCACGAGTATCGTGAGCGAAAGGAGTAACGAGATAGAGTTCGCGCGCGCACGGCAACAACAATGTGTTGGTGACCGGCATTCACTTTTTTACGTGATAAAAGAACGAAAGGACTGGTGTGCTTTGTGTGTGGGTGTGAGAACCTTCTCCCACCAACCTCCACGTTGGCGTGCGGAGCAGCACGTCTCACAGGCAGTGAGAAAAGGAAGCAAGGAGTAGCCAGCCTTCCCAACAGTTGGAGTGAGAGAGACAGAGAGATACACGACTACAAGCTCTCTCTCTATAGCCCAGCCTTTTCGTTCCTAGACGAGATATCTAGATTCGCGGTAAGTGGTGCACCACGTTTAGACCCCCGTGTCTAGTCAGTATTTTGTACCCCGATTTTCCTGGTACGGTCCAGGTGAGGAAGCGTTCCACTTTTCCCCCCTCTCGTGACAAATCCCGCCCGGGTAGTCAGGTCTGTGGTTCGCGGGAGCTGCTTCACGAGAGAAGGCGCGCGTGACGTAGGAAGCTTATACGTCAGAGCTCCCTACGTCACAGATACATACGTCACGCGGTGTGACGTATAGCTATCAGGTAAAGCAGCCGATTATTCCCGGATCGGTTGCTCGTAACTCGTCGGTTAAATAGATTTTAACTAATTGTTTTCACGCTGGCCTCGGGGATAGTCATCGGTACGACTTCCCTTCAATTGTTAATGTTGATTTATAGTCAATTTATTAATATTTAACTGTTTATTTAATAAATCGTTATCGCCAATTAACGTAAAATATCGATTGTTGATAGTGTTTTACCGGTTACAGTCCTATCCTACGAATACCGCCCTCTCCAGTGTTTATCCTAGTTGGCAATTTTGGGCATAGGGCCCAACATACGGTATCTAAGTCAAATGAGGTGTTTGACGTTGTTAACGGCATTGCGCGGGAATCAAAGTGATTCCCGGCCGCATCGTGGGACTGTACACTTAAGGTTGGTAAGTTGGGACAAATCGGGCGTAACCGGGGGCCTTACATTTCCCCAGTACTCACCCCGTTACAATATATATATATATATATATATATATATGCACCTATGTATTGCGAAGAGACGTCGTTGCAATAAAATAAATAATACTTAGTGTATTATATTATTTCGTATGTATATAGAATATTGTATCTTAAAATCTCGCACGTTGTTATTGTTTCGTGCTTTGCCTGTTCAAGGCCACGAAACACGCGTGTTTATGTCGACGACCGAAGACGTGTGCGAACATCCGTATATAAAATTGTTATTGTGTGTGTGTGTGTGTTAGGTACTTTTCTGGAATGCGATAATTCCCGAAAAGCTCAGTACGCTGCCGGTCTTGACCGCGACAGCAACCCTTTTACACATCGTCACGCGCGCCACGGGAAGTACCGGACCGGTTCGTCCGTGCACCGGGAAGCCGTACGTGAGTGTAATTGTATCAGTGTGTCAGTGCAGTGCGAAGGACCATATACCTCGGGTTAAGTATTCCCCGAGGTAGGCGAATCGCCGTGGCATCAGGCTGCGCCTGCAGATCACCGTCGAGGACGACGGGAAACCGGGCCGACTCCACCGGCCATCAGACGTCGGGGCGCCGACTCACTCCAGGGCCAATGGACAAGCCAGCCCGGTAAGTACCCGACGTTAGTCGGTATATATTTAGAGCGTGTTGTGTGTGTGTGCATGAATGTTTGTTCGGTAGCACACCGGTGCTACCGAAACCGATTGGGTATTGCGCGAGGCGAGCACGGGGGCAGCCCCTGCTTGCCGCGTATATACCACGCGACCGGGAGAACGCCCCGTTAATTATTGTCGGGCACCTCCGTGTAAATAATTAAATAAATACTTATTTATTTTATTTTAATATAACGGTCGCGATATTATTTTGATTATAAACTAACCCGCAATCAACCTTCCGATTCCCGATTTTCTCGCCACGTATGTCGGTACGTAGGAGATCGTCCTATCTCCGTTACCGTGTCCCGACGGGTTAACTGATTAACCCACGGCGACGACAAAGACGCGTTCTTCGGGGCCGTCGTCCCTGTATTAAATTAATAAATAAATATTGTAACTGGTATTAGGACGAAATACCACGTTACAATATATACATATATATATATATATATATGTATTTGGGTACTTAAGGTATATTCTTTTCGGCTATTTTTACGCTTGTAATATTCGTAAAGGCAAACCTGTTATTTTACGTTATTTCAATTACTGAACCAACCGTTTTCTCTTACAACAATTATTATTTGAAACTGTAATTTACTTATAAATATTCTTTTTGGCATTGCATTTTATTTGCAATCTTTATTGTTTGAATTGCAATTCATTGACAATAATTCATGTTTTTAACGGCAAAAATTTTTAATTTAAACTGCATTTATTTATAATAAATGTTATCTCGATTATTAATTATTAATGTTTATAATAAAATAACATTGTGTATATTTCATTCTATAATTTGTTAACGTGTTCGTCGTACAATTGTTTATTTAATCAAAATTAAAATTGTTATTTGACTTAAATAGTTTTATGCAATTGTTAATATAATAGTGTAATTTTATGTGTGCCTTTGTCCAATAAAATGCTAGAAGAATTTAGTTACACACGTTCATTTAAAAGAAAACTGTATATTATTATGTTAACAAATTTAAATAAATAAGGCATGATTAATACGAATAAAAAAAATATTATTTTATTATCCCACATTATATCCTACATCCCTACTTTCAAAATAACTTCGCTCGCTACTCCCGGAGACCTTGCCTTGGCTCATCTTGTTATTAATATCTTTCTCCTATTTTTATATAATAAACTATTTCTTTAACTTTAATTATGAGTAATAGTCAATCAGCCCGTGATCACCCCCTATCCCCGAAGGCGAATACCGCCATGCCCCGCGGGTGTCGTGCATTGCTTCGCACGACACATATCTGAGGAGCCGAGCACGAGTAACGACGAAGAATAAGTGTGTACTAGGTAAGTACATACATTGTACACAGGGCCGACGACGTCACTCGGAGCTTAAGGCTAGCTCCGGTCGTCCCGAAAGGTGATTTTACCCATTCACCAGCTGTATGGTGAGACAGCTGATCGCAGCGGTGCGGAGATTTCCTGTGCATCGAGTACGTGCACAAGACGAGTATAACCCTCTTGACGTATAATACCGACCCTGTTACAATATTCATCGCAGCAATTTAACAAAGAAGATCGGGGAAATAATTCTGGGACTCGTGGTGTGCGCGAGTCGGTAAATTATACTTCCCAAGAATCACGATATATTAATAACGAATCGAATAATAATATAAGATCACCAGTTACTTGTTTCCATTGCGGGAAACCCGGTCACATAAAGCGCGATTGTTATAAGTTACAAAGAAAAATAAGAGAAGGAAATCAAAATCAGGGAAACACCGATACTCTCTCTCCGAGGAGGGTCGAGAGAGAGGCTACGAATCAAATCCTCTCTACTTCGAGTGCGGAAACCCGCTCAAACGTCCCCTCCGCACCGCGAAAATAAATTTAAGCCAACAAAGTTCAGCCCCGTAATCCTCGATACCGGTCAATTAAGGGGGGAGCCTGCTTTAGAGGCTTCAAAAAATCGTTTTTTTTTGCCTAAATCTCTTCCTAAACTATCCAAGAATATGTCTCTAAAATTTCAGAACAAAATTCGGAATATTTTCGGTGATACAGAAGAAATAGTGAGCAAGCGTCGAGCAGGTATCCGAGCGTCCGGGCCGCCCCTCGATCTATTGTGTATATTATAATGGAAAGGGACTAACGGTTCTTCAAAACAGTTTAACTGTTTATAGAAGGTCTCTATGAAGCTATGGGAGGGGCAAAAATGTTATTGTAACGGTATATATGAGCTGGCAACGTCGGCTCGAACAGAGCTACATTTAGCTTTACTGTTCAGTTTAAATTTGTCTCTCAGTACGTGAGCATCTTAAAAATATGGAAACCTATCCGAAAATAAGCAAATCTTCGAGTGAGCGTAGTGCAAGGCCACGGAAGCGCAAATTCTACGGCAATCAATTTGTGAATGTTTCTTCATCGGACGATGGAGAAGCTAATACCAGCCGCAGTGAGCAGAAATTGGCATCGGCTACTACGGACGACGTTATAGTTTATCCGTCTTATTGTTACCGCATAATCGAGTTTGTGTCTGTGTTTTTAGCAATTTCGGAGTTAGTTATTTGCAATTTGTGTAAGCAAAAAATAACGTTCGCCAAAAGCAACCATCGAGGTTTAGGATTTAAAATTATTTTGTCGTGTCGCTGCGGTAAACGAGAAATCGAATCCGAACCGTTGATTCACACCGGATACGAAAACAACAGAAGAATTGTGTTCGTCATGAGGCTTTTGGGTGTCGCACGAGAAGGCATAAATATTTTTTGTGGTCTTCTGGATTTATCTCAAGGCATAGGCTTAGCAAAATCGACGTATGACAAAATCGTGGAACATCTGTATACAGCATGGAAAACGATGTTTGAAAGTGCGTGCAAAAGTGCTATCGAAGAAGAAAAACAACTAAATGTACAAAATGAAAGACCAGCTGACCATTTGAAAGTTTCGGGCGATGGATCGTGGAAAAAACGTGGATTCACTTCTCTGTACGGTGTAACTACACTTGTTGGCTACTACAGTGGCAAAGTAATTGATCTCGATGTTAAAAGCGGATATTGTCATACCTGCACTCTCAAGAAAAATGCGTTGAACGACGACGAGTATGAAGAATGGTATGAAACCCATAAAGATAATTATTCTTCGAATCACGCAGGCTCCGCCGGAAAGATGGAAGTTGATTCAATCACCGAAATGTTCTCAAGATCCATCGAGAAATTTGGAGTAATGTATAGCAATTATATTGGCAACGGCGACTCCAAAACATTTCTTGGCATCGTGAACAATAATCCATACGGCGACAAGTGTAAGTGACTAAAAACGAGTGCGTGGGACACGTACAAAAGCGCATGGGTACTCGTCTCCGCAACAAGAGAAAATAACAGAATCTCGGTGGAAAAAAGCGGCTCACAGAGACTGTAATAAAAAAACTAACAATGTATTACGGTCTCGCGATTCGAAGAAATTTAAACTCTGTAGAAGGTATGAGAAGTGCAATAATGGCGACACTTGATCATTATTGCTCTACAGATAAATTGCCTCGCCACGACTACTGCCTCGAAGGCGCCGAAAGCTGCTGTGAATGGCGCAAAGCAGAAGCAAAAAATACTTTGGCTGATTTTAAACATCCACCGCGCCTAATTGACGACGTTATTGAAAAACATATTCGTCCTATATACGAGGAATTATCAAAGGACGATTTATTAACAAGGTGCTTGGGTGGACACACGCAGAATGCTAACGAGTCATTCAATTCAACCGTATGGCGCATGACGCCCAAACACCTTCATTCGGGGTTTAAAATAGTTCAGACTGCTGCTTTCATCGCTGGAGGGATGTTTAATGAAGGCTACAGTGCAGTATTAAAAACTATGCACTTATTAGACTTGAAAATTGGGCTTCAGTGCAAAAATTTTTGCGATAGAGCGGACGAGGAGCGCATCACGCGTCAAAACAGGCGCGCCTCATTGGATACCAAAGAGGCCAGAACAGCCCGTCGAATGGAGCAATTGACCGAAAACCAATTTTTTGAAGAGTCTGAAGGGCAGTTATATGGAGCAGGAATCGCTGATTAGCATATTAATACGGTAAGTTCAAGAAATTTACGATTTTTTGTGAACGAAAACTTTGACACGCGATTTCTCGGATTTCTATTTTGACGATTTTTTCAAATTGGCGAGCAAGTTAGGAAAGAAAGTAAACGTCCTATCGAAACGGGTCGATAGCATTATATTCAGGATTAAATTCTCTTCTGGGTGAACTTAAAATACCTTAAGAAAGTTAACATTAACTTGGTTTTTCAACGATCTGAAGTGAATTTTTTTTTTTAATGCATTTTTTTTAATCTGCGAAAAAATGTTGAATTTTTCACTTTTTGTTGAATTTTCTTGGATCACCTAGGAATGACACTATTGAAAATTAAAAATTTTTTTGGTTTTTTTTGGTTTCAGATGAAAATTGCGACCTGCATCTTGCTCGCCACTTTCGAGGCGCCTCCGCAAATTTCTTGTAGCATGAAGAATATCTTATGTATGGTAATTAAAAAATTTGAGAAAACTCTTCAAATATATAAGAATAAACCCTAAAAGTTTCATTTTAATCAGACATTTCTTTCCTTCCCAATAAAATCCTCGAAAATATCGATTTTTTGAAGCCTCTAAAGCAGGCTCCCCCCTTAAGGGGGTATCCTGCTTTGGAAAGCCTAAAAAACCGTTTTTTAGGGAATTTTTTAAGATAGAAAAAAATAACCAACTCCAGAGAACTTTGAGAAATATTTTATTATATATTGAACATTATAAAAAAATTTTTAAAGAAAAATATCAAAATGCAGCCGATTATTAGGCACGTTTGTTGGCGAATCCGTAAGTCCGAGTCTTCTATTGGCGGGAGTGATAGAGGTCTTAATCTTGATCGGAAAAACAGAAAAGCCAAAAAAAATTTCATTTTCATACATGTATTTTCTATTTGAACCAAGACAAACCCGAAGAAATTGTTAAATTGAAATTTTTTAAAAAATCTCTTCAAGGTGCTGAAAAAGTCTTTTTAGAAATTTATTTCCAAAACCTTTCGGTCCAGATTGAAGAGTAGATAAAACTAAAGCGAAAAAACTTCGAAGCGTTACGATAGCTTTATTTTACCCGTATTCCTGCGCCATACAATAGACCTTCAGCTTCCTCATGGAACTCATTTTGTTGAAGTTGTTCAGACTGCTGCTTTCATCGCTGGAGGGATGTTTAATGAAGGCTACAGTGCAGTATTAAAAACTATGCACTTATTAGACTTGAAAATTGGGCTCCAGTGCAAAAATTTTTGCGATAAGCGGACGAGGAGCGCATCACGCGTCAAAACAGGCGCGCCTCATTGGAGACCAAAGAGGCCAGAACAGCCCGTCGAATGGAGCAATTGACCGAAAACCAATTTTTTGAAGAGTCTGAAGGGCAGTTATATGGAGCAGGAATCGCTGATTAGCATATTAATAGGGTAAGTTCAAGAAATTTACGATTTTTTGTGAACGAAAACTTTGACACGCGATTTCTCGGATTTCTATTTTGACGATTTTTTCAAATTGGCGAGCAAGATAGGAAAAAAGTAAACGTCCTATCGAAACGGGTCGATAGCATTGTATTCAGGATTAAATTCTTAATGAATTTTTTTTTTAATGCATTTTTTTTAATCTGCGAAAAAATGTTGAATTTTTCACTTTTTGTTGAATTTCTTGGATCACCTAGGAATGACACTATTGAAAATTAAAAATTTTTTTTGGTTTTTTTTGGTTTCAGATGAAAATTGCGACCTGCATCTTGCTCGCCACTTTCGAGGCGCCTCCGCAATTTCTTGTAGCATGAAGAATCTTATGTATGGTAATTAAAAAATTTGAGAAAACTCTTCAAATATATAAGAATAAACCCTAAAAGTTTCATTTTAATCAGACATTTCTTTCCTTCCCAATAAAATCCTCGAAAATATCGATTTTTTGAAGCCTCTAAAGCAGGCTCCCCCCTTAAGGGGGTATCCTGCTTTGGAAAGCCTAAAAAACCGTTTTTTAGGGAATTTTTTTAAGATAGAAAAAAATAACCAACTCCAGAGAACTTTGAGAAATATTTTATTATATAATTGAACATTATAAAAAAATTTTTTAAAGAAAAATATCAAAATGCAGCCGATTATTAGGCACGTTTGTTGGGCAATCCGTAATCCGAGTCTTCTATTGGCGGGAGTGATAGAGGTCTTAATCTTGATCTGAAACAGAAAGCCAAAAAAAAATTTCATTTTCATACATGTATTTTCTATTTGAACCAAGACAAACCCGAAGAAATTGTTAAATTTGAAATTTTTTCAAAAATCTCTTCAATGTGCTGAAAAAGTCTTTTAGAAATTTATTTCCAAAAACCTTTTCGGTCCATATTGAAGAGTAGATAAAACTAAAGCTAAAAAACTTCGAATCGTTACGATAGCTTATTTATTTTTTTTGCAAACACGCCCGCCAGTTTAGAAAAAGTGGAAAGACGAAAACTCGAGAAAAAGCGCTTTAAAGTTTATGAACTGGAAAAATGTTAATTTTCGACTACTTACCGCAATAATTCGCTAATCAGCTATTCCTGCGCCATACAATAGACCTTCAGCTTCCTCATGGAACTCATTTTGTTGAAGTTGTTCAAGTCTACGGGCTGTACTTCCTTACTGGAAAGAGACGAACGTCGTCTTTCTCGTTCAATCCGTTGTATGTCGACATTATCCGCAAACATTTTACATTACTGGCCAATTTTCAAATTGAGTAATTGCATGGTATGCAGAACTGCTGAATATCCTTCATTGAATATTCCTGCAACCATATGCGCAGCAATTTCTGCGACTTTTTGACCAGAATTGAGATGTTTCGGAGTTATGCGCCAGACAGTGGAGTTGAACGATTCGTTCGAATTTTGCGTGTGTCCACCTAAGCATCGCGTCATGTGATCGTCATTCGAAAGTTCTTCGTAGATTGGATGAATATGTTCCTCCACTTTTTCGTCAATCAATCGAGCAGAATGTTTGAAGGATGCAAGACGATTCGTAGCTTCGGCTTTGCGCCATTCACACCAGCTGTTAGTGCCTGTTGGACAATTCTCGTGACGAGGAGATTCATCAGTTGAACAATAATGATCCAGCGTTGCCATCACAGCCTTTTTCATATCTTGCACAGAATGAATATTCCTTCGAATTGCTAAACCATAATATATTGTCTACTTTTTGATGAGTCGCTTTTTTTCTCCAAGCTTCTCTTCCTTCCTTTGATTTCGGAGTCGAGTACCCATGCGCTTTTGTACGTGTTCCACGCACTTATTTTTATTCGCAGGGTAATTATCACCATATTGATTCATTTTTACAATACCATTGAAAGTTTTGCGAATCACCGTCGCTGATGTAATTTGTATACTTTACTCCAAAATTTTTAACAGATCTCAAAAATATCTCCACGATTGTATCTACCTCCATCTTCCCTGCTGAACCATCGTGATTTGAAGAGCATGATTCTCTATGATCATTATATCATTCTTTAAATTCTTCTTCGTCTAATATATTCTTTTGTAAAGCACATGAATGACAATATGCACTTTTTACAATAAGGTCGACTACTTTGCCAGAGTAATATGCAATGAGCGTTGTAACACCAAACAATGAAGTAAAACCTCGTTTTTTCCAGGATCCATCGCCAGAAACTTTTAAACAGTCTGCAGATCTATCATGTTCTATATTTTTTTCTTTCAATTCTTTGACAGCTTTTTCACAAACGCTTTTGAACATTGATTTTGACGCTGTATATAAATGCTGCACAATTTGATCATACGTTGATTTTGCTAAACCTTGACATATATCCATAAGTCTACAAAACACATTGATACCTTCTCGTCCAACACCGATGAGCCTCATAACAAAAACAATTAGTCTATTTATTTCGAATCCAGTGTTTATAGCGGTCCTGAATTTATTTCTCTATGGCCACACATACACGATAATACAATTTTGAGAACTAAGCCTCGATGACCGCTCTCTAAAAATTGTATATTTTGTTTGCAAGATCTGGAAATTACGATATCAGAAATTGCAAAAAATACTGTAACAAACTCGATTATTCGATAGCAGTGAGTCCAGCACAATGATGTTCTCGGTGCTAGCGGTGGCTGATTTTCTCTCAGTATTACTTGTGTTGCACTCTGTATCGTCTGATTCTGTTGTGAATTGATTACCATGGAATTTTCGTTTCCGTGGTTTTGCAGCACGATTACTACTCGATTTGTCACTTTTCGGATAACTAGACATGATTATATTGAAGCGCACTCGTCAATAGTCAGAGCAGAACTAAACGTTACGCCACAAACAGCTCTATAGGAAGCAGGTACACATAGATTATATACCGATGACACATACTAAAGTTCAAATGACGCTTCTATTAAAGCAAAATATTATTTCGAACAGCTGCTGAACCTTTTCAGGTATATAGTTTCGAGTTTAGAAACGAGGGGAGGAGCGCGCGCGTTTCAGTCTGACCGAGTACTGGCACTTGCTCGAAGCCCCGTTGCGTTTAGTGCTGTATCTTCGGAAATACTACGAATCCGACTCTATAACTTCGGATATATGTTCTTATACATATAAGGAATAGATTTAAGCAATAAAAAAAATCGATTTTTTGAACGTTCTAAATCAGGATACCCCCTTACAGCGAACTGGGACACTATCATCGGAGTAGCTCCAATATAAATCGATAACCCGCGAGTTATCTGCTCGGTTGTCGCGTAATAACGCGGCTGGCGCCCACTAATTAATTTATGATTTACGTATTAATAAATATCCTCCTAATTGTTAAATATAACTGAGATTATTGACCTGCACTCTGATCCCCAGTGCAGCGTCACAATATATATATATATATATATGGTGAGGAACGAAGGTCCGCCTCAAACGTAGATAGCGGTGTCAAGTGGCTTAATAATGTCCTGCTAGACTAGCGGGCGCCGACGTTAGATGCGTATGCTTTCGGAGTTCGATGATTGCCAGATGTCGACGTCGTAGTTTCTTGATTAAGGCTCGTAGATACCCACGATGCGTCTCGATTCCCAGCGTCACATTGGCGCCCAACGTGGTTGTTTTTAAGGGATCTTTAAAGTAAAATTTAATAGCTTCCAGCATAACAGTGACGTACAATATTAATAGTTTCTTTTCGTAGTTAAAGTCGAGCTAATATAATTATTGTAAGCGTCGAAGCGCGACGCAAAAGCAACAATATTGCCCTATTCCCTTCCTTCAGCAAAGCTCGCACACACCCGGAAGAAGCCGGTCGACCATTTTGACGGCCATTTTCAGCAAGTAAAATTGAGCACGTGCACGGAAAATATAATTTTGTTTTTTCTTTTAAATAAGTTATTTGCACTGCTTAATATATTTGGTTATGTACAGTTGTTTTTTTTGGGTATGCTAGGTTATATTATATATAAAAATAATTCATTTTCCCTCTCCTTCTAATCCATACAGCTATAATAATAAAAGAGAATATTATACTTTTTTTTTAAATTGTAGTATATATAAAATTGATAACCAATTTGTATTTTATAGTTACAATAATTACTCGAAGCTGCTTTAAGCATTATTAATATTTTTTTCAAAAAACATTATAATTAAATAAATCCGTTGGTCGTATATATAACATGTAAAGTTAAGCTACAGGTGTAAGGACTAATAATGGTCCGACGCGCAAGCTTGCTGAGGAGAGTAGATAGAGAGTTTATGCAAGTTATCGTATATAGACACGTCGCCGGTAACGCCTTCCTTGCCAAGTCGTGGCAAGAGTGAAATAGTGATTAGGTATTCTTGCCCGGGTTCTGCAGTTCACGCCACGAAGTGTGTGTGAATTTGTGGAGTAAATGTGCTGGTGTCCAATACACGGCTTCCACGACTCCCCAGGAACCTGCGAGGACGGCGAAGTTGCGAAGCAACGAAGCGATGAAGGGGGAAACTAGTGAAACCAAGCGCATCGACCGGAAGAGAAATGGAACGTGGTGCACCACTCGCGAGCCGCCGAAGCCATAAAGACTCTCGCTTTACGGCTATATTCTTAAGCTAGGGATCGGCAGATCTCGCCCGCGCGCGACGGCGAAGAAGCCAACGGGCGATCGCGTACGCGCACGAGAGAGAGAAAGTGCGAGTAACCGCGGTGGTTACACCTCGTCGCGAGACCTTACGCGGCCTATATACGGCCTTTGTAATTTTATTGTTATTTTCTTTATCCAATGTTAAATCAAATTTATATTTCTTTATAATAAATAAAAATTCATATGTAATCAATATCCGAGTACGAGTTTAATTATTGATTACCGGCCTTCGTTATTCCCGTTATCCCGAATACCGCCCTGCCCGTTTCAGGAGAGTAACTCAAGTAGTACACCAAGTGGGTAGTAAAATCTAAAAAGCCGGCGTGGTATTTGCGGATAAATACCACAAAGTGAGGTCGACCCCGCAACTCAATTAGATTAATTTCCACCTTTCTTTCTCTCCCGAATCGTCTCGTTTTCGGCGGATTGAGACAATTATTCGTAAATAATCGACTCAAATTTCAACAAAACGAATTGTAAAGTCTGCGCAAGGTTACAAACTTGAACCTAGTAGAATTGAAGCTTTTGGACGGACATAACCTGGCCCGACGTCCTAACATTTATAGGTTAGGATAACAAATCCATGTTTATGCGATTGTGAGTGCGGTCATGCGTGCGGTTTAAATAATTTAAATAACGATAAGATGTTAATTTGTTTGAGATTAAGTTACTTAAATTCACTAATTTAAGAGATTAATTTATTTAAATTCACTAATTTAAGAGATTAATTTATTTAAATTCACTAATTTAAGAGATTAATTTATTTAAATTCACTAATTTAAGAAGATTTAGTTCCGATAGACCTCGAGCCAGGTTAACAATTTAAATTAATGAGTAGATAAGAGAAATCTTGTATATTGTTAATTTTTAAATTAAATCAGTAAAGTTTAAATTGTCCTCGGTTTTCTTTGATAGTTCTCTAGTGAGTGATAATAGAGTTTATCAAGAGAACCTGTCCGAAAAGCTAGATGAGTATTTGCGGATAGTAGATTCAAGTGATTGGCTATAAATCTTAAGGAAAACATAATTCCTTCAACCCTTGGCCCAATAATTTTAATTTTTCTTTGCTGCCATGCAAAACTTGGCGGAAACCCGTTCTCAGATTTCCTGAGTTGGGTGAGGGTGAGTGACTCGGCCCCCAATTCTGAGAGTCCGATATATACCTCCTACGACAACGGAGGAAGAGGATTGCCACTAGTGCGCCTCGAAATTGAGTTGTTTCGCCGAACCTGTGTCGGCGATCAACAGTTTAACATGCTATATTTCTTGGTTACTAACACGCTTAGTTATCGAAGATATGCCGTTAACGATTATTCTATTCATCTGGGCGACTTCGTCAAGGGAGACTCTACCTAGGGATGAAGGGACGGCCGCTAAATTAAAGTAGACATCCTTCGGGGTGTACTACGTGTAGCGTCAAAATACTGAGGCGGGCCTTTCAAGGTCTGCCTTGGGGCACATCCGGACCGAAGTAGTTTCTCATCCAGACGAAAGTTGCTGGGATATCTCACAGAAGGGTGTCCCTTTCATCAAAATCTTTTCGTATAAAGTCAGTAAGTCGAGTTGTGATACACATCCGAACTGAAGACTTTGCGTTGGGTGAGATGTTAAAAACACCATCGCGTACAAACAAAAGATTTTTTCTCTTTCAAGGGATTTTTCGAATGGTATCCCTTGGAAGGCTTCTGGAAGGATTGTCGAATGTTTTATCCTTCACAAGCTATAGCCTTCTGGCTTGTACGCTTTTTTCTCTTTCAGGGGATTTTTGAACGGTATCCCTTAGAGAGTTTGTGAGGGGATTGTTAAAAGTTTTACCCTTTACAAACGTTCGAACGCTAGGCCACCTACTTCAAAACCTCCCCGGGGATCCGGGGAGTAATAGGAAGATGTGCTTCGGCATATCGACAGTTGGACCAATATGACTTTACTATGGTACGCAGGGACTGGGTTCCGAGCCCCACGTTGGCGTACCTCTGAGCCGAAACGCCAGCGTGTCCCCAGTATTGGGATGGACTCAGCGGGGTATGTGGATGCAAGCAGGCTTGACGGGTGAAGTGAAGTTGACCCGGTTGCCGCTTATATTCGAAAGCGGACGACGGCGGTGAGCTAAACACCGCCGCATTCACACCGAGAATTACGACTCTAGGTTAGCCGTCGCAAGGCGGTGGGCCTTCGTAACGAGTTTCGGTACACTTAGTGGCCGCTCATCGAGGTTAATCGATGCCATAGGCGGCTCTCAGAGAGTTTCACTTTTGGAACGCATCGGGGAAGCTTTTGGCACCATCGCCGAGAAGGGAAACCGACCAATTGTGAAGCTTAGATGACGAGGGCTTCCGGGGCAGCAAATACTGCGGATTGATGCGGTGAAATTGCCCTAAGGAAAGACTCTAAAACAGTCATAAGATACATGCTGCCATACAAATTGCGCACGCCAGGCCACAGTACACCAAAAATAGAGATTTTTGTTTATTTTCAGTTATCCGCGAGCGATAGATAAATAAGCGCAATGGCCAACCGAAACGCCGACTGTTTGGCCCAACGAGACGAGGACATTATATTACAGGTGGACGAGTGGATCCACACCCAAAACGCAGCACAAATCGAGGCCCACCTAGAACAGATGGAACTTCGACTTGATGGTTCCCGCTATCAAAAGGCGGAACGCCTAGAGTAGTGGCTGCTAGGAAATTATTCGGCTGACGAGTTCAGTCTAGAAACTGATACCGTCAGTGACCGAATAAGGCGGGTGGAGAAGCAGACAGAAGTGATCCGTCGAGTCGGGGATGAGAGAGATACGCACCTGATTAAGGAGAATCTCAACCGCACGACCCGACTACCTAGCGAGGACCTGCCAACAGCCCCAGAGGAGGGCCATTCTAGCAGCCAATCCAGTCAAAGGAGTAGACAATCCGACTGGATAACGCTAATAGCGACCGATGGGACGCCATTTGATGTGCCGTGGCTATTCTCCACATGTCTAGCAAAACAACTTGACAAGACAAAAGCTCTACAAGAGCAAATGGAAAGTATGGCGGCACACAGAACGAAGCTAACGGATGCCGTAAGCCACATGACGTCCCAAAGCGCATCAAGTACGCGATTGGATTCACTAGGCCCAAGTCCACGTGTCCAATTTCAGGACACATATACCTGCTACCGGCTAGAGGAGTCACCGGTTCAGCAGGAGGACGCACGACTATAGCCCCAACCGCCAGGACCAGTTCCTAGCGCCATACTGGGCGGAGCTTGGGAGGGGGGACACCTGGGTACCAGGAAGGCCCCCTTGTGAAGAAAGTTGACCCTTAAGGCCCTAAGCGTCGTGCGTCCAAGAACTACCGTCCTGGGCTTAACCCCACACGCGACCGAGGCGAGATCGTGCGAAAGTGGGGAATAAAGTTCTCAGAGGACGGGAGGGAGATCATTAACAGCTTCTTGGAGCGCGTGGATGACTGCAGAGTCCTAGAAAACATGAAGCAGGATGATGTTCTTCCTTCACTTTCGCAGTTGCTGGTGGAAGACGCCGCAAGGTGGTACCGCAACAACAAAGGAAAGTGGAGGAATTGGGACGAATTCACGTGCTCAATCAAACGCTGGTACGGAGCCAGCAAAACTTACCAAGAGAAGCTGAACCTTGAATGCTCCTCACGTACTCAAGGCGAAGACGAACCGGTACGTGAATACATGAATTGCATGATAGGCATGCTACAAGAGGTCGTCCCCAAGCCTAGCGAGAGAAACCAGGTAGATCACCTCTACCGAAACATGCTGCCGAGAATCCAGCGCCGATTCAAGCGAATCGAGGCGCAGACGATCGACCACCTGTTTGACCTGGCCCGCGAAGCAGAAAGGCGGCAAGAGCGCGAAAAGCTCTACAAACCACATCCAATGGAAGGGGAGCTGGTGCGGCCGGAGTTCGCGTATAAGGCCAAGAAGAAGTCAGAGGAGGCTCCTCCGAAGGCAAAGGTAGCAGCGGTGGAATCCAAGAAATCGACCACCGGCAAAAATCTGGTGGAGCTGGACGCAATTCTCACCCAGCTGAAGAAGCTGCAACCACGTGAGAACGGGAGCGCCGGGAGTAGCAAACCAGGAAGTCCCAAGAGTAGACGGCGGTTTGCTCAGAAAAAGAAACCGCCGAACCGGCCTGGAGAGCAGAGGGGCTAATACGAGAAGCTCTGCGGCGGAAAGAGCGCGGAAGAAGGGCCAAGCAGGACGCCCTTCGATCCGAGCAAATTGATTTCCTGTAATGGGTGCGGTAAGCTTGCGTATTTCCGCTGCCATTGCCCTGGCTGCAATAAGGGAAACGCCTCCGGGAGTGGCTGAACGGGACTCAAGCCGAACCCGAGGGCCAGAGAGTCCCCGAGAGGCTCAGAACCTCGGGCCTACGGAATGAACGAGACCGCGCGGAGCTCATCCGCGGCGGAATAGACTCGATGAAGCCAGAGGAGCACAGGAAGGGAATCGATTCCCAAGATTCTATTCCTCAAGGTCAGCATGAGCCACATCGGAGCTACCGTTTAGAGGACAAGACGCGCTGGTGGCTCCAAGCGGAAATAGGCGATTTCCGGATCAGAGCCCTGTACAATCCAGGAGTTTCGACGACGGTAATGGGGTCTAACGGTCTCACAATCGCTACCGTCCTGGGAAAATCGCTCTCTACCGAAAACGCGGGGAGAGTGAAATTGGCTGATGGACATGCACAACCACTAAGTGGGCACGTAATGTTGCCTTTCACCATCGGTGGTGAGACCAAGGAGCTGAGGGTTGCCATTATGTTAAATCTGGACGCCGAATGTTACGTAGGAGTCAATTTCGTACGTACATTTCATGCAGTTCTAGACCCAGACGCTGATCAGCTGTTCCTCAAAAGCAGCAAAGCCCATGTCCAGTTAGAGGTAGCTAGCTTGGACGGAGGTACGGCTTTTTTGTCGTCAGCAGGGGTTACTGATGCAACCGACAGTGAACGCGAGGAATTGCGTCAGCTTTCGGATCGAGTTCTGTCCAATACCATGCCACATATCGGTCGATCACACTCGGTACTACCCGGTCTCGGACAAAATCCAAGAAGAAATGCACCGCCAAGTGAAGGAGATGCTTGACTCCGGGGTCATTAAGCCCTCGGCCAGCGGATGGTCCAGCCCGGCGGTGATGGCGAGAAAGGATGACAATTCTAGACGGTTTTGCATCGATTTCAGAAAAGTCAACGCTTTAACAAAACCAGATGCATATCCTTTGCCTTTCATGCACGACAAACTGCGCAAATTAAGAAAGGCTCGCTATATCTCCACTGTCGACATGAATTGCGCCTATCATCAGATACCGTTGCAGGTCGAGTCGCGCCCTATTACTGCTTTCACAGTCCAAATTGGCATGGGCGACCTTTCAACGGATGATAGACCAAGTCGTAGGACCAGATCTGGCGCCGCACGCTTATACTTACCTTGATGATATTATCGTCGTGTCGGAGACATTCGAGGATCATAAGCGTTACCTAGAGGAAGTCCTTTAAAGACTGGGAGAAGCTGGACTTTCAATAAACCGGGATAAGTGCGTTTTTTGTAAGTCAGAGGTTAAGTATCTTGGCGTACTGGTAAACCGGGACGGATTACGTCCCGATCACGCCAAGATAGAGCCGATAAGAGAGTATCAGGCTCCGAAAAATATTATACAGCTTCGCCGTTTCCTCGGTATGGTTCCTCAGCATAGGCGATTTATGCCGGATTACGCGACAATCGCAGAACCCTTGACGCGTTTAACCAAGAACAACTAGCGGTATGAGTGGCTTAATGAGCAAGAGCAAGTTTTCCAACAGCTCAAGGCCGTCTTAATGACAGCACCGATTCTGCAGCGTCCTGTCCCAAATGGGCAGTACATACTGCAGACAGACGCCAGTGTCACCGGTATAGGGGCTGTGTTACTCCAACTCCTAGATGGAGACGAGAGAGTTTTGGAGTACGCAAGTCGGATCTTGTCTCCAGCCGAAAGGAATTACAGTGTCATCGAACGAGAATGTTTAGCCGTTGTCTGGGCAATAAAGAAGTTCAGGCAGTATATAGAAGGTTACGAGTTTCGAGTCGTAACCGACCACAACAGTTTGCGTTGGCTCTGCAATATGCGCAACCCAACGAGTCGTCTCGCAAGATGGGCTTTTAAACTCCAAGCGCACACCTTCATGATCGACCACAAGAAAGGTGCGCTTAATCATGTTCCAGACGCGCTCTCCAGAATGTATGAAGAGGGAGAGCCGACGATAGCCTCCATAACTTGGAGCGATACCACTGTTGACCCGTGGTATCTCTCATGGGTAAAGGATGTATCAGAGAGACCACGGGAATTCCCCGAATGGAAAGTAGTAGGGAGAAATCTATATACTAACCGTCCTGACCCCACCTTAGAGGACGTCATGGAAGACACCGAGGCATGGAAGATGTTAGTGCCTCGAGAGAATCGCCCGTCGATTCTAAGAGAATGTCACGACGATCCAACTGCTGGCCACTTATGTCCCGAAAAGACTTTCGCACGGGTTGCCAGACTATACTATTGGCTTCGATACTATAAGGAGGTAGGTGACTACGTGCGGAAATGTCAAATCTGCCAGCAGTATAAGGCAGAGCAGCAATCGCCTAGAGGCCTAATGGGCCATAGAGTAGGCGAAAGACCTTGGCAGGTAGTCGCAGGTGATGTGACTGGACCATTACCTCGCTCTACCCACGGATTCGAGTACATTCTAGTCTTCCAGGTCTTATTCACGCGCTGGTTTGAAGCGATCTCAAATAGAAAAGCAAACGTAAAGACCATAGTAAAGGAGTTACACGAGCGTGTCCTCATGTGTTTCGGCACGCCGGAAATATTTCACTCCGATAATGGGACCGAATTAAAAAACAAGATGGTCGACGACTATCTCAAAGAGAAGGGAGTGTACCATACGACGACACCTCCTTACCACCCTCGAGCAAACCCCGTAGAAAGGTCGAACCGCACGCTTAAGACAATGGTAGCTTCGTACATCAAAAAGAAGCATACCAGCTGGGACGAAAAGCTACCGGAATTGGTGTTTGCGATAAACACAGCGGTTCAAAGCTCGACAGGATGGAGCCCGGCAATGTTGAACTACGGTCGACAGCCAGAGCCACCTCGCACGGACCGGCGAGAACAAGAAGAGCTCGCACAAGAACGGTTTGATCAGCAGCGGCTTCAGGACTGGTCTGAGAGACTGTCCAGGCTAACCGTATTGCACAAAGTGGCCTCCGAGAATGCCGCCCCAGCTTAAGCGAGACAAGCCATATATTTCAATGCCAGGCGTTGAGATGAAAACTTTGAGATAGGCGATCTTGTTTGGAAAAAGAACAGGATCCAGTCTTCCAGCGCTAACAAGACAACCTCTAAGTTGACACCGAAGTATGTAGGCCCATACGTAGTTGTCCAGGCAAAAGGCACAAACACGTACCTTATTCAGGACGGGCAAGGCGACAAGGAGAATGTACACTCCGAACATCCGAAGCCCTACGTACCCGACAATGGAATGTGTGTGGACAAAGAGGCGACGAGCGACCCGCCTCCTGCGAGCGAAGACATCCTGAGCGAAAAGATGTACACTCCGGCCGCTCCCAGCGGAGAGCCGAGGCCCACAGCGAACGTTTCGCCGAAAAAGGGGAGGGGTCGTCCGTGGAAAACCGCTAGGGTGGTCGTTCGTCCGACAAACAGGGCCATAGAACCGCGCACTAGCGTACCAAGACTGACAGCCGATGCCCATCTCTGAAAGCTCCCTTTGAATCGAACTCTCCTCTGCCACGGAACGAGCAAAATAAGAGCTCCACAGCTTGTTGTGGATGACTCGATCTCAGAAGTTCCGTGGCCAAAGATTGGGCATCCGAGCCCTCTCCCGATCTGGCACCCGCGAATCTCAGATACACACGTCCAGTGTACGGGGAATCTGGGAGGGGGGTTTAAAGGTAAGCTACATACTCTTAAGCGTATGAAACTATACCTTATAACGAGCGCGAGTGACGATCGGAAAAGCTCGTAGATAATCGGGAAAGCCCGCGCGCAAGCCGCGTAAGGACTAATAATGGTCCAACGCGCAAGCTTGCTGAGGAGAGTAGATAGAGAGTTTATGCGAGTTATCGTATATAGACACGTCGCCGGTAACGCCTGTGAGGTAAACCTCACACCGGTATTAATTTATAATTAGCTAAAGGAGGGAAGCCTTGTCGAAGGGACGTACCTGAAATAAGAAAAAGAGTTATTAGTATATATAGTTAGTTATAAGGTTAGCGTAGAGGAAATAGATGTAAGTTAAATAAGATTATAATACAATATCATACCTTTGAGACGATGAGTCCTGGGTGATCCAACGATGCTATCCCTGTGAGTCCTGTCCTTGGAGGCGATGAGTCCTGGGTACTGCCCATGGTGATTCCATTTCCCCTTTGAGGCGATGAGTCCTGGGTGAACCTTTTGGTCCTGGGTCCGCACCTTGGTAGCGTTGGGTCCCTGAAAGGTTGATAATAAGTAAAACTAGAATACATATAATGTTAGGATAGAAGGATTAATAGAAGGTGCGACGAGACGTCGTTGCAATGAATTAAATAATATTTAATGTATTATCTTATTTCTCTTGTATATAGAATATTATGTCTTACGATCTCGCACGTTGTTATTGTTTCGTGCGTTGCCTCTTCAAGGCCACGAAACGCGCGTGTTTATGTCTACGAGCGAGGATGTGTGCGAGCATCCATGTACTCTATTGTTATTGTGTGTGTATGTTAGATACTTTTCGGGAATGCGACAATTCCCGAAAAGCTCAGTACGCTGCCGGTCTTGACCGCGACAGCACCCTTTGACACCTCGTCACGTTAGTTTCGCGCGCTACGGGAAGTACCGGACCGGTTCGTCCGTACTCCGGGAAGCCGTACGTGAGTGCTAGTGAGATTGTGAAAGTGCAGTGCGAAGGACCATACACCTCGGGTTGAGTATTCCTCGAGGTAGGCGAATCGCCGCGGCATCAGGCCGCACCTGCAGATCACCGTCGAGGACGACGGGAAACCGGGCCGACTCCACTGACCAGCAGACGTCGGGGCGCCGACGTACACCAGGGCCAATGGACCAGCCAGCCCGGTAAGTACCCGACATTGGTCGGTATATATTAGAGTGTGTTGAGAGTGCGTGCATGAATGTTTGTTCGGTAGTACACCGGTGCTACCGAAACCGAATAGGTATTGCGCGGGGCGAGCACGGGGGCAGCCCCTGCTTGCCGCGTATATACCACGCGACCGGGAGAACGCCCCGTTAATTATTGTCGGGCACCTCCGTGTAAATTCAGTATAATTAAATATTGTTTATTTGTTTTTAATACAACGGTCGCGTTATCATTTAATTATAAATTAACCCGCAATTAATCATTCCGATTCCCGATCTTCCCGCCACGGGTGTCGGTACGTAGGAGATCGTCCTATCTCCGCTACCGTGTCCCGGCGGGTTAACTTGTTAACCCACGGCGACGACAAAGACGCGTTCTTCGGGGCCGTCATCCCTGTTTAAATTAATAAATAACTTGTAACTGGTATTAGGACGAAATACCACGTTACAAATGGCGACCGTGACAGGACGGTAGTTGTACCACCTGCGTGTCGAGGATTGTTCGGGTCGGTGAATTTTTTTTTTTTTTTGTTGTTTTGTTTTGGTTAAACAATTTCTTTTTGTACAGGTCTACCTGTACATAAAGAACAACAGCGGGTTAATTATTTAAAATTCTCTCTTGTTCCCTGGCGAAAAACGGGTGTGTAAAAGGCGAGAGAGAGAGAGAGAGAGAGAGAGAGAGAGAGAGAGAGAGGAAGAGAGAGAGAGGGAGAGAGAGAGAGAGGGAGAGAGAGAGAGAGAGAGCATATAGGTTTATAATGGCATGGATGCATGCCATTATAATTGAATTGTGTGTATGAGTGAGAGAGAGAGAGAGCGAGAATAGAAATTTGAAATTTCGAGTTCGCGTTAGAGTAGGGACGCGCGGGTATCCCTAGCCGTATATTGTGGTGGTGTGTGAGTGAGAGAGAGAGAGAGAGAGAGAGAGTGAGAGAGAACCAGTGCGTGAGAGAGAGAGAGACATTGCGTCGCGGAGTCGTGTAGTGCTGAGTGAGCACGAGTCCGCTAGTGGGAGAGAGAGAAAATCCCAACTAGCCGGCGTTAGACTCGCGCGACGTAAGTGTAACGAGTATCGAGAGAGAGAGAGAAAGAGAATATACAGTATACGGCATATACCGCGCGGCTATCCTTCGTTGCTACGCAAGAAGGAAAATTTCCCCCTCTGCGCGACCGTAATTTCATTTTTTAATTTAATTGCATGAATTTTGTTAGCTCGCTTTAAAAGCAAGTTTAACAATTTGTGAGTGTGTAAAATATTTTTGAGTTCGGCTCACTGATTGTGTATCAGTTCGAGACGACCAATAATATTTTTTATTGCTTATATTTATTAATTTTATTATCATTAATATTATCATTATTATTATTAATAATTTGTTTGTTGTAATATATATATATATATATACTTGTAATTGATTTTTCAATGATATTATCACGCTGTTAGTCAGCTGATAATTTTGAAATTATACGATAATTTTGTTTTGTGCGATAATAATTATTAATATTACTATAATTAATTTTGACATTGTCTGTTAGTCAGATAAGTCAAATTAATAAATTTTTTTTGTAACCGACACGGTTTTGGCTCGCATTAGTGCTGAGACATATCGTGATATTGGAGTTACAGTTATATTTATTGTTATTATTAATATTATTTTGATTCAGTGTTTGTCACTTAATATTCAATTCTGCTGACGGGAAAATTTATTTGATTTATTTTCTTAATAATTTTTTGTTTTTCCTCCAAATTAAGAAATAAGTTGCAATTAATTTGTTTGTCAAATTAATTGCATATTTATATTATTAATTAATTTAAAAAACTCTTCGCTATAATATAATATATAGAAAATTATTAATAAATAAAATAAATAATTTGTTCTAAAAAAAAAAAAAAAATAAATTAAAATTTTTGTTGGAGGTTAACAATAAAATTAATTTTTTTTTGTGCGTTTTAAATCAACTTCAAATTTTTTTTTGCTGTTTCAATCACATTTAATTTTTTTTGTGTGATCTTACCTTTGAAAATTCTTTCTTTTGAAGCTAATTTTCACAAAATTCTCTTTTGTATGAGATTTACATTTTGTGTAAAATTATAACTATTTTGGTTGTCAAAATAATTATATTTGTGGCTTCTAGAATTTTCTTTTTCTTCTTTCCTTTCAATATTTAATTTTTCTTGTCAGCGAATTAAAATATTTTTTTTTCTTTTCTTATTATTTTTGTTTGTAAGTTGCAATCGATAGCAATTTATTTTTAAATTGTTACCAAATTAATTTGTTTGTCAAATTAATTCGGTCTTGGATTGTTCCAAGTATCTTTTGCAATTTTACTTAGATTTTAAAGAGAAGATCGACAACAAAATTTTTTTTTCCTTTTCTTTTTGATCCGAATACAGATTTGATTAAGCTTTCGAATCTGGTGGCAAACAAATTTTTTTTGTTGTTGTTTGTTTTAAAGATTAAATTAATTTACATTAATTCTCTTGTTGTTTTATTTAGATTTTTATTATTTAATTGGTTTGCCAAACTCGAATCGGAATTTTGTTGTGTTTTTTTTTTATATATAAGGTATGCCTTTTCAAATATAGTAGTTTTGTACTCTATATTTAAATCTGGACTCTGAGCTATCTCCTCAGTTGTCCAAACTTTACAGGGCATACGGGGACACAGTTGGTGTGCCAACTGAGAAGAAATCCCCAGGTGCACAACGCCGTCTCTGCCTTATCAAAAAGATTACGATGGGCAGCTACGAGACGCGTATGTGCAAAATACTCAGTGACTCGCGGGATGCGAGGCACATTAAAAAGGACATCAGATCACTTCCTTTGGAGGAGATCTACGCCCAGCTCGATCGTTTGCACCTTAATGCTAATAGCAAAGAGTTTAAGTGTAGAGAGCGCCTTCTGAGACATAGGATTAAGTGTTATGATCCTCAAATTGACGTGCCTTGGTATCCCAATTACGACGAGGATACTTCTGCCCAACCAGCGACGAAGCCCTTAGCTTGTCCACAGTTCTGGCAGAAGCACCAAAAGCGCTCCAGAAGAGGTAGTGTGATCCCTCCTGGTACCGACAGGTCTATAGAGTCTGAGTTGTCAGACGATAGACCAACAAGTGAGCACATAACCCCCATTCAGGAAGAAGAGGGAAATGTGACTACACATAGTAGAGTGCCCACGCCGACGGGTGAATCGAGACCGCTTTCTGATAATGCAGCTGGCATTAACACAGAAGCGGCGATTCCGACGGCTAACTCACCACCTTCGAGACAAGTGACGGTGTCGACCGACACATATACTAGTCTAGGTGAGACGCATGCTATAAACTCATCACATGCGTTACACCGGGATCAGCGTAACTCGTTGGTTGGTTACCACAACCCAGTGGAAAAGGGCACCATTCGTCGTAACGATTTTGGACTGAATTCCGATGCACATGGACGGTCTACTCCCAGCCATTTTAGTAGTTCTGGAGCTATTAAAAAGCGCGTTTCGGAGATTCAGTCAGATAAGTCGCGGCAACAGACGAGCAGGGATTATGAACTCCCTTCCAACGATCGCAGGCAGTCGACTGATAATCGGAGGGAAGCTCCAGATTATCGTTCACATAATCGCGATCAATACGGTACCTGTCAGAGGAAGGTTAGTTATGACAAGCATAACAACAGGACCTCCTCACACAGATATGCGCCAGCACCAGAAGAAGCAGATGATGAATCGTTCTCGGAAGGTGAGCGCTATCACAGGAGTGCAACGTCCACTTCTAGACGATTACCGAATGAAGGGAATAGTAAGTCTCGAACGTCGGATCGTAACCAAAGTACTTACACTAGGAGGGAAGCCTCTACACAGTGTGACAATGGTTACAACAGATCCCGCGAAATGAATAATGATCCCGTCGAGCACGAGCGAGCTGTCGCTAGACGCGATCAAGGTACTCAAACCGATTCTAATATGAGTAACTTAGATTCGGACGAATATTACGCTGCAAATAGGGAGGATGCAACCGCTTACCATGCGAGAAGATATCGCAAGGAGCGCCTCCCTGATAGACGTAGTAGAGTATTATCGCCAAGTCGAGATGTGCACCGGCGTGATAGGAATAACCAAAGTGAGGACATGGGTGCATTACTCCCTTTGGGATACGACCAGCCACCAATGAGAGATAGAAAGGATCGGCCTGGTTGTGCAAGAGCCCTCAGAGACTGGGGTCTATCGTTCGATGGGGAGACCAACGACGATGCCGAAGAATTCCTAGATAGTTTACAAGACTTCAGGAATGACGACCAGTTCTCTGACCGGCGTATCCTGAGCGCATTGCCTTGCGTGTTTAAGAAGACAGCTCTATTTTGGTATAGGGCCGTCCAATCTTCTTTACATAACTGGTATGACTTCGAAAATGAATTTTTGAATGAATACGGTCAGGAGTTGCGAGATCAAGATTTGTTCGAGGATCTACAACGCCGCACGCAAGGCAAAGGAGAGAAGGTTGTAAAATACCTAAATTGTTTTAAGGCTATTGTGCGGAAATTCCGCCGACCTCCTCCGTTGCGCCAACAAGTAGAGATGGCATATTCTCAACTGAGACCGGAGTGCCGTAAATTTATGTCCTCGAGATCCATAAATAATTTCGAAGACATAATGAAGTACGGCAAAGAATATGAACAACACTTGATATGGGACAAGAGGTTTGCGGAACCCACACCAAGAGAACAAGTTCATATCCCACAAGCTTTCCCAAAACGGAGTTCGTCCAAAGTTTCGGGGAAAGTGGCCTCATTAGTTGAGAATAAGAAGAACCAACCGGTTCCTCAGCCATCTCCACCACCGAAGAAGAAGACGTTGAAAAAGAAAAGGAGCAAGAAGAATAAGAAACATTCTTCTAGCCCATCTTCAAGTGATTGTGAAGTAGCCAATGTGTATGGTACTCGCAACACTAGTCAACGTCAGTACTTGCAAGAAAATAAAAATTTTGTGGGTGCACAAAATATTAATAATGCAAGACAATCTTCGGGAAATAGACAGACAGGGCCAAAGCAGCAACAATATAACGGTGCTAGGCCGAAACAATACGTTGCTCAAGTACTCGTACTACGCAGAGGCAGACCCAAGACGCTGGTTTGCAAAGGAATCCGAACAGTCCCTTCTTTGGCATATGTTTTACATGCCACAAAGTAGGACATCGATATTCCGATTGTCCCAATCAGACTTGCCTACAGTGCGCAAGTATGGGACATACAGCGGACCAGTGCCCGAACGTGGCAGCGCCCATTGAATGTCAGGTGTGTCACACAACTGGGGTAACCCTAGATAATTGCCCAAAGTGTGAGCATGTACGGCAATATCTGGGAAACCTAGCGGCAGGGTACCAGAATCGCCCCCTGGGCCCTGCGCGCAATTAAAAGAGCGTAATAGCTCTAGGGGGCAAGAGATACGGGTTGGTGAACCCGCGAGGTTGTTTGTTAAGAAGGACAAACACCTCACTGACTTCGCTGAACTGCTAAACGGAGAGCAAACAAACGTTCAGAAGGTAAGAGAGAATACCTCTGAACATCCGAATTTGCCGAAATCTGCTGAGTTACCTATGGTTAAGGCTGAGACTCCTTCCAAGCTAACTCCAACGTTCGAAGCGCCGAACAAAGCAGATTTAGAACTTCTAGAGATCAAGAAAAACAAAGAGTCTTTCTGGTCTGAAGTACTCCGTAGGCAGGCTGTTAACGAACACAAACGGTTACTGAAGGAAATAGAGAACGAGAGAAAAACTCTAAACTTGTGTAACCCCACCAATGAGAATGATGATACTCGTTACTCATTGTCACCCCAACCTATGATCAAAGAAAAGAGTATAATACAGTCTAATGAGAGTAAAACGACTGTCTTTCTTGATCAGGTGATGAACAGTTCAAAATCGTTGCCGATTAGAACAGTTTAGGGGGGGGGGGGCAGGAGCCGTTCCGAAGACGTCCAGAGAGACAAGTTCGACTCCAGCTCTACTTGACAGTCAAGCCGAAGACATGGTTGCGGGAGTGCAATCCGAAAACCGTTTGTTCTTCTCGGTAAGACTTGGTGGCAAGGACTTTAAAGCATTGTTCGACCCAGGAGCAATGGTTTCACTTATACGCGTTGACGTAGCGGAATGCTACAGGGATAAGTGGAAACCGGCCAAGGTAGTCGTGCGGGGTGTCGCAGGACCGGCACTGAAAGTCCTAGGTTTGTTAGATGTTCTATTCGGAATTGAGGGATTAGATGGCAACATCCAACTGAGAATAGTCGAGAGTATGGAACACTCGATGATCCTCGGTATGGACTTCCTTCAACATTGGAACATCGAGGTTAAAATTGGCGATGCCCTCTGGCGTGTTGGCGCCGGAAAATGGCAGTCTTTTGTCAAGGATGGAGTCCGAGACGGAGACACGAGGATTCTCGCAGAGTGTGCAGGTATCATCGAGATTAACGATGACCAGCGAGAGAGGGTAAGAAAATTAGTAGAGAACTTATTACCACCACCAGGCGATGTGCATGGCTTTACTACGTTGATCGAACATCACGTGGAAGTAGAGCCAGGTGCACGACCAGTACGTCACAAACCAAGACGTATGTCGCCTAAAGTCCTCGAATTCGCCCAGCAAGAAGTCAGAAAAATGTTTGAGAGAGGAATAATTGAACCGAGTGCAAGTGAATGGTCTGCCGCTCCAGTGATAGTCCGCAAAGACGAAGGTAGCTATCGTTTTTGCATAGACTTCCGAGATTTGAATGCGGTAACAAAACGTGACTCATATCCAATACCGAATATGGATTCGATTCTGGATAAGTTACATAATGCCAAATTCATCTCTAAGATCGATCTTAAGAAGGCATATTTCCAAGTGTTAATGTCAGAAATTAGTCGACATTACACCGCCTTCGCTGTGCCTGGGTCTGGGTTGTGGCAGTTCACACGGATGCCGTTCGGACTGATGAATGTACCCATGACATTTGCACGGTTGATCGATGCTCTATTTGGTCCCGAAGTTGAACCTCATGTTTTCGGTTACCTGGACGATCTAATCGTTATAACCGAAACTTTCGAGGAACATTTAAAATGGTTGGAAATGGTTCTAAGGACACTAGTGGACGCAGGGCTAGAATTGAACAGAGAGAAGTGTCAGTTCTGTTGCTCGAGCGTTACGTTCCTTGGGTACCGCCTAGATGGTGATGGACTTCGACCCGATGTGGATCGAGTGGCTCCTGTCCTAAATTATCCGACCCCAAGAAATGTTAAACAACTTCGTTCCTTCCTTGGCATGGTCGGTTGGTATTCTCGTTTTATAAATCGAGAGTCGGATATTAAGATCCCTCTCGTGAGATTACTCCGTAAGGACCAGCCATGGGAGTGGGGACCAGAGCAGGACGCGGCGTTCCGTGAACTCAGGTTAGCTCTAGCCGGCGCGCCAGTGCTTGCTCGACCAGACTTCTCTAAGCCTTTCTCGGTCCAGAGTGACGCGAGTGATTACGCTATTGGGGCGGTGTTAACCCAAGAAGATGAAGATGGTTTCGAGCATCCGAACGTTTACGTCAGCCGAGTGTTGAACAAGGCGGAGCGTAATTACATGACGACGGAGAAAGAGTGTCTAGCCTTAATCTGGGCAATTAAGAAACTTCGGCCATATATTGAAGCGTATCGTTTCAAAGCTGTGACGGACCACAGCGCGCTCAAATGGTTGAAAACTCTTAAAGAGCCCACCGGCAGACTAGCGCGCTGGGTGCTTGAGATGCAACAGTGGGACTTCGAGATTGTGCACAAGAAAGGTGCACTACACTATGTTCCCGACGCACTCTCTCGCGCTGTTAACCTGGACTCGGACGAAGTTGAAATAGCCTCCTTTGACGTGATTACCGACCCATGGTACATCGCCAGATTGGATGATGTGAGGTCCAGTCCTCAAAAGTTTCCGCAATGGAAAATTGAGGATGAAATGCTCTATCGATTCACGACCGATAAGCTGCTGGACCCAATCACGGGTCAAGAGGAGGGATGGAGATTGGTTGTGCCCATTGAACATAGGACGCGCGTACTAGAGGATTCGCATTGCCCTCCATCGTGTGGTCATTTAGGAGTGGAGAAGACCTACGACCGAGTGGCAAGAGACTATTATTGGCCGGGTATCTATCATGATGTCAGGCAATTCGTTGTGCAGTGTATAGACTGCCAACGATATAAAGTCTCACAGGCGGGCCCTCAAGGTTTGATGGGTAAGCGTAATATTGAGAGACCGTGGGCTGTGGTTGCGGCAGATATAACGGAACTGCCTCGTAGTAAGAACCAATACAAATATATACTGGTCTTACAAGATTTGTTCACGAGGTGGGTTGAATTAAAACCGTTACGAGCTGCTACCGGTAAGTCGGTTGCGAAAGCATTTGAGGAACTCATACTGTTTCGTTGGGAAACTCCTGATTACTTCCTTACGGATAATGGTACAGAGTTCGTCAATAATAAGTTGACACAAATGCTTGAGGATTACGGGATAAAACAGATCACGACTCCTCCTTACCGACCGCAAGCCAACCCCGTCGAGCGAACAAACAGGACATTAAAGACGATGATCGCGGCCTTTGTGGATTCCGATCATCGCAGCTGGGATGAACATTTACATGAATTCCGTCATGCTATTAATACGGCAACGCAATCAAGTACGAAGGTTTCCCCAGCTTTCCTCAATTTTGGACGTCATCCTCAACCTGTAAAGAGTCTGCGTAGAGAGGTTGAGAAGAGGGAATTTAAAATTCCTATCGATCCCGAGATGTGGATGGATCGACTCAAACGTCTTGATGCCCTTCGAGATCTAGTGCGGAAACACATAGATGAAGAGCAGAGACGTCAAGAGAAAGTCTATAACAAAAATAGACGCGTGGCTTCCTTCCAAGTAGGCGATTTAGTCATGAGGAAGTGTAGAACGTTATCGCACGGGGCCAAAGGTATTTCGGCCAAATTGGCGCCTAAGTACGACGGACCCTTTGAAGTCAAGGAGATACTATCACCAGTAGTCTTAAGACTTGAAGAGTCTGGACGGAAGAGGTCTGAAGTGCACGTATCCGATTTAAACGAGATACGTCCCACCAAGGATAAAATCCTAGGCCAGCGATGATCGGCTAGCCACGGGGAAAAGTTAGAGTGGTATCCGGGTGTGTGATTGATTGAGTACGAGTGATTGTATATGATTAATGTAACTATGATTTTTTGTAGTTAATTAACAAATTTCTTTCTTTGTTTCAGCACCCTGGACGAGGACGAAACCAAACGGCTGATCGCTTAGACCGAGCAAATGCTCGGTAAGCGAGAGACCGAACGGAGCGCGGAAAGCTAAAAGTGGGACTTCGAGATTGTGCACAAGAAAGGTGCACTACACTATGTTCCCGACGCACTCTCTCGCGCTGTTAACCTGGACTCGGACGAAGTTGAAATAGCCTCCTTTGACGTGATTACCGACCCATGGTACATCGCCAGATTGGATGATGTGAGGTCCAGTACTCAAAAGTTTCCGCAATGGAAAATTGAGGATGAAATGCTCTATCGATTCACGACCGATAAGCTGCTGGACCCAATCACGGGTCAAGAGGAGGGATGGAGATTGGTTGTGCCCATTGAACATAGGACGCGCGTACTAGAGGATTCGCATTGCCCTCCATCGTGTGGTCATTTAGGAGTGGAGAAGACCTACGACCGAGTGGCAAGAGACTATTATTGGCCGGGTATCTATCATGATGTCAGGCAATTCGTTGTGCAGTGTATAGACTGCCAACGATATAAAGTCTCACAGGCGGGCCCTCAAGGTTTGATGGGTAAGCGTAATATTGAGAGACCGTGGGCTGTGGTTGCGGCAGATATAACGGAACTGCCTCGTAGTAAGAACCAATACAAATATATACTGGTCTTACAAGATTTGTTCACGAGGTGGGTTGAATTAAAACCGTTACGAGCTGCTACCGGTAAGTCGGTTGCGAAAGCATTTGAGGAACTCATACTGTTTCGTTGGGAAACTCCTGATTACTTCCTTACGGATAATGGTACAGAGTTCGTCAATAATAAGTTGACACAAATGCTTGAGGATTACGGGATAAAACAGATCACGACTCCTCCTTACCGACCGCAAGCCAACCCCGTCGAGCGAACAAACAGGACATTAAAGACGATGATCGCGGCCTTTGTGGATTCCGATCATCGCAGCTGGGATGAACATTTACATGAATTCCGTCATGCTATTAATACGGCAACGCAATCAAGTACGAAGGTTTCCCCAGCTTTCCTCAATTTTGGACGTCATCCTCAACCTGTAAAGAGTCTGCGTAGAGAGGTTGAGAAGAGGGAATTTAAAATTCCTATCGATCCCGAGATGTGGATGGATCGACTCAAACGTCTTGATGCCCTTCGAGATCTAGTGCGGAAACACATAGATGAAGAGCAGAGACGTCAAGAGAAAGTCTATAACAAAAATAGACGCGTGGCTTCCTTCCAAGTAGGCGATTTAGTCATGAGGAAGTGTAGAACGTTATCGCACGGGGCCAAAGGTATTTCGGCCAAATTGGCGCCTAAGTACGACGGACCCTTTGAAGTCAAGGAGATACTATCACCAGTAGTCTTAAGACTTGAAGAGTCTGGACGGAAGAGGTCTGAAGTGCACGTATCCGATTTAAAGAGATACGTCCCACCAAGGATAAAATCCTAGGCCAGCGATGATCGGCTAGCCACGGGGAAAAGTTAGAGTGGGTATCCGGGTGTGTGATTGATTGAGTACGAGTGATTGTATATGATTAATGTAACTATGATTTTTTTGTAGTTAATTAACAAATTTCTTTCTTTTGTTTCAGCACCCTGGACGAGGACGAAACCAAACGGCTGATCGCTTAGACCGAGCAAATGCTCGGTAAGCGAGAGACCGAACGGAGCGCGGAAAGCTACCGCCGATTCCAACGGCAGGCAGTCCGCGACCATAATCGTTTCGGGGATTCCCACTGTCTGGACGCAGATAATAAGGAATCCACGTCCACCTTTCTGGCTAACTCGCCACCAGAAGCGAGGGAGATGGTCAAGAGGAGTTATGCCGAGGTGGTGGGGAGACCCCTGCCGGCCCAACCATCGGATCTTGGCAACAACCTCCAGGCCGCTTCGGCGGTAGAGGCTGTTGACTTGCCCTTGGAAAGGCCTAAAGGTGTGTCACGTCCGCCACAGGCTGGCGAATCCAGGCCAAACCCCAAGACGACGGTAGAGCGAATGGAGGTCGACCAGCAGACACCGACGGGTAGTGTTAATTATCTACCTGCGGGATATGAGGTGGACCTCCGCCAAGAGGAGAGGGAGCGGCAAAGGAAAGTCGCCGACAGCCGTCCGAGACGCAAGAAGTACAATCCCTTGCGTCAGTTGACGGTCGACGACTACTACTCGGCAGTAGACGATGGAGGTCTGGCACAAGCCGTGCCAAGTACCATCGCGTCGGTAGTAGTAGTTCCACCAAAGGAAGAGATGTCGCCCGCTAGGAGCAGACCCTTCCCCCTGTCCAAACCACCGACTCAAGTCCGGAGAGAGATGTCGCCCGTAAGGTGCCGACCCTCTCCGCGACCCAATCAGTTAAGGGCGGACCAGGTGGAAAAATACAGGCGTCGCGGGGCGATGTTCAAGAGGTTGGATCCGATCAAGACGGACCCAACCATCGATCCCCCCGATAACGCCTGTTTTAACTGTTGGCGTCCGGGTCACAACCGCCGGGAGTGTGCGGCCACGCAGACACAAGAATTCTGCATCAATTGTGGCCGCCGAGAGGTGGTTGTGACAAAGTGTCCTCGATGCATGAATGCCTACCGCGCATGGTTGGCAAATCGCAGGGATCGAGGACTATCCGACCCACCAACAGTGGCTCCTCAACCTTCCACGTCTGGGACACAGGGGAAGTCCGTGTCCAAGAGGGCCAGACAAAGAGGGAGCCGCAGCAAGGCGAAGAAGCGACGCGTGGAGGAGACCACCGTCGCATCGGCTCGAGCAACTCCGGTGGGTATTGTGGACGCACAGCCCCAGGGAAGCCAACCCTCCTTCGCAGCCGGAGTAATTGCTCGACGACTCGAGGAGGCAGACCGCCGACAGGCGGCAGATTTCGGTCTGCACCATAGCGGGCCGATTGAGGAGGTGCGACGCGCCTTGGGCGATCATGCTCAAAGGCTGGTCGAACAGCGTCGTAGGGAATACCAGGACTCACTGGCCCGTCCTCCTACACCGCCTCCTCCAGCAATATCTGGCCTTCAAGAGGCCGAAGAGGATAAGACCCGTGGACGAGAAGAGAGCGTGGCTCAGCCAGTCCACGTCGAGCTGGTCGAGGACGTACCCCCGCACGAGACGTTCTTACGTCGCCTGGCGCAGGGTCTGGGAGTACCAAAGTCTGGACCCTTAGATGAGGTGCAGGCGGGTCTCAACGCCTTGCTCCGGCGAGTAGGCTACCCAGCCGAATTGTCGTTGCTGACCCCTTATCCTGCACCTCCGATTCCATTGGTCGAACCGCCCTCTGTTCCGACCAGGATGGACACAACGTCGGGGACGAGCACCAACGTCATCACCGCGCCACCGAGACAACCCGGCAACGATGCTGACCTTCTTCGGGAGTGTCGCTTGTTGTTGGAAGCGGTGGCAGGAGACAATCCCGCAGCGAGAGACGTCGTCCTGCGGCTGGTGATGGCCACCTTGCAGAAGAACCTCACCACTCATCGACCCTAGTTCGTCTAGGCGAGGGAGCTCGATTGCGCGCGCGTTATTATTTATTTCATTGCCCTCTTTTCAACTCTCACATCAGTAGGATGATGTGGAGTTTAGTGGGGGGCTTTGCGACGAGACGTCGTTGCAATGAGTTAAATAATATTTAATGTATTATCTTATTTCTCTTGTATATAGAATATTATGTCTTACGATCTCGCACGTTGTTATTGTTTCGTGCGTTGCCTCTTCAAGGCCACGAAACGCGCGTGTTTATGTCTACGAGCGAGGATGTGTGCGAGCATCCATGTACTCTATTGTTATTGTGTGTGTGTGTTAGATACTCTTCGGGAATGCGACAATTCCCGAAAAGCTCAGTACGCTGCCGGTCTTGACCGCGACAGCACCCTTTGACACCTCGTCACGTTAGTTTCGCGTGCTACGGGAAGTACCGGACCGGTTCGTCCGTACTCCGGGAAGCCGTACGTGAGTGCTAGTGAGATTGTGAAAGTGCAGTGCTAAGGACCATACACCTCGGGTTGAGTATTCCCCGAGGTAGGCGAATCGCCGCGGCATCAGGCCGCACCTGCAGATCACCGTCGAGGACGACGGGAAACCGGGCCGACTCCACTGACCAGCAGACGTCGGGGCGCCGACGTACACCAGGGCCAATGGACCAGCCAGCCCGGTAAGTACCCGACATTGGTCGGTATATATTAGAGTGTGTTGAGAGTGCGTGCATGAATGTTTGTTCGGTAGTACACCGGTGCTACCGAAACCGAATAGGTATTGCGCGGGGCGAGCACGGGGGCAGCCCCTGCTTGCCGCGTATATACCACGCGACCGGGAGAACGCCCCGTTAATTATTGTCGGGCACCTCCGTGTAAATTCAGTATAAATAAATATTGTTTATTTGTTTTTAATACAACGGTCGCGTTACCATTTAATTATAAATTAACCCGCAATTAATCATTCCGATTCCCGATCTTCCCGCCACGTGTGTCGGTACGTAGGAGATCGTCCTATCTCCGCTACCGTGTCCCGGCGGGTTAACTTGTTAACCCACGGCGACGACAAAGACGCGTTCTTCGGGGCCGTCGTCCCTGTTTAAATTAATAAATAACTTGTAACTGGTATTAGGACGAAATACCACGTTACAAAGGATAGAGTTAGTTATGTATGTGTATAGGATATCATATATAGGATATGGGGATAGAGGTTAGGAAGGAAGTAACCACCGGCTACGAATCCTGGCCCGAGCCATTCTCGTTACCGATATTTAAGTATGTAAAGGGAAGGAATTAATAGGTTTTTTATAGATTTGTTGAGGAAATCGGAGGATCGGAGAAAGGAAGGAGTTTAATAATAAAGAAGGAATGATACAACCATACCGCCACCGACGTCCAACCATGTTCCCACGTAGATCCAATACCATCTCCCGACGACCTGGTGATGGAGAACGAAAGCAGCCACGAAGACCCAGGAACTGGCGTACTCTTCACACACACAATATAAAAATCCGTTCGCCGTCGTGTAAACAAACGACGCCCGACTCGCGTGCAACGGACTCGGCCGGCTGCTCGTGTACTAGGGTCAGCGCGGCAGAGAGGGGGGGCGGCGCTCGCTGCTCTCGCACATGCACGCCGCGGCACATGGCGGCGCAGCGAGGAGGGGAACGACGGAATGAGCGGGAAGTAGCCATCTACAGCGTGTGTGCACGAGAGAGAAAGAAGACACACCTGTTGCATTGGTGGAGGCGCAAGTCAGTTCCTCAACGGAATACGGGTTATTTCGTTATTCCGTCACTGGGGAAAAGTAGATTGATACGGGAATAGATGGCGCAAACGGCGGTAATACTCAATAATCTATTTAACCTGGAGGATATTATTGGTTGAAAAATAAGGAAGAAGAAGACAATCAGCGCCGCGTTTTAACGAACTACGAGGATGAGCGGGATGCTATGAGTCCCGATCGTCATCCGTAGCCGGATAGTCTCCCCGAGCACACGGAGCAATTTTCAATAGATCAAATAGTAGTTTTTTTTGTAGAAATCCAGATAGAAGTAGTAGTTCTGAGAGTGGTCGAGTCGTTTCATTCTTGAAGAAGATCGTTTCTCGTTGCGGTAAGTGGGCTGCACGGCCACCGATTAATTTTATAAATCGAGTGTATCGCCGGGGATTTCTTAAGCGTCGCGTTTAGACCTCCCGCGAGTCCGTGCCGCCATATTGACACGTGCCGCGAATTATATTATGATCGTTTAAAGATTGGGAATTGCGATATCGTTTTTATACCGGAATTTGTAACTTGGTAAAATCGGATTAATTAATTAATATCGGTGATCAGAAGATCGGGTCAGCTTTGCGGGAATTTACTCTATAAAATTTATTGTATTGATTAAAATTGTAACGGTGATCACCCGTAGTGATCGAAGGTGGAAATAGTAACTTCTAAGTAATAAACTTGTCCTCGAATTTAACAGACTTGAATCGTTGAGTTTTTGATTTCCTAAACCTGTACCTCAGTAAATCACCGTCATACGTGCTGAAGGAGATAAAATTCGTCGTTGGTTTCGCCACCTCCGTATTGGCGTTGGAGCCACGTCCTGAGGAGTCGTACCAGGAAGTTATCTGTATTGGTAAGACCTGGCGCCCAGTAAAATAACAAATACGGTCTTTACCGGATCAATAGGTAATATATATTGATACTAAATAAAGTGGAAACGAGTAACGTGGTTTACGGGCCACGAAAGTGAGGACCACGTTACACGCCTTCCTTGCCAAGTCGTGGCAAGAGTGAAATAGTGATTAAGTATTCTTGCCCGGGTTCTGGAGTTCACGCCACGAAGTGTGTGTGAGTTTGTGGAGTGAGCGTGCTGGTGTCCAATACACGGCTTCCACGACTCTCGAAGATCCTACGATCCGCGCATGAGAGCCCGACAAAGAGGGGGAAACTAGCGAAACCAAGCGCATCGACGGGAAGAGAAAAGGTACGTGGTGCACCTCGTCGCGAGACCTCACGCGGCCTATATACGGCCTTTGTAATTTCTTCATACCTTTTCTTTATTCTCTGTTAAACTAAATTTATATTTATTTATAATAAATAAAATTCATATGTAATCAATATCTGAGTACAAGTTTAATTATTGATTACCGGCGTTCGTTATTCCCGTTATCCCGAATACCGCCCTCTCCGTTTCAGGAGCGGCCAAAGTTATGCGAATTTATCCCTTTTATTCGCGGTCCTTTTCAGCTCACGACGTTATAGCTGTACAAAGACGCGAGATCGGCAAGTGATCTCGCGGTTGTTAACGGACATCGCAACGGTAGGTCGTGCGCGGGGTTCACTGATTTGAATCCGCCGCGCACTCTCGGAGCACCGCCTAGGGAGGATAACTAGGCAGTGCCGTAGCAACCGATCCCTTTATCCCTACCGAAGCGAGAGATTGTACCCCGCTACAATACAAATAAAAAGTTTTAATAAAATTAAAAAGAACAAAGTAAGATAATAATGTACTCACTTAGTTATTAATTGGAACACATCAGTAAATTTTGCATAATTTTTACTTATATTTATTACACTGTTTTCACCTTTTATTTTTTTTTTTTTGCGGCTGCATTTTTATCCAAATTTTTTTGTAATATATATATATATATATCAATATATATATATATATTGTAACGGGGTACGGATTGAATATAAGGAATAAAAAAATCAACGAAGGTATCGAGGCGCGAACCCACGATCGCGGGAGCGCGAGGCAGAAGCCTCACCACTGCGCTACCATTCGCAATTATCCCGGCTAGTCGACTTGGTCCTAACGACGAACGTCGCCGATAATTCAGAGACCTAACCTGCGCCGACACTCGAAATCCGTACCTGTTATATCCCCCACCCAAATGCGACCTACGCCCTCGGGGAGCCGTTTGATCACTTCGATCACCTGGGCTAGAGAGGCGAAGGTTGTCCCTGCTCGACCGGTGTCAAGAAGACCGTTTTCTGAGCACCGGGAGCCTCGTTATGGATAGCCGTGTGTTTGCACCACCACGCTTGTGATCCCAGAAACTCAAGCTCCCCTACGTCTAGTGCCAACCTTGGAGGTGTGCTGCGTATACGTATACACACTGTGAAAGAGCAAGACAGGCTTTTCTCCTACAGTCGTACCTCCGCACTTTTTTGACGTTCTCGCGGGGAAATCCACCGGGACTGTGGTGGTGGGGATGGGAGTTTATGACCGACTTCGGTCCAAGATGAGCCAGGCGAAGATAAACTACTTCGTCTCTTCTGGCAAGTGGGTTTTTGAGTTGGGCGCCATTTGTAACGGGGTACGGATTGAATATAAGGAATAAAAAAATCATTCACTTTTTTGATAAGCTGCACCAAGGTCTGGGAGAACGATCGAGGGATTTTAAAAATGTTTCCCTCTTCTGAGACCAATGACAGCCATTGTTCCTCTCGTTCGGGTTGTGGCTCTGTGATGGTCGCGGCTGACTTCGTTTCATCTAGCTCGACGTCATCAAAGTCCTGCACCGTCCTGTGCAGGTTATCTTTAACCGCAGCGTTCTCCCGCAGTACCAGATACACTTCCTGATCTGGGCTAGGTACATCAGACTCCTCGTCTTGATGTTCACCTAGCATCTGCAGCCACCTATTTCTCCGTTGGAGATGGCTGCGAACTGCTGTGGCTTCATCTTTCTCCTGGTTAAACTCCTGGGCCGAATAATTCTCTAATAGCCGCTGGTGGAGTCGCTCGGCTTTCCTATGAACCAAGCCTGCCGATTTTAGGTTCAAGGCGTCCAGGTGTAGTTTAATTTGCTCCCGGGTGAGCGTATCGATCCATGCGTCAATCTGATTATCGACGTCTTTCTGCTGAGCGGCCATCTTCAGTTGTAGCGTCGTTTATACGTTTAACAGTATGTAGCCTCGCTGCTTCGACGCACTATGTGTGTGCAAGGTTATGTGTTGTGGAATATATAACTTTGGCGTTACTTGCCAAATGTCCAATCCGCGTAACTGGGTTTTGCTTCTACCTAAGCTAACCGCTAAAGCACAAAAACGGATGCTAAAAGTAAGTCCTGTCTTACTTTGATCAAGGAAGCACTATAGAGTTTAAATTATTTTTAACTAGTTTGCTAATAAATTTTTCAATAAACTACTGCCTGGCTCTTACCTTGCGCTAACTTAACGGTAGTATATAATAAATAATAAATAAATCAATAAATAAATAAATTAAATAATTAAAGTTACCGCGCGCTTGACCTCTTACAAAAATATAACCTATAATACAATTTGTAAAGGTCTGAGCTAGGTTATAAGCTTCCTGTTTTGTGTCAGCAAAAACCAGTTGAACCTTGCATACTCTTACAAATAATTTATTTATACCGATTAATTGCCACCAGGTTATGTCGCGCTGTGTCGCGTTCTTTCGTTCCTCTAGATGGCGTTAGTTACGTGGTTTGGTCCATGCTACCCAATTTCCAAGTAACGCTGGTCGGTCTATCGATTCCGTTCGAAAACCCACCAAATTTCCAATTTGTGCGACCTTCTTCTAGTGGCGCCACCTATGTTCGACCAGGAATCAATTTCCTGTGTCTACCGCTAAGTAGTCGAGACGAGAAAATAAAAAAAAAAATTTTATTTGTTATAAAAAAATTTTTATTTGTTTATAAAAGCTCTATTTCTTAATAAACAAAGTCTCGCCTCGAGGGGGAACGAAAGAGTACCGAAATATACTTCACAATTTCGAAACGCGACTGCTGACCTCTTTATTGTTCACGAGTTATCCAATTGTTAACTAACAATATTATTAATAATTGAACAACTATATCGTGCTTGCTGATTTCTCCGATGTCCTTTATCCCAAATCCACACGTATTGGGCGCCAGTTGTAACGGAGTGGATACTGGCGAAATGTAAGGCTTCCGGTAATAAATTAAAATAATATTACCTTTTCACTAATAAACACTTATTTATTTTCTTATTTTATTCGAACTTATTTAATAAAACAACTAACTAAGGATATTCATTTTATTATTGGGAAAGAAAACCAAAATAACTATAAACGCGTCCGTCGCGTAGGATCGTTCAAGAACGAGTGTGGAAACGAGAGAGCGGCTCCCGCGCATGTTCGCTTTGCAGGTCCGAAAGCTCCGTGGTCAGTGGAGGGGAGCCTCGCTTCGAGCAGCTTGACTGATGTGTGCTCGCTTCTTAACATCCAACACAATATGTAAATGAATATTATAAAAAAAATATATACATACTACTTGAAGTGCCTACGGGGTTCCAATTCCAAAGGCCGAATAAATGTAATCAATCAATCAATCAATCTTTCCTGCGCAGTAAGTAGCCCTAGCCACGTTATTTATAGGCTCTGCTTTTATATGCCTGATACTGCCGCCTCCTGCCTTCGGACGTTTTTGTTATAGGTCCTTGCATGCGCCTTTTATGCAAGCTTCGCGCTGGACGGAAATTCTTTACTTTTCGTGATGCTTGTATTAACGTTCAACTGATTCTCTGCAGTGCTGGAAAATATGAGGTTAGTCTCGCTATTTACTATCTCTCTCTCTCTCTCTCTCTCTCTCTCTCTGGCGCGGTGAGTACAAAGACTCTATCTTTTGATCTCTACAAAGCAAAAAAATAACTGTACTCACGTTGTAAACACGAGTTCTAGCACATTGCAAATCGGACGGCCGCTGTCTACAGCTCGTACCTAGTAAATTAGTTGCACTTTTACTGTAGACAGTCGTCCAGAAATCAATAGAAATTGACTGCAAAATTTTCGAGGTTAGCCGGAGGAATTTGCAAGCGGCAGAAATTGGGCGGCAAGATCTGCGCGCGGAGTCCAGGCCAACGTTGCGACTATCGACTTGCAGAAATGGCAACACCGCGAGGCTGCTTTGTTTGCGGAGCACGGCTGACGCGAAAGGACTACACAGAGGTGTGTAATATATGTAACAACATCGCTCATATGAATTGCTTCGAGGTCGTGCCGGGATCGTCCGAGCGGCGCTGTTGCGTGCTCGCGAAAAATAAGTTAAAGACCCAAGTAACAGCTCTAGTTGACACGAGGGCGCCACCGCCCGGGTTACCGCGCCAGACTAACGCGACCGACAGTGCCGCAACGGCGACCACGCCTACTCCTACCACCTCTTGCGCGAAGCGCGTAGCCTCGTCTCCGTCGCCATCATTGTCGCAGGTTGCTAAGCAACCTCGCGGCGCTCCGCCCACTAAGCCCAACCAGGTCGCGCAAGACACGCTCGCTGACTCCGTATCAATGGCGGATGGCCCGCCACCGTGGGTAGAAGCCTTCACGCGGAGCTTGCAAGACAGCTTGAGGAGCGATTTAAAATCGGTTTTGGAGGTGGTGAGCCGTGTGGAGGACAAGGTTGATGAAGTGAAAACGGAGCTGAAAGACTTGAAGGCGAAGGTCAGCTTGATAGAGGAGGAGATTGAGACAAAGTACGCAGATTTGGACGAGCGACTAAACAAGCTGGAAAATAGGGTTACCAGCATTGAAAACGGCAATATAAAAGCTGCACAGTCTCCAGCGCTAAAAGATTCCTGTGAACTGCTTGTCACGGGGTTACCGGGAAAGACAGAGAAGTCTGAAAATCAGCTGATTGCAGATATCTTGGAGGCAATCAAGCTACCGAAACTATTGAACCAGGTGATTGATCTTTGGCCTTGGACTCCGCGACAGAAATCCAAGACAACGGGTCCCCCCCTACTCAAGTGCGTTCGCGTGGACTGGTTGTCAAATTCTCGTCGAATGTTTCCAGAGATACAGTAATGGAGAAGGCGCACCTTTTGAAAGGACGAAGAGCTCGCAACATTTTTGGTGAGGGTGATGAAATCTCGTTGTTTATAAGGCCTCTCTGGCCAAAACCGGTGTTCGAGTTGTGGCAAGCGGCCGTTCGGAAATCAAGCGAACTGGGTTATGCGAGGCCCATAGTATTAGATTTAGTAGTATTTATGCGAGAGGTGAGGGACGGTCCGTTGAGGCGAGTAAGCTCGGATACTGAACTTTCTAGCTTTCCTCCTCTTCCTACTCATTCTAAATGAGACAGGGCTGGTCGGGCCAAATTATCAAAATCATTTTCCATTTTCCATTCAAATATCAATAGACTCAAAACACATTTTCCATCCATTGAAGCATTAGTTCACCTGGCCTCTCACGATGTCATAGCAATCACAAAAACCTTTCTTACTAAGCACGATTCCTCAGAAATTGTTAAATTAACAGGATATACTTTGCATCGCTTGGATAGAGAGGGTAAGGAGGGGGGTGGTGTGGCGGCTTATGTCCGGGAAAATTTTGGGGTAAAGGTCATCGCGCACTCTGAACCGGTTTTCTCCAATACTCCAGAATTTTTAATTTTATGTTTGACGGGTAAGGCTGATTCTTTAGTGTTGGCGGTGGTATATCGCAGGCCAACAGCCGCCTACCCTACAGAATTCTTCGAGATTTTGTCGGACATACTACCGAGATACAAATACGTCGTAGTCACTGGGGATTTCAATATTGATATGAATTCCTCTAGTGCTATGGCAAATAAGTTTAGAGAAAGCATATCAGCACTGGGACTTACACTCATCCAGTCAGAGCCAACACACCATGCAATGACGTCGGGCGGGCCTTCTCATACATGGTTAGATCTCTTCCTAATTCGTGAACCAATACCCGATTACGAATATATTAAAACAACAGCTCCTTTCGCAGCAGGTCACGATGCTATAAGCATTACTTTAAGGATTGCTAACACGCCGTCAGACATGAGGGTATTTGGAAAACGAAATCTGGGAGAGATCAACCTTCATAACCTCGCAACCACATTCACCTCATCTATCACCTCTTTGTCTTCATCACAATCACTTAGTCCTCATAGGCCTGATCAGCACAATTCTACAGATTTGTCCTTATTTAACCACCATCACGGTCCGCTCTCATATCAAAATCATTCATCAAATATAAATCATATCACTATTTCAAAAAATGTATCACTCATAAACAAAGCAATTCTTTCGACATTTGATTTGTTTGCACCAATCAAGTCATATTCTATAAAAATAAAGCACAAGCCATGGATTCCTAGGGATATTAAACTGAAAATTAAGGACAGAAATACAGCTTTCGAGAGATTTTGTGCTACTGGTTTGAGTGAAGATTACAATGTTTATAAAGGGCTCAGAAATCATGTCTCGAATGCTGTAAACTCGAGTAAATTTCACTTCCTGGCAAATAAACTTAACAGGGCAAACGATCCCAAAAGGTCCTGGAAATGCCTGAAAAACATGGGTCTTAGTTCTAAGACAAATCCATCGCCACTTAATTTATTCACTTTACAACAGCTTAACAATTACTACGCATATGTCTCAAATCACGTGCAGCCATTGTCCATTCAGTCTTTTTCAACCATTTTATGTAATTCATGTCCTTTATCACCCTCCTCCTCATCTTTTCAATTCTCCAATATCACTACTAAAGAAGTTCAGAACGCAATTCGGGGAGCGTCCTCAAGGGCAGTGGGGATTGATGGCATATCCGTGGAAATGCTTAAGTTATTAGAGCCTCAATTAACTCTGCACCTCGTGGATGTTTTTAACGATATGCTTTTAACTGGATATTATCCTGAATACTGGAAGAGGGTGCTGCTGTTTCCTTTGGCGAAGTCGGGCAGGATGGAATCGTGTTCTGACACAAGGCCGATAGCAAAGCTTTGTGAACTCTCAAAGATCTTAGAAAGACTTGTGCACAATCAATTATCTGAATACCTAGAGGAGAATAATATCCTCATTGAGAGACAGGCAGGTTTTCGCAGGGGACATAGTACCCAGACGGCACTCCTGGGAGTCCTTGATGATGTCAGGAGAGCAATTGATGTCAGGAAGATCACGATTCTTGTCCTGTTTGATTTCTCCAAGGCTTTCGACACGGTACCCCATGATAAATTAATTAAAAAATTAAGTGATATTGGTTATTCCGATAACGTACTTACATGGTTTTATCGGTATCTTGTGGGTCGCATGCATGCCGTGGAGAATGAATCTGGTGAGCGCTCAGATTGGTTGAAAATTAATGCTGGTGTGCCTCAGGGCAGTGTTCTTGGCCCGATTCTTTTTTCTATTTTCATTAACGATCTGCCGAAAGTACTTACACATAGCAAATATATGCTGTTTGCCGATGATGCCCAGGTCTACCATTCGTTTTTTCCTGCGGAATTTGAAATGGGAGTACAGCGTATTACTCAGGATGCAAATGCAATAGCCCTATGGGCTCACAATAACGGACTTAAGTTAAATGTTAAAAAAACGAAGGTTATGATTCTGGGTAGCCAGGCTTTTTTATCGCGTATCGACTTGAACACTGCCCCTAAGGTAAAATTGGAAACGGATTTTTTGAAGTATGAATGTGAGGTTAAGTCGCTCGGGATCACGATTACTCCATCTCTTGATTGGGCAAGGCAAGTGTCATCTATTTCGAGTCGAGTGCATGGTGTTTTGCACTCATTACGATACTATAGAAAAACCTTATCACGTGGTCTCAGGAAAAGACTGGTAGAGGCACTTGTCTTTCCTCACTTTGATTATGCGTGTGCGGTCTACGACGATGTTGACCAGACCAGAAATCTTAAGTTACAAAGACTATTAAATGCTTGTGTACGGTTCGTGTGGGGTGACATACCGAGGAGAGAGCACGTCACTCCGTATAGGTTAGGTCTCAGGTGGTTATCAGTCGAGTTCAGGCGCTCATACATCATCGGTTCACTTGCTTTTACTATCATCTCTCACAATTCTCCTAGTTACCTGGCAAACCATTTCATCAAACTAAACACCTCGCAACATAATCACCGCACTTCCACTCGTCAACCAATAAAATCATTAAATTACCTTCCTCCTCGTACGGAGGCTTTAAATAAATCGTTCATCATCACCTCATCCAAGATCATAAATGAAATCCCTCCACATGCATTTGATAAATCATCCATCGCCAAATTCAAAGACTCGTTATTTCACTAGTTGTTTGGACTCGACTAGACTGCCTGGGACACCAGGATGCAATATGAGGGGATAATCCCACCGCGTATCCCTCGCCTCGAATAGGTTATTTAGATATTGTACTATTATATCCATTGTTTCACTCTATTATTATTATTGTTGAATTATTTATTGTATTTTATTTTATTTTATCGATTTTATAGCTCATTTGATCTTATTATTGTTATTATAGTTGTATATATTTTTTGTTATTTTATTTATTGTTAAAAGTTTATTTCGTAAATTGTATTTTGTACATGAGTGCCTACGGGGTTTAAATCCCAAAGGCCAAATAAAGCCATTCAATCAATCAATCTCTCTCTCTCTCTCTCTCTCTCTCTCTCTATGTAACTACTATGTACTGTACTATGTAATAACATTACGCACACACATTGTTTTGAGGTCGCGCCGGGCTCGACAGAGCGCCGCTGTTGTGCGTTGGCTAAAGCCAAAGCACTAGTTGCGGCTCCCATTGAAGCGAGGGCGCCACCGCCTGGGTTGCCGCGACAAGCAAGCGCGACCTGCCGCACCGCGCCGTCAGCCACGCCCACTCCGCCCTCCTCCGTGTCTAAACGCGTAGCCTCGCCTCCGTCGCCATCTTCGTCACAGGTTGCCAAGCAACCTCGTGGCGACACGCCTCTGCCGCCCAATCAAGCGTCGCATGATACCGCGCCTGAAGCCGACGCAATGGCGGGTACACCACCGTGGATGGAGAGCTTCGCGCGCAACTTGCAGGCAAACCTCCAGCTAAATATCGACAATTTGCGGAGCGATATAAAGTCAGTGGTCGAGAAGGTCGATCGTGTAGAGGGAAAACTGGATGAAGTTAAGGCGGATATTGTGGCTCTACATGCTCGCGTTGATCGAGTGGAGTCGGCCACGGGGGTGCGTTTAAACACCTTGAATGATCGTTACACCGAGCTAGAGCAGAGAATCGTTGCCATGGAGGAGAACAGACCTTCCGGCTGTTGTTTGAATGCACCTTCCTATGTGATTTCTCCTGACACCAAAGACACCTGCGAGATTTTGGCTACGGGCTTGCCATTATCGTCGTCCCTCTCCGACATTGACATTGTCGACAAGATACTTGGCACGATAAAGCTACCTTTAATGTTAAAGCAAGTTGTTGAGACCAGACCTTGGCTACCGCGATCCAGACCAGCTGCTGAGGGCGAAACATCGGCTCAACCGCGCAGCCGTGGTTTGGTTTTTCGGCTATCGTCGGCCTCGTCAAGGGACTTGATCCTGGATAGAGCACATTTATTAAAGGGGCAGTCGGCGTCGAAGATCTTTGGGGATGGCGGCAACCATATGCTATTTATTCGGCCATTATGGCCCAAGCCTTTATTCGACCTTTCGCAAGCGGCAACCTTTAAATGTAAAGAGTTAGGCTACGCGAGGCCTATTGTCAATAATTTAAGTGTATTTATACGAAAGGTGAGGGATGGTCCACTCGTGCGCGTAACTTCGGAAGCTGATTTAAATAAACTCCCTCCGCTCTCGCCTCATACCAAATGAGACAGAGCAGGTCGGGTCGGGAACGTTAAATCATCTAACTCATTCAACATTTTTCATACTAATATTAATCGCTTAAAAACTCATTTTTCATCTATCGAAGCTCTTGTTCTTCCTGAATCCCATGATGTCATAGCCATCACGGAAACCTTCCTTACTGAAAGCGATTCCTCTGAAATTCTTCAATTACCAGGCTATGCTCTGTATCGGTTGGATCGTGTAGGTAAGGAGGGTGGTGGTGTGGCGGCGTATGTTCGGAATGGGCTTACTGTGAGCATCATAGCTCACTCTGATCCTGTCTTCTCCAACGCCCCCGAATTTCTTATTTTGCGTGTATTAAACAAAACGGTGGCGTTGGCGTTGGCAGTGGTGTATCGTAGACCTTCTGCTGCTTACCCTACGGAGTTCTTTGATGTTCTTACTGACATTTTCCCCAATTATAAACATGTTATTATTACTGGCGATTTCAACATTGATATGTCATCATCTAATGCTGCAGCGAATATGCTGAAGGGGAGTTTGTCGGCTCTAGGCCTTTTCCTTATTCCATCAGAACCTACGCACCACGCTGTGACGTCGGCGGGATCATCTCACACCTGGTTGGATCTTTTCCTGGTTCGTGAACCAGTGCCTGACTATGTTTATAATAAATCTGATTCTCCCTTTGCGGCGGGGCATGATGCCATTAGTATCTCCCTTATGATTAATAAGACGCCGGACGAAGTCAAGAGGTTCTGGGTTAGGGACTTGGAGAAGATCAACCTCTTTCAACTCGCCACCACCTTCACTTCATTTCTGGATCATTCACATAATTCATTACTTCAATCTTCAGCATTTTCAGATTCAACCTCGTCTACCTGGCCCGACCAGCCCGCACCTTTACGATCTTTTTCATCTAATCATTTCGACCTTCTTTCATCATCGTTATCCTCCCTCTGTAGTTCCATTTCATCAACGTTCAATATCTTAGCACCATCCAAATTAGTTACAATTAAAACAAAGCACAAGCCATGGGTTACTCTAGAAATAAAAACCATTATTAAGGCTAAGAATAATGCTTTTAAGCAATTTCGTAATTCTGGTTTGTTTTCTGACTACAATATATATAAGCAGTTGAGGAATAGAGCTAAGAACACTATAAATTCTAGTAAATTTCGCTATTTACAAGTAAAGCTTAACAATAAAAAGGACTCTACTAAGTCCTGGAAACTACTCAAAAATATGGGTCTGGGCATGAAGTCCAATCCTTCGCCATTAAAATACTTTTCAATTCATCAACTCAACAATTACTATGCTTCTATTTCAAATCATTCTCCACCACTCTCTATTCATTCATTCGCATCCATCATTTCTAATATTTGTCACTTTCCAACGTCTCCTTCATTCAGCTTTCTACCTGTATCAGCCAAAAAAGTTCAGCGGACTATTGCTAGAGCTTCTTCCAAAGCGTCGGGGATCGATGGCATATCTGTCAATATGTTAAAACTGTTGGAACCACAAATTACCCTACCATTAACGGAACTCTTTAATGGTATTGTTTCTGCCGGATGGTTCCCCGATTGCTGGAAGAAGGTCGTGCTGTTTCCGTTGGCGAAGTCGAGCAGGTTGGAGTCGTGTTCGGACACAAGACCTATTGCCAAGCTTTGTGAGATCTCAAAGGTTTTGGAGAGATTGGTACATGATCAGCTGGTTGAGTACCTCGAATCTAATCATTTGTTAATTGACAGGCAAGCGGGCTTTCGAAAGGGCCATAGTACTCAATCAGCTCTTCTGGGGGTGTTAGATGATGTTAGAAGAGCAATTGACTCCAGAATGATTACGATCCTAGTACTATTTGATTTCTCCAAGGCCTTTGATACAGTCCCACACGATAAGCTCATCCGTAAGCTGGGCGACATCGGCTGTACAGATTTGGTACTTAACTGGTTTTACAGATACCTTGTAGGTCGCAAGCAGGCCGTCGTGGATGAGGTTGGCATGTTTTCTGATTGGCTGAAGGTGAATGCTGGTGTGCCTCAGGGCAGTGTTCTGGGTCCGATCTTATTTTCCATTTTCATTAATGATTTACCTAAGGTTTTAAAGTATAGCAATCATATGTTGTTTGCCGATGATGCCCAGGTTTACCATTCGTTCTTTCCATCTGACATCAACGCTGGTGTTCAACGCGTATCTCACGATGCGAATGCGATCGCAAATTGGGCATTGGAAAATGGCCTCTCACTGAATGTTAAAAAGACGAAGGTAATGATCCTGGGCAGTCAGGCTTTTATTTCGCGTATCAACCTGAACACTGCCCCGAGGGTTAAGCTGGGTAATGACTTGCTGGATTACGAGAATGTGGTTAAATCTCTGGGGTTGCTGATCACCCCTACTTTCGATTGGTCTAAGCAGGTCATGTCAATCTCTAGGCGCGTTCACGGTGTTCTGCATTCTCTCCGCTTTTACAATAAATCACTATCGATTAAGCTTCGCAAGAGTCTTGTTGAAACGCTTATTTTTCCCCATCTAGACTATGCGTGCGCAGTGTATAATGATGTAGATCAGACTAAAAATACCAAGCTTCAAAGATTGTTGAATGCCTGTGTCAGATTTGTATGGGGTAACATAGCGAGACGTGAGCACGTCACCCCGTTTAGACTTGGTCTAAAATGGCTGTCGGTTGAGTCCAGGCGTTCATATCTCATCGGCTCCCTAGCATTTAATATCATTGCTCACAATTCACCCTCATATCTTGCTGATCATTTCACCTTGCTTAATACCCCCGCCCAAATTCCTCGCTCTTCCTCCCGTCATCCTCCCAAATCGCTCATGTATCTTCCTCCGCGCACAGAAGCCTTAAATAGGTCATTTATCATCACCTCCACCCGCATTTTGAATCAGCTTCCTGTCATCAACTTTAACCCTTCATGCTTCAACGAATTCAAAACCATTCTATTTAACCATTTGTCTGGGCTCGACCAAACAGCCTGGTCCTTGCGGGTAGTGTCTGAGGGCTTATTGCCGAGGTCCATCCCTCACCTGGATGCTGCGTAATTTATATTTATATTCTTTTATTCTTAGTTATACTTAAAATTGTTACAGCGCCTAGATTTTATGTCTTAAGTTTTATAGTTTAATTAACTAACTCTAGTACAATTGTTAAATTTCAGCGATGCTTGCGCATAAGCGATGCAGCGGCTAAGTTAATTTATTTATTTATTGTTGTGTAGTTTTAAGTTTTTATTTATTCTTTAATGAATTGTACATATACTTTCAAACTATTTTACACTCTTTTATTGTATCAAATCTAGTCACTGCTTTTGTAATTATCGCTATATATTGATAACGTTTTTATATATGTTACAAATATTGTTATTTTATTTTATTTTATTGTATTTTCTGTATAATTTTGTATTTCATGCTGTTAGTGCTTACGGGGTATTTACCCCATAAAGCCAAATAAAGAACAATCAATCAATCAATCAATCTCTCTCTCTCTCTGGTGAGTTGTGCGGACGCGCTAAAGATTGCTGACATATATACTGTTTGCATTATAGTTACACCTGTTTTTTTATTTCCAGTATCGTGAGTTGGACTCCTACAACTGGCTGCCTGCACCTTACATATAAAACAGGTGTTTATTAATAGCCAAAGAGTCTGTTTCGCGCCTTGCAAAAATTCACTATGTGAAGAGGTTAGGTCGTAATTTTGCAAGTCACTCCAGTGATCGACACGAATTTTACTGCGTGGTGTAGCGCCTCTGCCGGCCGGCGTCTCTTACTATCTTCTCCCAAGGTCGTCAACCTCCAGCTACTTTTACTTCTATGGTGCAGCCAACCACCCGCAACACCTGTCTCGTCTGTGGGCGACGCATTTTAAAAAAGAACCAAGTGGAGACTTCCACTATGTCTATCGAGGAAACATCTCCCACTGCTTCGCTGGTCGTGCGGCCCCCACTATCGCAGCAACTAAGCGCGTCACCTCGCCTACTTCGCCCGCCTACTCGCAGGTTGCTGATCAACCGCGCGCCGACGCGCCGCCCGCTGCTGGCATGAGCCAAGCGTCCGCGTCCGGTATTTCCGTGGATATGGCCGCTCTCCTTTCTGAGTTTGCGAGTCGTATCGAAGAAGAGCTCTCTCACACAGTCTCGCAAATTAATTCTAAGGTGGACGGCCTGATAGACCAGCTTAAGGTTTTGTCGGGACGTGTGTCACGAGTGGAGGACCCAAAGAGCTCACTTGACTCTCGAGTTGAAGCGCTTGAATGCTCAAGTGAGTCTTTTCGGGCGGCACTACGTGAGGAAGACCGGGTGCCTATTGGATTTAATGGTTTACGGGAACGCGATTCTTGCGAATTACTTTTGTTGGGTTTACCACGTGATCTTTCACTCTCGAATGAAGACATTATTGGTAGAGTGCTAAATCATATGAAACTCCCCAAACTATTCAGCCAAGTAATTAAATACCGTGCATGGGACGTTAAAAAAACGCCTGCCCAATCTACTGGTACTTCATCTTCCCAAGCAGATGTTCCGTCGCGCACTAAGGCTTTAGTTTTTAAAGTTATCTCTCCTTCCGCGCGGGACTTAATTATAGATAACGCAAAATTTCTAAAAGGAGCAGTGGCGGGTGACTTGTTTAATTCTGGTGATGATGGTGCTATTTTTCTTCGTGCTCTTTGGCCGAAACCGCTGCATGTACTTTGGACAAAAGCATTCCACAAAGCCACTCAGCTGGGTTACTTGCGACCATTTATTGCGGACCTTAGAGTTTATATGCGTAAAGGCAAAGGAGAGACACCCGTTTTAATTAATACTGAGGCCAATCTAGCGATATTAACTCCAGTGACTACTCCTCATATCTCCCAGTCCGCATCAGGGTCAGCGAACCAGGCAACTACTTCTCGTTCTTCCTCTCCTCTCTCGTTCTCTGTATTTCATGTTAACATTAATCGATTAAAAACTCACTTCACCTCATTAGAGTCATTAATTCTTTCTCAAAATCATGATATCATTGCGTTATCTGAAACCTTCTTAACAGATTTCGACTCCTCCAGTATACTCCGTCTTCCTGGCTTCGCATTGTTCAGATTAGACAGGGTTAGTAAGGAGGGTGGTGGAGTTGCGGCATATGCTCATGATAGTCCGGACGTCAAAATTCTTGCTAACTCCAACCCGGTTTTCTCAAACGCTCCGGAGTACCCCATCCCTCAAATCACTGGATCATCCTTCACTTTGCTCATGTGCGTAGTTTATAGGAGATTCTCAGCGGCATATCCCTCTGAGTTTTTCAATATTTTTGCTGATTTTCTCCCCCGTTTTGATCAAGTTATTATAGCGGCTGACTTTAATATAAGCTAGCCAAATTGCTCGCTTCGCTCGCAGTTAAATATTATTGTTAACATAATATTTCTTTACCATCAAATTACAATATAATGTAATATTCAAAAAATTATTTTTAAAAACTATTTAGTAAAATAATTTATAGTACTGTCGCGTCCCGACGAAAATTAGATTATTATTTTTCGTAAAAAGTACTGCGTAGTTTAGAATAAAATTACGGCGTAGAAGAAAAGCGAAATAAGGTTGATAAAGAATAATTCTAAGTAAATGCAGTAATATAAAATATAATTTATAGAGCTAAGGGATAGATTAATTTACGAGTGTTTCAAACGAAAAAGAGACTGATAAATAGAGTTGAAGATATTATTCAAAGCCAATACGCATATAAGCCGGATCGCCGATAGTGAGATCGAAACGAAGGGTTGCGCAAGTGTTTTTTTTTGTACTGCCCTATAAAATCAATGCTCGGAGAAGAGCCGGCGATGGGAAACATGGACTAGAAAACTCGAGCATTAGAAGGAAGTAATAAATTAAGCCGTTCTTTGGGTAATGTCGCAGTAATAAAAGGGGGACAGCAAATTCTCCGAATTAACTACGAAGCGATACAGAAAATGCATGGGATTCGATAATTTTTAATCACGCACAACTAACGACCCAATCGGGTGCAAGCACAGAAAAATCAAGAACTACTTACGCAATTTCCATCTAAAACAAAGCGTAAGACAAGGACAGATGTATAGATTTTTAGGGTATATAAAGAGGATCCAGAACCGACACAGCCACTCCTAATTTTTCGTCTATAGCTTTCGTAAGACAAAGCTCTGCCATTCAACTCTTCGATTTTTATCCGAGGGCGTGGCTCTGCTACTCGGACATTAAAAAAATACGCATTCAAAGTCGAGAGAGATCTTGTATTCGAGAATCGAGACGCATCGTGGGTATCTACGAGCCTTAGTCAAGGAACTACGACTTCGACATCTGGCAATCATCGGACTCCAACAGCATACGCATCTAACGTCGACGCCCGCAGGTCTAGCAGGACATAATCGAGCCATTTGACACCGCTATCCACATTCGATATATATCTATATATATTTGGGTACATAAGGTATATTCTTTTCGGCTATCTATACGCTTGTAATATTCGTAAAGGCTAACCTGATATTTTAGGTTATTTCAATTACTGAACCAACCGTTTTCTCTTACAACAATTATTATTTGATACTGCAATTTATTTATAATAATTATTCTTTGCATTGCATTTTATTTGCAATATTTACGGTTTGAATTGCAATTTATTAACAATAATTCATGTTTTCAACGACAACAATTTTTAATTTAATCTGCATGTATTTATAATTTAATGTTTATAATACACACCGGTGCTACCGAAACCGAGTGGGTATTCCGCGGGGCGAGCACGGGGGCAGCCCCTGCTTGCCGCGTATATACCACTCGACCGGGAGAACGCCCCGTTAATTATTGTCGGGCACCTCCGTGGAAATTCTTAAGTAAATACTTATTTATTTTGTTTTAACATAACGGTCGCGTCATTAATTATAAATTAACCCGCAATCAACATTCCGATTCCCGTTTTTCCCGCCACGTGTATCGGTACGTAGGAGATCGTCCTATCTCCGCTACCGTGTCCCGACGGGTGAACTTATTAACCCACGGCGACAACAAAGACGCGTTCTTCGGGGCCGTCGTCCCTGTATTAAATTAATAAATAACTTGTAACTGGTATTCTTCTACACAAAAAATACTATCCTTTAGTCCTTCGAAAGTTGATTTTTGCATAACTATAGCTGGTTGAAAACATTTTCTCTTCTTTTGTTTTATTTCTGTTGGTTAATTTTGACGTTTTATTCAAAATAATAAATTTTCCTCCTTACGAAGTAGCAAAAATTATTTCCAAATCGTTGATGTAGATTCTTGTGCGACTTTTATAAAATAAGTCATTGTCATTATTAAAATATTCCGATATATCGTCGAGTTTATTTTGTAGTTCTACCCAAGTATCCGAATCGATTACTAGTCCCGTCGAGTGAGTTTCATTTAACAATTGAATAACGGGTTCCATTTTTTGATTATGAAAAACTTGTACACTGACATTTATTATTTTTGTAGCCGATTTATTTAGTGAGTACGCAGTTTCAAGTAAATTTCGATGCAGCGTGTGTCTTTTATCTTCTCAGTTCACAGACACTTTTTGCTCACTATCCATTTGTTTGAAGGTTTCGTCTTCGGCAAAAATAAAATCAGTTTCTAACAATGCTTGAGACATCTTTGTAATACTTTATGTCGCACAGGTCTCGACGAGTTTACCGATTATAAGAAAACTAGTTTACAGAAAAGATGCTGTAATACTGCATTCAGGGTGAGCGGTGTGTCCCTTTTAAACCCTGACCGGTCCCACGCAAAGGTCGCTCGTAAAATAGGAGGGGGTCTACTTAGAGGGTTACGCGTTTGTACAAGTAACTTCAAAGTCACATGTATTAATAAAAAGGTTTTTTTACGTATTTTAGAAGAGAAGGAGAACGCGTAAAGATACTTTTCTTGAACGAAAATGCATAAGGCAAAAGACAACGGTGTCTCGAAAGAAAATTTTTGTTCGTACAAATTTTAAAAGGAAACCCTGATCGTAAAATTCTGCCAGTTATTGAAAATTTGTATGGCGTTGATAAAATAACGCGAAACGCAAAAAATTTATGTTTCCTTCTTTTTCAATCAATTGTAGGTAACGTTTTTCAAAAGATTTTTCTAAACGTCTTCGAGGTTTTTCGTTGTGTCTAGAAATTAACAAAAAAAAGTAAGAGTGGGGTTGTCATAGAAAAAGTTAATTTGCTAGGAAAAATTGGAGATCGTAGTTAGTTCAAATCTTCCTTTCGACGCGAAAGAACCTTAACGCGTACATAAAAATATAATTTCGTGTTCGTATATACTATTATAAAAACTATATATTATAAAAATTTATATATTATAAAAACTGTGAAAGTGTATTTGTAAATGTACTGAAAAAAGTGACACTTAATAAAAAAGTGCATACATTCACAAATTAATGCAGGAGAAATTTAATAACTGCGAAAAACGAACGTTCAAAATAGTTATTAAAAAATAGAAATCGTGCCACGATAAATAAAACAAGTGTTCGCAATGGAAGGAAAAATTTATAATAAGTTTAAATTCATTTTATCTCGCATAAGTGGATTGTTGTAGGTTTTTATACCGTGATTAACGGAAACGTTTGATCGCGATTTTTTTTTATATTCTTAGGCAGCAACATGACGTTAAATCAGGCTCGCGATTGTAATTATCGAAATTATCCGAATTTTAAGTGTAAAACGGTTTATTTTAATTTATAAAAATAGCTATGAGCGCTCGCTTCACTCGCGATTTACATATACTGATGGTATGACAAAATTTTTACATAATTGTGCACAACCGTATAACGGAAGTGTCTTATATTTTTATCATCGAAAAAAGTGTTGTTCCTCAAATATCTCAAAAAGTTGTCCATCAATTTGATTGAAATTTTAAGGTTATATTCTTTATCATTTGGGAACTTTATAGTCCTATTTCCAGTTATAATGATATTTACAGGTTCATAAATACAGTTATTCTTCAACAACTCAAAAACTTGAGGTTCTACAAAAAAATTTAAATGGACGAAATATTCGTTTCAAAATTACAAAACATTTCCTATGAAATACTTTGCAATTGGAAACGAATTTCTTAAGATAAACATATAAAAACGCTTAAATAAATGCTAAATGATCAATAATACACGTATTTTTGTAATAAATGAAAAACTTCAAATTCTACATAAAAGCTTTATATAGGCGAAGTGTTTGTTTTAAAATTCCAAAACTTTTTTCTATTGAACATTTTGCAGTTCGAAAAAAAATTTGATTAAATATCAAGTATAATTAATATAATATATATGTCATATTAATATAACATAATATAATTAATATAACATAATATAATTAATATAACATATATATCAGTTATATGTTACTTAAATTCCATAAACAGTTTCAGCAATTGAAAGTTCTGAAATCAAAGCAGACTAATCGATAAGTATTTTCTACTATCCCACAAATTTGTATTTTAATTAAATATTTTTATATATTAGGTACTTTATATATTTTTATATATGAGATCACTACATAACCGCAAAATATCGACAAAACAATTTGAGTCCGCATAAGTTCACACATACGTTTATATATTTATATATTATAGTTTATAAATTATATAAATAGTCAATATAATAAATTAATTATTAAGTAAAAATTAAAACAGTTGACAGTATTATAAATCTAATCATGTAAATTTGAATAAGGTTATTATATTTTAGGTTATTCGATAGAATAACGTATATAAAACCAATAACCCTATATCCAATAACCCAATATCCGGGCTAACCTCTCTACGGGGATAAATTCACTCTTACGTTATAATATTAATGAGGGATGAATCATTCTAAGATCATTCAAAGGACCGGAGGTCAATTAATATTATAACCTAAAAGTGTGATTTACATTTCTTGGCTAAATACAATTTTTGTCATTTTTACGCATAAGTACCTTATAAATTATTAAATTAAATAATCAATATAATAAATTAATCATTGTTACAGTTGACAGTATCATAAATTGTAATTTTTTTTAATTTAATAAAATGATAAAAATGTTATATGTAATATATTTAAAAAAAATGAAGGTCTCGAACAGCTTCTAACCCGAGACCTTTTGAATAGCAGTTGCATATAGCGTGCGCCATAACGCTCACGGCTACCGCATCTATACGCTGTTAAAATATCAGAACTTGTATTTAAGTTGTGCCTCCTGGTGTGGGGCTTACGGTTAAGGATTTATTTTTTTTAATGTTACTCATTTGAAATTTGGCTTATTTATTAATTTAGAATTTTAATTAATTTTTTTATAATTTATAAATAAAAAAGAATTTGTCAGATGTTTTGAATGTGGTCATATACTTATTGTCGAGTTCGTACTTCCCGCCGGAGTAGGAACTAACCTGAATATAGTCGAAAGATTTCGCGCATGCTTCGTATGCCAGTAATACATAGTCCATTTCTTATAAATGTTTTTTTAATCTTTTAAATAAATTTATGATTTTTTAAACATTTTAACGTTGGTTCAATTAAAAATAGAAAAGGTTCAATTAAAAATTTCGAAAATATATTTAGAAATACTTTGATTAGTATTTTTTTATTGCATATAATTAATATTTGCAGGCTGGCGTAAGGGATGTCCGACAATATTTTATTGTTTAACTAACTATTTATTAATTTTTCAATGCATTTAATGCTTGAGCAAATTAAACAAAGTCTTGATTTATCTTTTGCCAGCTTGAGCTAATTAAAATACGTATTAATTTCTTCTTCTTATTTATTATGATAAATACAATAAGAACTTAAATATTCCTAAAACTTTTTTAGGACTTGTTGATTTAACAGCTGATAATAATACCAAGAAAAAGAACTTGACGAATTAAAACATATTAAAATATTATCAAATTTAAAGGAATCAGAAAGAAAAAGAGCGTATAAAGAAAAAATGACAGATGAAATGAAAATAAAGGAAGCTGTAACAAAAAGAGAGGATAAGGTAAAAATGACCAATGAAATGAAAATAAAGGAAGCTAAAAGAAAAAGAGCGTATATAGAGCAGAAAGGACATATGAAATGAAAATAAAGGAAGCTGAAAGAAAATGAGCGAATAGAGCTAAAATGACGAATGAAATGAAAGTAAAGGAAGCTGAAAGAAAAAGAGCGGATAGAGCTGACATAACGAATGAAATGAAAATAAAGGAAGCTGAAAGAAAAAAAGCACATAGAGCAGAAATAACGAACGAAATGAAAATAAAGGAAGCTGAAAGAAAAAGAATGAAAAGAGCAGAAATGACAAATGAAATGAAAATAAAGGACGCTAATAGAAAAAGAGCGGATAGAATAGAAACGACGAACGAAATGAAAATAAAGGAAGCTGAAAGAAAAAGAGCACATACAGCAGAAATGACGAATGAAATGAAAATAAAGGAAGCTGAAAGAAAAAGAGCGGATATACAGGAAGCTGAAAGAAAATGAGCGAAATAGAGCTAAATGACGAATGAAATGAAAGTAAAGGAAGCTGAAAGAAAAAGAGCGGATAGAGCTGACATAACGAATGAAATGAAAATAAAGGAAGCTGAAAGAAAAAAAGCACATAGAGCGAAATAACGAACGAAATGAAAATAAAGGAAGCTGAAAGAAAAAGAATGAAAAGAGCAGAAATGACAATGAAATGAAAATAAAGGACGCTAATAGAAAAAGAGCGGATAGAATAGAAACGACGAACGAAATGAAAATAAAGGAAGCTGAAAGAAAAAGAGCACATACAGCAGAAATGACGAATGAAATGAAAATAAAGGAAGCTGAAAGAAAAAGAGCGGATAGAGCAGAAAGGACATATGAAATGAAAATAAAGGAAGCTGAAAGAAAATGAGCGAATAGAGCTAAAATGACGAATGAAATGAAAGTAAAGGAAGCTGAAAGAAAAAGAGCGGATAGAGCTGACATAACGAATGAAATGAAAATAAAGGAAGCTGAAAGAAAAAAAGCACATAGAGCAGAAATAACGAACGAAATGAAAATAAAGGAAGCTGAAAGAAAAAGAATGAAAAGAGCAGAAATGACAAATGAAATGAAAATAAAGGACGCTAATAGAAAAAGAGCGGATAGAATAGAAACGACGAACGAAATGAAAATAAAGGAAGCTGAAAGAAAAAGAGCACATACAGCAGAAATGACGAATGAAATGAAAAAAAAGGAAGCTGAAAGAAAAAGAGCGGATAGAGTTGAAATGACGAATGAAATGAAAATAAAGGAAGCTGAAAGAAAAAAAGCACATAGAGCAGAAATGACGCACGAACTGAAAATAGAATTGACAAATGAAATGAAAATAAAGGAATCTGATAGAAAAAGAGCGAATAGAACCAAAACGACGAATGAAACAAAAATGAAGAAAACTGAAAGAAAAAAAACAGAAATGACGAATGACATAAAGGTAACCCTGTTGAAAAGAACCACGTGGTAAACCACGCGGTTTTACCACGTGGTTTTACCACGAGGTTTACCGCGTGGTTGGTCGTGGTTACCACGTGGTATGGGTGTAAATATGATTTTAGTCCCTGATGAGGAGCAGCAGCGAGCTCGAAACGTCGGACATCATATTTGGGGTTAGTAGATTTTTGGTGCAGGGGGGCAGTCAGATTGCTTTATTAATTATTTGTTTTTATATTTAGTTAGTGTTTTTATTTTTTATATTTTATATTTTTTATTTTTATTTTTATAGATTCTTCGGGGGTGATTATAAGTAGGGGCAATCTGATTGCCCATATAATTGACTGTAAGACCGATAAAAATATTAATTAATTTAATAAACATAAGATTCATTTTATGGATCCAACTTTATCAGAATTTGAGGGTGAAAAAAAAGCTTTGTATAATATTGAAAAAATCTTATTGTTACATGGAATGAAATTAAATGATTTTCATTTACCTAATATGGATAATTATGAAGTAAATAAAGAGTATGATGATGAATTAGATATACATGATCATATTAATACCTGAGAAACTTTAATAAATTCTTTAACATTTAATCAAAAGAAATTATATGATTTAATCATCAATGCAACAATTAATAATATTGGAAATAAGTATTATTTCATTGATGGTCCTGGTGGTAGTGGAAAAAGTTATTTACATAATGTAATTATTACTTATTTAATATCAATGAATATTCCTTTTCTTACAATGGCTTGGACTGGTATTGCTGCTAATTTATTAATTAATGGAAAAACTGTTCATAGTACATTTAAATTACCATTAAATATAAATGAACAATCAACATGTAATATTAGTCCTAATTCAGAATATGGTAGTTACTTAAAAAATATTAAAATTATAATTTGGGATGAAATTTTAATGGTATCTAGATATGCTTTTGAAACAATTGATAAATTTTTCCGAGATGCGTGTAGAAATGATCTTCCTTTTGGAGATAAAATTATTGTAACTTCTGGAGACTTTAGACAAACACTACCAATAGTACCACATGGAAATAGAACTAAAATTATTGAAACTTGCATCAAAAAAAGTTGTTTATGGCCATATTTTTCGAGGTTATCATTGACTGAAAATTTAAGATTGCAAAAGCCAGATACTAGTTTCAAAAAGTGGTTACTTGATATAGGAGAAAATAAAAATTTAACAAAATATGAATTAAAAAACAATGTCAAAGAATTACCAACGCAATTCATTTGTGATAACAATTTAATAACAGAAATCTTTGGAGATAAGATAAATCCTAATGATCCAACATTAAAAAATAAAGTAATATTATCGCCTTTAAATTCTAATGTATTAAAACTTAATGAAGATATAGTAGAAAAAATTGATGGATGTAGTTATACATTTTATAGTGATGATAGAGTAGAAAGTGATGATAATGATACATTACAAGAATCAATCCCAACAGAATGTTTAAATTCATTATCACCCAGTGGATTACCTCCACCTAAATTAATATTAAAAAAGGGTGCAATAGTTAGTTGTTTGCGAAATTTAGATATCAATGGTGGACTATGTAATGGAACAAGAATGATAATCAAGGATATGAAACAGTATGTTATAACAGTAGATATAATTACAGGTAAAAATGCTGGCAAGATAATATTATTACCACGTATTGATTTATATCCATCATCATGATAAGAAGACTATTTCCAATAAGATTTAGCTTTGCTATGACTATAAACAAAGCTCAAGGTCAATCCTTTGACAAAGTTGGTTTATACGTAGGAATTGTACGATCTGTTTTTAGGTTCGATGGAACAGAAAAACTACAAAAAGTTTTCTTCCAAGCTACGTTTCGTTGCTTGGATCAAGAAGCCAACCAAACAACAATCAAGGATAATTTATTGAGTAATTTCATAGATAATAATCTATAATTAACAGAATGCAATACATATATTGAAAACTTATATGAAAAATAAAATACCTTTGTTATCCTCAGTGATAACCGATTCGTCAAGCGGTTTGATAACATTCACATAACAAAACTCGGTGTAGTTGTATATAGATATATTTCGAATATTAATGTAACGTAAATATATCATCTCCATAATCAGTGCTGGTGTTCTCGTGGACAATCGAATGTATGAAAAAATAAATAGTCTAGTAACTGTGGGAATAATGTTTTAGAGGTATCAGTAGTTTCTCCTGAAATTTTTTTTCAGATTTTAATTTCTGTGATTTCATTTACCCAGTTGAGAGAAGTCAATATTTTAGAAGAACCCAAGTTTTAAACACTTTTTTTTGCATTATATGCCCATTTTGCAGTGAATTTTTAGCTCCAGGTAAGGATGCATTTTTCAACTAAAAACTAGTATGACTTTTTTTGTAAAAATTTTCCGAACTTTTCATTAAAAAATACTTCTAAAGACATAAATTTATGCTTTCACACTCTTGTAAGCCATTTAAACCTTAAATAGTGAAAATCAGCAATTCTGCTCACGGACTTTGGCTAACCTAATACTGTCTAAAAGATGTCTTTTATAGTCAGAAACTGCCTAAAAATTTCCAGAGTGGGTCTAAATCATTAAGAGCACTTTATGGTCAAAATATCCGGAAAAGTGCCCGAAATATTAATAGAATGTATATTTGTTGCCGTATAACGATGAATCTAGTAGCATGATCATTGCAAAAAAATTTATGCACTTACCTGGAATGGTAGGAAGTATCTCCACTTGTTTTCAGTATCGATCTAATCCCCTGTAAGCTGCTAAAATACAAATATTATTATAAAATTATAAAAAATTAATTTTTAAACATTTATAATGCTGGATTTTAGTTGTTACATCCCTTACAAGAATTATAATACTATCTGAAGGATTACTATAAAAGTATCAACATTATTATTATTATTATTCAGTGTAACGGGGTACAATCTTTCGCGTCGGTAGGGGTAAAGGGATCGGTTGCTACGGCACTGCCTAGTTATCCTCCCTAGGCGGTGCTCCGAGAGTGCGCGGCGGATTCAAATCAGTGAACCCCGCGCACGACCTACCGTTGCGATGTCCGTTAACAACCGCGAGATCACTTGCCGATCTCGCGTCTTTGTACAGCTAAAACGTCGTGAGCTGAAAAGGGCCGCGAATAAAAGGGATAAATTCGCGGTAAGTTTACCTCGGCCGCTCCTGAAACGGAGAGGGCGGTATTCGGGATAACGGGAATGATGTACGCCGGTAATCAATAATCAAACTCGTATTCGGATATTGATTACATATGAATTTTTATTCAAGTTAAAGAAAATATAAACAAAGTTTAACAAAGATCAAAAATTTAACAAAAGCCGTATATAGGCCGCGTGAGGTCTCGCGACGAGGTGTCTCTCTTTCTAGCACGCGTACGCGGGTCGCCCGTTTGCTACCTCGCCGTCGCGCGCGGGCGAGATCCGCCGATCCCGAACTTATAGTTATAGCCGTAAAGAGAGAGTCTTTACGGCTTCGACGTCTCGCGAGTGGTGCACCACGTACCTTAAATCTCGATTCTCCCCGTCGATGCGTTAGACTTCGCCCTGTTTTCCCTCTCTCCGTCGGGCTCTCGCGCGCGGGCAACTTCGCCGTCCTCGCAGGTTCCTGGGAGTCGCTGGAGCTGTGCACTTAATACCAGCACGCTCACTCCACCAAGTCTCTCACTCTTCACGGCGCGAAACCCAGAAACCCGAGCAAGAATCCGCGATAACGATTCTTGATCTCTTGCCGCGAAATATCAAGGAAGGCGTTACCGGCGACGTAAGATACGAAATTGACTCCTACGCAGGGTTGTGAGATTATGATTCGTCCAAATCATGAATCAAATCAACCTTGGAGATTGCAGAATTTGTTGTCTTCAAAATCACAAATCCTTTTGGTTAAAGGATTTTCTTTAGTTATAAATCCAAAATCCTTCTGATTAAAGGATTTTCTTTAGTTATAAATACAAAATCCTTTTGATTAAAGGATTTTCTTTTATAAATACAAAATCCTTTTGATTAAAGGATTTTCTTTAGTATAAATCCAAAATCCTTTTGGTTACAGGATTTCCTAAATTATAAATCCAAAATCCTTTTGGTAAGGATTTCTTGTATTATAAATCCAAAATCCTTTTGATGTAATCTGACTTGTGAATTGGCCCCATTCATAAATCGAAAATCCATATAATTTTTTTGACTTATTGCATCAATTTTTTACTTATTGTATTGTGCGTTTTTTTACTTGTGGTATCTAGTAGATTGTGCCCTAGTGACCTGTACGTTAAACACTCGAAAGATTACAGTCACTCAAAATAAAAAAATGTCTGTATATTAAGAGCAAGACCTATATGATCTTATTACGGCCCGCTGATTCCGAGTCTAAGCTTGATTTGGAGTTATCAAGTTTGAGGTCATTTAAAGGTCAAACTTAGAAAAAAGTTTTAAGGAGAGGTCACTAATATTTCTACAATTTTGACAGCACTGATCCTTTATGGGGTTTGACTTTATCGGGTTAAGATGAAGGTCATTAAAGGTCAAGTTTGTAAATTTTGTAGAAAGTACATTTTGTACTTCAAATTCCGATATTGGTTCAGATTAAGATAATTTATTTGGCGCTATCACGTCAGAATCAAGAGCATTTGAAGGTCAAATTGAGAAGAAACTTTTAAGCGTAAATGACTAAATAATATTTTTATAGTTTTGACAGCCGCTAAATCCGAATCAAATCCGCGTTTAGATCCCATGTGGAAAAATTTTATAAAGTTTATATAAAATTTTTATAAAATCACTTTATAAAATTTTATATAAATTTGGTTCTATAAAAATTTTACAAAATTTTTATAAAAACATTATATATTATGATAAATTGCTTTTTTTTATGTATTTATGTGACAAATAAAAAACTATTTTCTGGGAAGATATAATTTAATGAAAATCATTTATTTGTATAATAAAGTAACATGAGAAAACAGCACATGGAAAAGAAAAATTTAATAATTATCCATATATAAAAATTTTGTATATATTTTATTTTAATAAAACACTTTGAAAATAAAGTAAATATTTATCATTAAGTGCATATAATTGTATTTTCCCAAGTGAAAATAATTTATAAATTTTTTATAAAAATTTTATAAAATACATTTATATAGTTTTATAAAAAATTGGTCGTATAAAATTGTATAAAAAATACACTTTATAAAATTTTTATAAAAAATATATAAAATGTATTTTATAAAATTTTATAAAAAATTTATAAATTATTTTCACTTGGGAAAATACAATTATATGCACTTAATGATAAATAATTTACTTTTTTTCAAAGTGTTTTATTAAAATAAAATATATACAAAAATTTATATATGGTTAATTATTAAATTTTCTCATGTTAATTTATTCTACAAATAAATCATTTTCATTAAATTATATCTTCCCAGAAAATAGTTTTTTATTTGTCACATAAATACATAAAAAAAGCAATTTATCATAATATATAATGTTTTTATTTTTGTAAAATTTTTATAGAACCAAATTTATATAAAATTTTATAAAGTGATTTTATAAAATTTTATATAAACTTTATAAAATTTTTCCACATGGGATCAAAGTTATTTCAAGGACAAATTTACAAAATTTGTAAAAAGCAAATTTTTGACTATATATTCTGATTCCATGACCACTGATTTAAATATATTAAAATGTGTTCTTACAGAGATACTTTCTCAAGTTTTGAGGGTTGCTGTATCCGAATATGAAATCAGTTTGACCTAATCGGGTTTAGATTACTAGAATTTTTGAGTTCTTATTCGGACTGTAATATACAAAAACACATTCCACTGGGTTTTAACTAAAAACCAATAACACAATATTTGAACATTAATGTTCAAAATTATGTAGTACCTTTTAGAAGTATATATGATATTTTTATATCTTTAGTAAAAAATATTAAAATTATAATTTGGGATGAAATTTTAATGGTATCTAGATATGCTTTTGAAACAATTGATAAATTTTTCCGAGATGCGTGTAGAAATGATCTTCCTTTTGGAGATAAAATTATTGTAACTTCTGGAGACTTTAGACAAACACTACCAATAGTACCACATGGAAATAGAACTAAAATTATTGAAACTTGCATCAAAAAAAGTTGTTTATGGCCATATTTTTCGAGGTTATCATTGACTGAAAATTTAAGATTGCAAAAGCCAGATACTAGTTTCAAAAAGTGGTTACTTGATATAGGAGAAAATAAAAATTTAACAAAATATGAATTAAAAAACAATGTCAAAGAATTACCAACGCAATTCATTTGTGATAACAATTTAATAACAGAAATCTTTGGAGATAAGATAAATCCTAATGATCCAACATTAAAAAATAAAGTAATATTATCGCCTTTAAATTCTAATGTATTAAAACTTAATGAAGATATAGTAGAAAAAATTGATGGATGTAGTTATACATTTTATAGTGATGATAGAGTAGAAAGTGATGATAATGATACATTACAAGAATCAATCCCAACAGAATGTTTAAATTCATTATCACCCAGTGGATTACCTCCACCTAAATTAATATTAAAAAAGGGTGCAATAGTTAGTTGTTTGCGAAATTTAGATATCAATGGTGGACTATGTAATGGAACAAGAATGATAATCAAGGATATGAAACAGTATGTTATAACAGTAGATATAATTACAGGTAAAAATGCTGGCAAGATAATATTATTACCACGTATTGATTTATATCCATCATCATGATAAGAAGACTATTTCCAATAAGATTTAGCTTTGCTATGACTATAAACAAAGCTCAAGGTCAATCCTTTGACAAAGTTGGTTTATAAGTAGGAATTTGTCGATCTGACGGAGGCGAAGGAAAAGAAAAAAAACACAAAAAGTTTTTCTTCCAAGCGACGTTTCGTTGGCTTGGTCTGCCAACCTCTTCAGGCTATTTTTTATTGATAACACACAAATAACAAATTAACAGAACGCACAAACAATATTGAAAAACTTAGATGTAAAAAAATACCTTTTTTATAATCGGATAACCGATTCGTCAAGCGGTTAGATAAACAGTCAACATAAGCAAAACTCGGTGTATTTATATATATATATCGCTAAAGGTAGTGTAACGTAAACATTGTACAACTGTCAAATCAGGCATTTAAATTTCTGAGAACTGGGAAATAAGAGCTATTTAAAAATCTAATATCGTCTTTCTTATTAATATTATTAACATCAAGTTTAATGTGTAACATTTCCGAAATAAGACGCTTTTTATAATTGATCTCCCTATCGACAATTTTCACACCATCCCAATCAAATTCATGTTTATTTAAAAACATATGTTGATTAATAACTGAATCAGTATTGTTATTCTTTTTGTGTTCATTAATCCTCGTTTTTAGTAAACGTTTAGTTTCACCAACGTAAGATGCAGGACAGTCTTTACAATTTAATTTATAAACAACATTCATCTGTTCAAACTTTTTTGTACCATCTTTACCCAGTTTAATAATAGAATTCAAACTTTTTTGAACTAATGGTAGAGTTTGAATATTAACAGACCTTAATATGCGAGATAATTTATCAAAATTCTGAGAAAAAGGTAATGGTAAATAGGCAAGACGTTTAATTCTGGAAGTAGATTGAATATTTTTTTTATTAAATTTTAACTTATTTAGACGGAAGTGAATATTTTGTTTAATAAATTTGATATTGTAGTCATTGTCGATAAGTAGATTTTTACAATATTTAAATTAGTTGTATGATATCGTACATCTGATAATAAAAAAGCTCTGTCTACTAAATTATAAATCACATTCTTTTTTTGTTGAGTTGGATGATTTGAAAAATAATTAATCAATCGACCAGAAGCTATGGGTTTTTGGTACCAATTTGTTATAATACGATCATTTTCTCTAATTAAGGTAATGTCAAGAAAATTGATTTTTTGGTTTATTTCTAATTCTGAAGTAAATTGTAAATTTTTATTATATGAATTGAAAATCTTTATAACTAAATTTACATGTTCTTTCTTAACACACAAGATAGTATCATCAACGTATCTAAAATAAAAAAGTGGTTTGCAATTATGTTCGTTCAATAATTTATTTAAGCAATCATTTTCCAAATCATCCATTACAATATCAGCAAATAACGGAGAAATCGGAGAACCCATGGGAGTACCATGAATTTGTTGATAATAGATACTGTTAAAAACAAAATATGTATTATTGTAAAGAAATTTCGTACATACTAAGATCTCATTGAACGGAATGCGACATTTATTATTAATAGAAGAAAAACGTTTTTCTAAACTATCTAATACTAAATTGCAAGGGATGTTAGTAAAAAGTGAAACAACATCCAATGAAAGTAAAACATGATCATTGTCTAAAATAACATCCTTTAATTTTTCTTTCAACTGAAAACTATTGTTAATGTGAGATTTCGGTAATTTAATAGCTGTTTTTAATTCATTGTAAATTATTTTAGCAAGAAAATGTGTAGGGCTATTAACTAAAGAAATGATAGGTCTTAACGGGTTATCAATCTTATGGATTTTTGGTAAACCATAACCTTTCGCTAAACAAGTATTAGAACAGGTGAGTGCATTAGTGTGAAATTTGTGTTGTAAAAATTCTTGATTATTTAAATGTTTCAAAATTTTAGAAGTAGAAGATTGTAAGTTTTTTAATGGATTCTTAGAAATACACCTATAGACAGTATTATCCGAAAAAATGTTAGTCATTTTTGTAACATAATCAGATTTGTACATACAAACTGTTTTGTTACCTTTATCCGAAGTAGTAAAAAATATGTTTGGATTGTTATTTAAAAAAATTTTTGTAGTATTAATTTTATTAATAAGTACTTTTTCTTTACTATCTAAATGAGTTTTTGTTTTTATGGTTAAATTGATGTTATTTATCACTTGTTCTCTAATATTTGAACTAACAACTTTACTGATATCTAAAGTTTGCAAACAATTTTCCGTGCTTTTAATGATATCAATAACTATTGGATTCGATAAATTCGATTTAAGACTAAAATTCGGACCAAGAGTAACAATGTCTTTAACTTCATTAGGAATATCTATTTTTGTTAAATTTATTAACCAGCTGTTATTATCTGACCTAGTCACCATTGTATTTAATGATTTAATTTTTAATTCCTTTAAGTGTTCAAATTTTTTCAGTAATAGAGCATCGTGTTTACTTCGTAACTTAAAATCGTGTGTTATCAATAAAAAATAGCCTGAAGAGGTTGGCAGACCAAGCCAACGAAACGTCGCTTGGAAGAAAAACTTTTTGTGTTTTTTTTCTTTTCCTTCGCCTCCGTCAGATCGACAAATTCCTACTTATAACCATGGAGAGCGCTCATCATATTTATGAAAGTTGGTTTATATTTAAATACTCCTGTTTTTAGTCATGGTCAATTATACGTAGCTTTATCAAGAACAACATCAAAGGATAATTTAAAAGTATTTATAGATAATAAATCTATTAATAAAAATGATAATATAATAAAATATAGAAATAAAAAACTTATCCTCAGTGAAAACGCAACAATTTATACAAAAAATGTAGTTTATTCAGAAATATTTGAATATTAATTATATATATATATATGGGTGGTTCTCCGTGACATCGAAGATGAAAAAAATAAATATTGCTATAACTGTGGGAATATGTTTTAGAGGTATCCAGTAGTTCTCCTGAATTTTTTCAGATTTTTTCTGGGCGATTATTTTAAGTTACAGAGAGTCAAAGTTGACATTTTAGCACTTTTTTGCATTATATGCCCATTTTCATGAATTTTTAGCTCCCAGGGGATGCATTTTTCACTAAAAACATAAGTATGACTTTTTTTGTAAAATTTTCCGAACTTTTCATTAAAAATACTTCTAAAGACATAAATTTATGCTTTCACACTCTTGTAAGCCATTTAAACCTTAAATAGTGAAAATCAGCAATTCTGCTCCGGACTTTGGTAACCTAATACTGTCTAAAAGATGTCTTTTTATAGTCAGAAACTGCCTAAAAATTTCCAGAGTGGGTCTAAATCATTAAGATCACTTATGGTCAAAATATCCGGGAAAAGTGCCCGAAATATTAATAGAAATGTATATTTGTTGCCTTATAACGATGAATCTAGTAGCATGATCATTGCAAAAAAATTTATGCACTTACCTTGGAATGGTAGGAAAGTATCTCCACTTGTTTCAGTATCGATCTAATCCCCTGTAAGCTGCTAAAAATACAAATATTATTATAAAATTATAAAAAATTAATTTTTAAACATTTATAATGCTGGATTTTTAGTTTTACATCCCTTACAAGAATTATAATACTAATCTGAAGGATTACTATAAAAGTATCAACATTATTATTATTATTATTCAGTGTAACGGGGTACAATCTTTCGCGTCGGTAGGGGTAAAGGGATCGGTTGCTACGGCACTGCCTAGTTATCCTCCCTAGGCGGTGCTCCGAGAGTGCGCGGCGGATTCAAATCAGTGAACCCCGCGCACGACCTACCGTTGCGATGTCCGTTAACAACCGCGAGATCACTTGCCGATCTCGCGTCTTTGTACAGCTAAAACGTCGTGAGCTGAAAAGGGCCGCGAATAAAAGGGATAAATTCGCGGTAAGTTTACCTCGGCCGCTCCTGAAACGGAGAGGGCGGTATTCGGGATAACGGGAATGATGTACGCCGGTAATCAATAATCAAACTCGTATTCGGATATTGATTACATATGAATTTTTATTCAAGTTAAAGAAATATAAACAAAGTTTAACAAAGATCAAAAATTTAACAAAAGCCGTATATAGGCCGCGTGAGGTCTCGCGACGAGGTGTCTCTCTTTCTAGCACGCGTACGCGGTCGCCCGTTTGCTACCTCGCCGTCGCGCGCGGGCGAGATCCGCCGATCCCGAACTTATAGTTATAGCCGTAAAGAGAGAGTCTTTACGGCTTCGACGGCTCGCGAGTGGTGCACCACGTACCTTAAATCTCGATTCTCCCCGTCGATGCGTTAGACTTCGCCCTGTTTTCCCTCTCTCCGTCGGGCTCTCGCGCGCGGCAACTTCGCCGTCCTCGCAGGTTCCTGGGAGTCGCTGGAGCTGTGCACTTAATACCAGCACGCTCACTCCACCAAGTCACTCACTCTTCACGGCGCGAAACCCAGAACCCGAGCAAGAATCCGCGATAACGATTCTTGATCTCTTGCCGCGAAATATCAAGGAAGGCGTTACCGGCGACGTAAGATACGAAATTGACTCCTACGTAACATTCGGCGTCCAGATTTGGCATAATGGCAACCCTGAGCTCCTTGGTCTCACCACCGATGGTGAAAGGCAACATTACGTGCCCACTCAGTGGTTGTGCATGTCCATCAGCCAATTTCACTCTCCCGGCGTTTTCGGTAGAGAGCGATTTTCCCAGGGCGGTAGCGATTGTGAGGCCATTAGACCCCATTACCATCCAAGCTCCTGGATCGTACAGGGCTCTGATCCGGAAATCGCCTATTTCCGCTTGGAGCCACCAGCGCGTCTCGTCCTCTGGACGGTAGCTCCGGTGTGGCTCCTGCTGACCTTGAGGAATAGAATCTTGGGAATCGATTCCCTTCCTATGCTCCTCTGGCTTCATCGAGTCTATCCCGCCGCGGATGAGCTACGCGCGGTCTCGTTCATTCCGTGGGCCCGAGCCTCTGGGCATCTCTGGGACTCTCTGGCCCTTGGGTTCGGCCTGAGTCCCGTTTAGCCGCTCCCGGAGGCGTTTCCCTTATTGCAGTCAGGGCAATGGCGGCGGAAATATGCAAGCTTACCGCACCCATTACAGGAAATCGGTTTGCTCGGATCGAAGGGCGTCCTGTTTGGCCCTCCTTCCGCGCTCTTTCCGCCGCGGGGCTTCTCGTACTGACCCCTCTGCTCTCCGGGCCGGTTCGGCGGTTTCTTTTTCTGAGCAAACCGCCGTCCACTCTTGGGACTTCCTGGTTTGCTACTCCCGGCTGCGCTCCCGTTCTCACTTGGTAGCAGCTTCTTCAGCTGGTTGAGAATCGCGTCCAGCTCCACCAGATTCTTGCCGGTGGTGGATTTATCGGATTCCACCGCTGCTACCTTTGCCTTCAGAGGAGCCTTCTCTGACTTCTTCTTGGCCTTATACGCGAACTCCGGCCGCACCAGCTCCCCTTCCATTGGAGGTGGTTTGTAGAGCTTTTTGCGCTCTTGCAGCCGCTCCGCTTCGCGGGCCAAGTCAAACAGCTGGTCGATTGTCTGCGCCTCGATTCGCTTGAACCGGCGCTGGATTCTCGGCAGCATGTTTCGGTAGAGGTGATCTACCTGATTCCTCTCGCTAGGCTTGGGGACGAGCTCTTGTAGCATGCCTATCATGCAATTCATGTACTACGTACCGTTCGTCTTCGCCCTGAGTACGTGAGGTGCATTCAGGATCAACTTCTCTATTGGTAAGTTTCGCTGGCTCCGTACCAGCGTGTAATTGAGCACGTGAATTCGTCCCAATTCTCCACTTTCCTTTGTTATTGCTGGTACCACCTTGCGGCGTCTTCCACCAGCAAACTGCGAAAGAGAAGAAGGACTTCATCCTGCGTCATGTTGCTAGGGACTCTGCAGTCGTCCACGCGCTCTAAGAAGCTGTTAATGCTCTCGCTTTCCGTCCCCTGAGAAACTTTATGCCCCCTTTCTCACGATCTCGCCTCGGTCGCGTGTGGGGTTAAATGAGCGCGAAGCCCAGGACGGTTGTTCTTGGACGCACGACGCTTGGGCCTTAAGGGTGAACTTTCTTCACAATGGGGGCCTCCTGTACCCAGTATCTCCCCCCTCCAAAGCTCCGCCCAGGGGTGGCGCTAGGAGCTGGTCCTGGCGTTTGGCACACACACAAACACACACACACACACACATTCACTCACACACACACACTCACACACACACACACACACACACACACACACACACGTTCACACACACACATTCACTCACACACACACACATTCAACACACATTCACACACACATACACACACACATTCACACACACACACACATTCACTCACACATATACTCACATACTCGCACACATATTCACAAAGTCACATTCACACACACATATACGTTTTTACGCACTCGCGCATACATACGCACACAAAGCACTTATAAATAAATTTACCGAACGCACAAACAAGCTCATAAATACCCGCATTAATTGTCACACACGCATCCACATTTGTTTTGTTCTGAATTTATTTCACTAAGCACTAGGTACATTTTACATAACAATTGAAAAGGGTGATATTGCGCCCCGTAAATAGGGAAAGCAAGTAGTATTTTGTGCTCAGTGTGAGAAAAAGCTTTAATAACAAAAACGGATTTAAAATTAACAACAATCCAATAGTCCAGGTACCTCGAGAATCATTAATAAATCGTATTACAACTATCAAAGGAATTTTATTCGCTTTTATGAGAAAACATAAAATAAATGAAATTAATGATTCGTATATGAAAAGGAAAAAATCATCATGATTCTTTTATTCGAAATACGTAAAATTATAAAATCGTCGGTATTTATAATTGTCATCAAAAAAAAAAAAATTACAAAATCAAACGGATTTTTGACTCGTGAAAAACAAACTCATAATTCATTAGTATTTGTGAATCTTAGAAAGAAAAACTCCTAAAGTCACCGGTATTTGCGATTCATAAAAACTAAAAATCCAAAAATCATTAGTATTTATGATTTTCAATAAATATAATCAAAAATCAAAAGGAGTTTGGTTGTATGTGACAGAAAATACTTAAATCACTTGGATCTTATGATTCGATAAAGTTGAGAATCATAAAATCAAGGGAGATTAGGATTCGCAGTAAATGAAAATCAAAAATTAAAATTGATTATGGATTTTTAAGGATTCTATTCCTCGAAATGATCGAGTACTTACAACCCTGCTCCTAGTAACATTCGGCGTCCAGTTGGCATAATGGCAACCCTGAGCTCCTTGGTCTCACCACCGATGGTGAAAGGCAACATTACGTGCCCACTCAGTGGTTGTGCATGTCCATCAGCCAATTTCACTCTCCCGGCGTTTTCGGTAGAGAGCGATTTTCCCAGGGCGGTAGCGATTGTGAGGCCATTAGACCCCATTACCGTCGTCGAAGCTCCTGGATCGTACAGGGCTCTGATCCGGAAATCGCCTATTTCCGCTTGGAGCCACCAGCGCGTCTCGTCCTCTGGACGGTAGCTCCGGTGTGGCTCCTGCTGACCTTGAGGAATAGAATCTTGGGAATCGATTCCCTTCCTATGCTCCTCTGGCTTCATCGAGTCTATCCCGCCGCGGATGAGCTCCGCGCGGTCTCGTTCATTCCGTGGGCCCGAGCTCTGGGCATCTCTGGGACTCTCTGGCCCTTGGGTTCGGCCTGAGTCCCGTTTAGCCGCTCCCGGAGGCGTTTCCCTTATTGCAGTCAGGGCAATGGCGGCGGAAATATGCAAGCTTACCGCACCCATTACAGGAAATCGGTTTGCTCGGATCGAAGGGCGTCCTGCTTGGCCCTCCTTCCGCGCTCTTTCCGCCGCGGGGCTTCTCGTACTGGCCCCTCTGCTCTCCGGGCCGGTTCGGCGGTTTCTTTTTCTGAGCAAACCGCCGTCCACTCTTGGGACTTCCTGGTTTGCTACTCCCGGCTGCGCTCCCGTTCTCACTTGGTAGCAGCTTCTTCAGCTGGTTGAGAATCGCGTCCAGCTCCACCAGATTCTTGCCGGTGGTGGATTTATCGGATTCCACCGCTGCTACCTTTGCCTTCAGAGGAGCCTTCTCTGACTTCTTCTTGGCCTTATACGCGAAACTCCGGCCGCACCAGCTCCCCTTCCATTGGAGGTGGTTTGTAGAGCTTTTTGCGCTCTTGCAAGCCGCTCCGCTTCGCGGGCCAAGTCAAACAGCTGGTCGATTGTCTGCGCCTCGATTCGCTTGAACCGCGCTGGATTCTCGGCAGCATGTTTCGTGTAGAGGTGATCTACCTGATTCCTCTCGCTAGGCTTGGGGACGAGCTCTTGTAGCATGCCTATCATGCAATTCATGTACTCACGTACCGGTTCGTCTTCGCCCTGAGTACGTGAGGTGCATTCAAGGATCAACTTCTCTTGGTAAGTTCGCTGGCTCCGTACCAGCGTTTAATTGAGCACGTGAATTCGTCCCAATTCCTCCACTTTCCTTTGTTATTGCGGTACCACCTTGCGGCGGTCTTCCACCAGCAACTGCGAAAGAGAAGGAAGGACTTCATCCTGCGTCATGTTTGCTAGGACTCTGCAGTCGTCCACGCGCTCTAAGAAGCTGTTAATGCTCTCGCTTCCGTCCCACTGAGAACTTTATTCCCCACTTTCTCACGATCTCGCCTCGGTCGCGTGTGGGGTTAAATGAGCGCGAAGCCCAGGAACGGTTGTTCTTGGACGCACGACGCTTGGGGCCTTAAGGCGGTGAACTTTTCTTCACATGGGGGCCTTCCTGGTACCCAGTGTATCTCCCCCCTCCAAGCTCCGCCCAGGGTGGCGCTAGGAGCTGGTCCTGGCGTTTGGGGCTGTAAGTCGTGCGTCCTCTTGCTGAACCGGTGACTCCTCTGGCCGGTAGCAGGTACACGTGTCCTGAAATTGGACACGTGGACTTGGCCTAGTGGATCCAATCGCGTACTTGATGCTCTTTGGGACATCATGTGGCTTACGGCATCGGTTAGCCTCGTTATTCTGTGCCGCCATACTTTCCATTTGCTCTGTAGAGCTTTTTGTCTTGGCAATTTGTTCTGCCAGACATGTGGAGAAATAGCCGCGGCACATCAAATGGCGTCCCATCGGTTCGCTATTAGCGTTATCCAGTCAGATTGACTACCCCTCCGACTGGATTGGCTGCTAGACTGGCCCTCCTCTGGGGCTGTTGGCAGGTCCTCGCTAGGTAGTCGGGTCGTACGATGAGATTTTCCTCAATCATGTGCGTACCTCTCTCTCATCAGGTACCGCTCCTGGCGTCTTCTCCCCCGACTCGGCGGATCACTTCTGTCCGCTTCTCGACCCGCCTTATGCGGTCATTGACGGTGTCAGTTTCTTGACTGAACTCGTCGGCCGAATAATTCCTAGCAGCCATTGCTGTAGGCGTTCCCGCCTTTTGATAGCGGGAACCATCAAGTCGAAGCTCCATCTGTTCTAGGTGAGCCTCGATCTGTGCTGCGTTCTGGGTGTGGATCCACTCGTCCCCCTGCACTAGTAATGTCCTCGTCTCGTGGACAAAAACTGTCGGCGTTTCGGTCGGCCATTGCGCTTATTAATTATCGCTCGCGGATAACTTCAAATAAACAAAAAATCTCTATTTTTGGTGCACTGTGGCCTGGCGGGCGCAAGGTTATTCTATGTTAATTTGCGTGGCAGCAAAGAAAAATTAAAATTATTGGGCCAAAAGTTGAAGGAATTATCTTTTCCCTAAGATATATAGCCACTCACTTGAATCTGCTCCGCAAATACACTTCTAGCTTTTCGGACAGGTTCTCTTGAACTCTATTATCACACACTAGAGAACTATCATAGAAAACCGAGAACAATTTGAATTTAAAAATTAATAATATACAAGATTTTCTTATCTACTCGTTAAATTAAATGGTTAACCTGGCTCGAGGTCTATCGCAACTAATAAATCTTCTTAAATTAGTGAATTTAAATAAATTAAGTAACTTAAATCACAAACAATTAATATCTTATCGTATCTAAATTATTTAAACCGCAACGCATGACCCTCACTTACAATCGCATAAACCATGGATTTGTTATCCTAACCTATAAATATTAGGACGACGGGCCAGGTTATGTCCGTCCGAAAAGCTTCAATTCTACCAGGGTTCAAGTTTGTAACCTTGCGCAGGCTTTACAATTCGCTTTGTTGAATTTTGAGTCAATTATTTACGAATAATTGTCTCAATCCGCCGAAAACGAGACGATTCGAGAGAGAGAGAGAGAGATGGAAATTAATCTAATTGAGTCGCAGGATCGACCTCACGTTGTGGTATTTGTCCGCAAATACCACGGCGGCTTTTCGGCTTTTACTACCCACTTGGTGGTAAAAGCTTTATTCTTGTTAAAAATTTCTTATTATTGAATAAATAAATAATTCGTAAGATTAATTATCACTTCTCTGTGATAATTAATCCGGCGTAATCCCTAATCCACACGTATTTGGGCGCCAGTTGTAACGGGGTACGGATTGAATATAAGGAATAAAAAAATCAACGAAAGTATCGGGGCGCGAACCCACGATCCCGGGAGCGCAAGGCAGAAGCCTCAGTCCCGTTTAGCCGCTCCCGGAGGCGTTTCCCTTATTGCAGTCAGGGCAATGGCGGCGGAAATACGCAAGCTTACCGCACCCATTACAGGAAATCGGTTTTGCTCGGATCGAAGGGCGTCCTGTTTGGCCCTCCTTCCGCGCTCTTTCCGCCGCGGGGCTTCTCGTACTGACCCCTCTGCTCTCCGGGCCGGTTCGGCGGTTTCTTTTTCTGAGCAAACCGCCGTCCACTCTTGGGACTTCCTGGTTTGCTACTCCCGGCTGCGCTCCCGTTCTCACTTGGTAGCAGCTTCTTCAGCTGGTTGAGAATCGCGTCCAGCTCCACCAGATTCTTGCCGGTGGTGGATTTATCGGATTCCACCGCTGCTACCTTTGCCTTCAGAGGAGCCTTCTCTGACTTCTTCTTGGCCTTATACGCGAACTCCGGCCGCACCAGCTCCCCTTCCATTGGAGGTGGTTTGTAGAGCTTTTTGCGCTCTTGCAGCCGCTCCGCTTCGCGGGCCAAGTCAAACAGCTGGTCGATTGTCTGCGCCTCGATTCGCTTGAACCGGCGCTGGATTCTCGGCAGCATGTTTCGGTAGAGGTGATCTACCTGATTCCTCTCGCTAGGCTTGGGGACGAGCTCTTGTAGCATGCCTATCATGCAATTCATGTACTCACGTACCGGTTCGTCTTCGCCCTGAGTACGTGAGGTGCATTCAAGGATCAACTTCTCTTGGTAAGTTTCGCTGGCTCCGTACCAGCGTTTAATTGAGCACGTGAATTCGTCCCAATTCCTCCACTTTCCTTTGTTATTGCGGTACCACCTTGCGGCGTCTTCCACCAGCAACTGCGAAAGAGAAGGAAGGACTTCATCCTGCGTCATGTTTGCTAGGACTCTGCAGTCGTCCACGCGCTCTAAGAAGCTGTTAATGCTCTCGCTTCCGTCCCCTGAGAACTTTATTCCCCACTTTCTCACGATCTCGCCTCGGTCGCGTGTGGGGTTAAATGAGCGCGAAGCCCAGGACGGTTGTTCTTGGACGCACGACGCTTGGGGCCTTAAGGGTGAACTTTCTTCACATGGGGGCCTTCCTGGTACCCAGGTATCTCCCCCCTCCAAAGCTCCGCCCAGGGTGGCGCTAGGAGCTGGTCCTGGCGTTTGGGGCTGTAGTCGTGCGTCCTCTTGCTGAACCGGTGACTCCTCTGGCCGGTAGCAGGTACACGTGTCCTGAAATTGGACACGTGGACTTGGGCCTAGTGGATCCAATCGCGTACTTGATGCTCTTTGGGACATCATGTGGCTTACGGCATCGGTTAGCCTCGTTATCTGTGCCGCCATACTTTCCATTTGCTCTTGTAGAGCTTTTGTCTTGGCAATTTGTTCTGCCAGACATGTGGAGAATAGCCGCGGCACATCAAATGGCGTCCCATCGGTCGCTATTAGCGTTATCCAGTCAGATTGACTACCCCTCCGACTGGATTGGCTGCTAGACTGGCCCTCCTCTGGGGCTGTTGGCAGGTCCTCGCTAGGTAGTCGGGTCGTACGATTGAGATTTTCCTCAATCAGGTGCGTACCTCTCTCATCAGGTAACGCTCCTGGCGTCTTCTCCCCGACTCGGCGGATCACTTCTGTCCGCTTCTCGACCCGCCTTATGCGGTCATTGACGGTGTCAGTTTCTTGACTGAACTCGTCGGCCGAATAATTTCCTAGCAGCCATTGCTGTAGGCGTTCCGCCTTTTGATAGCGGGAACCATCAAGTCGAAGCTCCATCTGTTCTAGGTGAGCCTCGATCTGTGCTGCGTTCTGGGTGTGGATCCACTCGTCCACCTGCACTATAATGTCCTCGTCTCGTTGGACAAAACTGTCGGCGTTTCGGTCGGCCATTGCGCTTATTTAATTATCGCTCGCGGATAACTTCAAATAAACAAAAATCTCTATTTTTGGTGCACTGTGGCCTGGCGTGCGCAAGGTTATTCTATGTTAATTTGCGTGGCAGCAAAGAAAAATTAAAATTATTGGGCCAAAAGTTGAAGGAATTATCTTTTCCCTAAGATATATAGCCACTCACTTGAATCTGCTATCCGCAAATACACTTCTAGCTTTTCGGACAGGTTCTCTTGAACTCTATTATCACACACTAGAGAACTATCATAGAAAACCGAGAACAATTTGAATTTAAAAATTAATAATATACAAGATTTTTCTTATCTACTCGTTAAATTAAATTGTTAACCTGGCTCGAGGTCTATCGCAACTAATAAATCTTCTTAAATTAGTGAATTTAAATAAATTAAGTAACTTAATCACAAACAAATTAATATCTTATCGTTATCTAAATTATTTAAACCGCACGCATGACCTCACTTACAATCGCATAAACATGGATTTGTTATCCTAACCTATAAATATTAGGACGACGGGCCAGGTTATGTCCGTCCGAAAAGCTTCAATTCTACCAGGTTCAAGTTTGTAACCTTGCGCAGGCTTTACAATTCGCTTTGTTGAATTTTGAGTCAATTATTTACGAATAATTGTCTCAATCCGCCGAAAACGAGACGATTCGAGAGAGAGAGAGAGAGATGGAAATTAATCTAATTGAGTCGCAGGATCGACCTCACGTTGTGGTATTTGTCCGCAAATACCACGGCGGCTTTTCGGCTTTTACTACCCACTTGGTGGTAAAAGCTTTATTCTTGTTAAAAATTTCTTATTATTGAATAAATAAATAATTCGTAAGATTAATTATCACTTCTCTGTGATAATTAATCCGGCGTAATCCCTAATCCACACGTATTTGGGCGCCAGTTGTAACGGGGTACGGATTGAATATAAGGAATAAAAAAATCAACGAAAGTATCGGGGCGCGAACCCACGATCCCGGGAGCGCAAGGCAGAAGCCTCACCACTGCGCTACCATTCGCAATTATCCCGGCTAGTCGACTTGGTCCTATCGACGAACGTCGCCGATAATTCAGAGACCTAACCTGCGCCGACACTCGAAAATCCGTACCCGTTATATCCCCCACCCAAACGCGACCTACGCCCTCGGGGAGCCGTTTGATCACTTCGATCATCTGGGCTAGAGAGGCGAAGGTTGTCCCTGCTCGACCGGTGTCAAGAAGACCGTTTTCTGAGCACCGGGAGCCTCGTTAGGGATAGCCGTGCGTTTGCACCACCACGCTTGAGATCCCAGAAACTCAAGCTCCCCTACGTCTAGTGCCAACTTTGGAGGTGTACTGCGTATACGTATACACACTGTGGAGAGAGAAACACAGGCTTTTCTCCTACAGTCGTACCTCCGCACTTTTTGACGTTCTCGCGGGGAAAATCCACCGGGACTGTGGTGGTGGGGATGGGAGTTTATGACCGACTTCGGTCCAAGATGAGCCAGGCGAAGATAAACTACTTCGTCTCTTCTGGCAAGTGGGTTTTTGAGTTGGGCGCCATTTGTAACGGGGTACGGATTGAATATAAGGAATAAAAAAATCAACGAAGGTATCGGGGCGCGAACCCACGATCCCGGGAGCGCGAGGCAGAAGCCTCACCACTGCGCTACCATTCGCAATTATCCCGGCTAGTCGACTTGGTCCTACCGACGAACGTCGCCGATAATTCAGGGACCTAACCTGCACCGACACTCAATACATTGTTTAGATTTCACAAACTTGTCACTGTCACGTTATCATATTATTCATTACAATTATATATCCGATTCATTTATATATCTTTTGTATTAAATACGTATATTCAGTTATTGTAATAATAATGTTTATATATTTATAGTAATCCTTCAGATTACTATTATAATTCTTGTAAGGGATGTAAAACTAAAAATCCAGCATTATAAATGTTTAAAAAATAATGTTTTATAATTTTATAATAATATTTGTATTTTTAGCAGCTTACAGGGGATTAGATGGATACTGAAACAAGTGGAGATACTTTTCTACCATTCCAAGGTAAGTGCATAAATTTTTTTGCAATGATCATGCTAATAGATTCATCGTTATAAGGCACCAAATATACATTTCTATTAATATTTCGGGCACTTTTCCCAGATATTTTGACCATAAGTGATCTTAATGATTTAGACCCACTCTGGAAATTTTTAGGCAGTTTCTGACTATAAAAAGACATCTTTTAGATAGTATTAGGTTACCAGAGTCCGGAGCAGAATTGCTGATTTTCACTATTTAAGGTTTAAATGGCTTACAAGAGTGTGACAGCATACATTTATGTCTTTGAAAGTATTTTTAGTGAAAAGTTCGGAAAATTTTACAAAAAAAGTCATACTTATGTTTTTAGTGAAAAATGCATCCCCTGGGAGCTAAAAATTCATGAAAATGGGCATATAATGCAAAAAAGTACTAAAATGTCAACTTTGACTCTCTGTAACTTAAAATAATCGCCCAGAAAAAATCTGAAAAAATTCAGGAGAACTACTGGATACCTCTAAAACATATTCCCACAGTTATAGCAATATTTATTTTTTTCATCTTCGATGTCACAGAGAACCACCGATATATACATATATATATATATATATATATTATTTTTTTCATTGTCTAAATACATACATATATATAAATGTATAAAGAATTATATATATACTTATAAATAAGTTATTGACTGAATATTGGCTGAGAAATCGCCATCTTGATTTACTCAAACTTATTATTAGATGAATAATTATAAAAAATAAACCTATTATGAATTGTTATGAATTGATTAAATATGAGTTGTTACGAAATGATTAAATATTGACTAAGAAATCGTCATCATGATTTATTCAAACTTATTATTACATATAAATAATTAATAAATAAACTTATTATTAATTATTATAAATTGACTGAATATTGGCTGAGAAATCGCCATCATGATTTATTTAAACTTATTATATATTAGATGAATAATTAAAAAAAATAAACTTATTATGAATTGTTATAAATTGACTGAATATTGGCTAAGTAATCGCCATCATAATTAAATAATAAACTTATGATTAATAATTATGAATTGACTAAATATGAGTTGTTACGAAATGATTAAATATTGGCTGAGAAATCGCCATCATGATTTATTTAAACTTATTATTAGATGAATAATTAAAAAAAATAAACTTATTATGAATTGATATGAATTGACTGAATATTGGCTGAGAAATCGCCATCTTAATTTGTACAACCATTTGTAATGTGAGTGTTATTATTGATAAATTTATTCTCAATACAACAGCCTCAACTCTGTAAAACACAGAGAGCAAATGGATTACACATGAAATTCTCCCCTACCTCTTCCTCTTGTGAATAATAATTATCATTATCGTTATGAATAATAATAATAATAATAATAATAATAAAAATAATATTAATTATCATTATCATTATCATTATCATTATCATTATCATTATTATGAATAATCCGAGGATTTTGAAAAGTCCCACACATTGGCAATAAATTGATTTCCCCCCCTCTTAAAAAACAACAATCATTATGATTATCATTATCATTATCATTATCATTATCAGTAATAATAATAATTATTATTATTAATATCATAATCATAATCCCCTCTCTCCCTCCCTCTCTCTCTCTCTCTCTCTCTCTCTCTCTCTCTCTCTCTCTCTCTCTCTCTCTCTCTCTCTTTCTGTGATTCTATCTCTCCAATCACACCCGGAATGTCCAGTGTAAACACACTGGCACGTAACAAAGCACACATGCGCTCAATACGTATCGTCTGACGGGTAGGGAGCGCGAAGCAGCCGGGCATATATAAACTCCGCGCGCACTCACGAGATCCAGTGTGCTCTACACACTGACGAGTGACATGACTTATCAGTCATGGAAGCTCTCGCTCTATCTTGCTCGCTCGCTCTCTCTCTCTCTCTCTCGTTCGCTCTCTCGCTCTCTCGCTCTCTCGCTCTCGGACGGACGGACGGACGGACGGAAACAAAATTTTAATATAATTATATATATAAAAGATTAGGTAGTTATTTCGGTTTTAAAAATATAAATACTAATAATTATTATACAATTTTTTAATATTTATCTTAAATAAATTTTAGAAATTATAACGGATACGGAGAAAAGCTGTATTCTTCGATTACGTCGTGAGTTAGGCGACATAGCGGTTCAGAGAGAAATACTCGAACCAACCATTCATCAAACGGGACGTATCGCGGAGATACGTAGTCGAGGGTAGAGGACGCTAAGTGGACTCGAACGCGAGGCTGCTTGCATCGACAAAAGGCTTGCGCGAAATTTCAAAGAAGCTATCGAGAGGATGGAAATTCAAATGTCCAGGTGGAATGAAAATCTCTCGGACGATGAAGATGACGACTACGATGTTGTCCAAGCAGCCCTAAATTGTAGTCGTAAAAGGAGGATACCGGGTCGCGACGAGAGGGACAGTGGATGGATATGTGTAAAAACTCCTAACGTATCAGAATATGCGTTGAATGATTACGCATTAGGACAGATATCGCGAATCGGTGAGTAACATTTTTATTACTTTTTACAATAGTTATAGAAATATTTTAACACTTTTTATTCTATAAAACACTACAATAATCTGTTTTGAAAATTAAAAATTAAAATAATGAAAATAATAAAACGTGGTAAAATAATTCTATAATTGTAAACATATATAGGTTTAAAAGTAATATTAATTTAATAATATATATTTAAGCTCGAAGACGATTGTTTTTCGACAATCGAGAATATCTGTCGACTATTGGCGAGTCGGGGTATGAATAAGCGAGGAGGATGAGATGCCAACAGCCGATTCAATTTTACGCGCGTTCAATTCGTTAAGGCATCGCGTTGAAAAATAATTAAAATAATAACTTTTAAATTTTTATAAAATTTGACAATTTATTCAATAAAAATTAGTAAGCGAATTATATAGTAATAATAATATTATATTTTTATTTAGCGTCTCCGTGTGAAAAACAAATAGATGGTGACCGTACCGCGGAATTCCAACGTGTACATCTTTAGGCAAATAGCGAACGATACGTGCCCCGTTTTCGTATATTAGGTCGCGAAATAAAGTTTAAGATTATAGATTACGCAGGAAGCAAAAATCCTGTCAAATATGTTGAAGATGCGTTTCAAGAAATAACGCGTGTAACGGGGTGGGTACTGGGGAAATGTAAGGCCCCCGGTTAGGGCCAATTTACCCCAACTTACCAACCTTAAGTGTGCAGTCCCACGATGCGGCCGGGAATCACTTTGATTCCCGTACAATGCCGTTAACAACGTCAAACACCTCGTTTGACTTAGATACCGTGTGTTGGGTCCTATGCCCAAAATTGCCAACTAGGATAAACACCGGAGAGGGCGGTATTCGTAGGATAGGAATGTAACCGGTAAAACACTATCAACAATCGATATTTTATGTTAATCGGCGAGAAAGATCGTCTCGCCGAGTCGATTTATTAAATAAACAATTAAATATTAATAAATTAACAATAAATCAACATTAACAATTTAAGGGGAGTCGTACCGATCACTACCTCCGAGCTCAGCGCGAAACCAATTAGTTAAAATCTATTAACCGACGAATTACGAGCAACCATTCCGGGAATGATCGGCTGCTTAATCTGATAGCTGTACGTCACACTGCGTGATGAATGTGAAACAAATCCGTATAGCGAACGACGAGGTACTCTATGTTACCATAGAATACATTAAAGAAACAGAAACTGGTTTGGATAGTAGTAACGTAGCGATCGCCACCTACACCGACTCAATTATTTTTATAAGTAAACCGAGTGATACGTACGAACCAAACATAGGGTCCATGTTAGGCGAATAAACCTGCGAATTGGAAATTTACGGTAAAGGTTCTTATATTGAAAAATTTTTATTTCAGGAGATCAAAAATTTTATGTTTTTAAGGTAAGAAATAGTAAAGATGGTAAAAGAAGTTATCGTTCGTCCAAAAATAGTTTAATAAAAAATAAGACTCAAATTGATCTCCACGAATACAATTTTTATTAACTGCCGACGTTTCGGACGTTTTTTAAACCGCCCCTTTTCAAGGCTATACAAAAAAAACCACTTATTAAATTAACAGTTTGCAAAAATTAATATGATAAAAACAATAAAACTCACGTAGAACATAATCTTACCAATAAAAAAAACGCAGAGATATTAAATTAACATATTGGGTGAATCACACACTCTCCATCAACATCGCACGTAACTATCAAAATAAAATTAATATTAAAGATTAAAAAACTGAATATAAACTAGAGAAAAGAATTATTTCACAATTAAAAGGTCTTTTACCATCGCACAACCCTCCACTTAACATATCGAAGATAAAAGAGGACCTCCCCGAAGGGAGTCCTTGTACACTAGTAAGACTTACATACTATTATAAATGATATATAATCTCAACGTCGTCTAACCGCTAACAATACATTTCGGCATATACATATATAAATGTGTACATATACGTACAAATACAAACGTGCGAACGTATCAAAATAATAAAAGAGCGGACATATTGCGGGGCCAAACGAGCTGAGACTTCTCTCATGTATTAGGCAATCATGCGCCACGAAGAAGTAATACACTCGACCTGTTAAATCCAAGCCTACTAGGATTCTCCCCCGCAGCTCATAAGACGTGCCACTTCCATGCGCCGCATAATCCCCCCATACCCAGAGACTGAACACATCAAGTGGACGGCCAGGCGAAAGAGTTAACAATTATCGATGTATTATACCGCCTACGCACGTAACATTTTAACACTGCCAAGCGTAACTTTATATATGTTTTTTAAAAAATTTAAGTCTTCAATACGGTTTAATGTCTCGTCATGTATATAGATATTCATCATTTCAGAGGACATACGTTTTTTAAAATTATTTTCAATGTCCATGATACATGTTTTTTTAAAATCAACGCTATGTTCTGTTTTAACTGTGTGGACCACTAATGCGGATCTGTCATTTTTATTTTTTACGTCATATTCATGTTCTCTTATGCGGGTTTTAAGTTTACGCTTACTTGTGCCTATGTATAACGCTGGGCAATTACCACATGGGTTCTTATATACAATATTACAAATTTCATTCTTTACTGTTTTATCTTTACCTAATTTACTATTCCTGTTAAATTTATGTCTAACGCTAGGACAAATCCAAGGTCACCAGTGGATATAATTATTACAAGAATTCCCTTGACCTTTTTAATACCCTTAATTCAAACAAGTACAGATCGGAGCCGATCCATACCTAAAACTTAATAACCTTTAGCAGAAAGTTCAAGGTCACCTTGACCTATGACCTGAGTACATGTTTAGACGAAAAATTTCTCGCTCTATCGATTGCTGTTGTCAAAAATAGGGGTTCCCATTTAAAAAAACAAAGTTGACCTAGAAATGACCTTGAATGACAAGTTGAAGGTCAAATCCAAGTTCACCACTGGATTCGTCGTAAAAAGTTACTTAAGGAATGACCTTCACCTTTTTTAAAAAAGCTTTTACCTGGAATATTTATTGGGTGTATCGTTTCTTTTAGGACACCCTGTATAAATATAACTTTAATGATAATTAAATATTTATTTTAAAAATTAAACATTTGTAATTTACTTTTTTCCCATATTCTGTTCCTTATCCTTTTATTTTTACAATGCAATTATCTGATAGTGATTACTTAATTTAATATTTTGTATATATTAAGTATTACTGATCACGATACTTGTAATATATTTTTGAAAATTTTTGAGTGTGAGAATATTTTTTTTTTATTACTTGTAACGGGGTGGGTACTGGGGATATGTAAGGCCCACGGTTAGGCCCAATCTGCCCCAACTTACCAACCTTAAGTGAGCAGTCCCACGATGCGGCCGGGAATCCCTTTGATTCCCGTGCAATGCCGTTAACAACGTCAAACACTCCGTTTGACTTATATACCGTGTGTTGGGCCCTATGCCCAAAATTGCCAACTAGGATAAACACCGGAGAGGGCGGTATTCGTAGGATAGGACGTTAACCGGTAAAATATTATCAACAAGTGATATTATTGTTAATCGGCGAGAAAGATTGTCTCGCCGAGTCAATTTATTAAATTAACAAATAAATATTAATAAATAAACAATAAATGAACTTTAACAATTTACGGGGAGTCGTACCGATGACTACCCCCGAGGTCAGCGCGAAAAGAATCAGTTAAAATCTGTGGAACTGTCGATTACAAGCAACCGATCCGGATATGATCGGCTGCTTAACCTGATGGCATACGTCACACCGTGTGACGTATGAATCTCTGACGTAGAGAGCTTTTACGTAGAAACTTACTACGTCACGCGCGCCTTCTCTCATGAAGTGGCTCCCGCGAACCACCGACCTTTCTATCCGTGCGGGTATTGTGACGAGAGGGGGGAAAGGAGGAACGCTTCCTCAGCTGGACCGTACCAGGTAAATCGGGACGCGAAATACTAAGTAGACACGCGGGTCTAAGTGTGGTGCACCACTTACCGCTTGTATATATATCGCGCCTCGGCGGGAAACGACTAGGTAAAGGAGAGACAGCTCGTCCTCGTGCTTATCTCTCTCTCTCACTCCTACGGTCGGGAAGGCTGCCGACTCTTCTTCCTTCTTTCTCACTGCCCGTGAGACGTGCTGCTCTGCACGCCGACGTGGAGGTTGGTGGGGAGGAACCCTCGCACCCACACACAAAAATGCACAAGTCTTTCGCTCGTTTATCCCGTAAAAAACAATCACCGGTCACCAACACCGTGTTGTTGTCGATCGCGCGCGAACCCTCTCGATACCCCCTTGCGCACGATTCTCGCGCGCGTTCCCAGCGCGCGCCGCGCTGTATCTCCTCTTTCGCGTTGCTTACCTGATCGGTAACTCGCTTACCGTTACACCCCCCTTCCAGATTCCACATACTCTGTATGTGGACTCTGTTCCTCAAGGAACGGGAAAGAGGGTTAACAAGTTGCTCTTGATCAGGTTTATCAGGACGCGCGGAAACTGATCCAGACGCTTGATCTCCTTGCAGCGGCAGAGCGGACACCTAGGTTCGTCAGAACCTCCCGTTCCGCTCGATGAAGGCAGGGGCTACAGGTTAATCTGTATTCAAAGGCAGCCTCTTTGAAGGCCGCCTCAGCCTTTGGCCGCTGCTGGCGCTTTACGTCCGCTTCGGTCGTGAGCCTGGAGGACGCCCTCGTCCTTGTCTCGGAGGAACTGGTTCAGAATCTGCATTGGCAGACCGCTCTATGGGTGATCGGCGCTTTACGGTTGCGGTTGCTTTCCGAGGACGACCACGCTGTCGTCTGGTAACGCTGGACCGATCTAAAGACGTACGCGACGTCTTGCGCGGAGTACACCGAGTTCCCTCGCCAGGGGACTCGCTCGCATTATTCTCCCTCGCAGGGGAGTATTCGCTCGCTACAGGTGGGTCGCACTTCACCTGTTGATCCCTCGGTGGTTGAGGTTGCTCACGTTGATCCTCATCAGTTGAGTCAGCATCATTTTCGGGGACGTATCTCTTCAGATGCTCGATATGAGATACCTCTTGGTCCCCTTGATCATCTTGTATGACGTAGGTATTCATACATTTCCTACTGATGATCAGATATGGCCCTGTATATTTCGGAGCAAGCTTAGCCGAGATACCTTGTGCGCTGGACGAGAGGATCCGGTTGCGTTTCCACACCAGATCTCCTACCTCGAATTCCGCTGGCCTTCGTCGTGAGTTGAAGATTTCAACTTGCCGGGCCTTACTGGCAGCCGACTGACGATTTGCGTTCTCGTGCAGTCTTGGCAACTGTTTGATTTTGTCGTTCCAATCCTGCAGTCGACGGAACTCAAACTGTTGCTGGGCAAGCCGGTCTTGCTCTCGACGAGCTGTACTAGGCGCCTCGGGTTGGCGACCATAGTTCAGCATAGCCGGGCTCCATCCAGTAGAACTTTGCACTGCTGTGTTTAGTGCAAAGACTAACTCTGGCAGCTTGTTGTCCCAGTCGCTGTGCTTATCCTGGATATACGACGCCACCATTGTCTTAAGGGTCCGATTGGCCCTCTCGACAGGATTGGCCTGTGCGTGGTAAGGGGGTGTCGTCGAATGATACACTCCCTTAGATTCAAGGTATTCGTCTACGAGTTTATTTTTAAACTCGGTCCCGTTGTCCAAGTGAAACACTTCCGGGGTGCCGAACCGGTTAATCACTCGTTCGTGAAGCTCGCGGACTATCGTCTTTGCGTTAGCTTTTCGTATCGGGATTGCTTCAATCCAGCGCGTGAATAAATCCTGGAATACTATGATGTATTCGTATCCTCGGCTAGAGCGTGGAAGCGGGCCAGTGATATCTCCTGCTACCACCTGCCATGGTCTGTCCGATTGACGGTGACCCATTAACCCTGAGGGAGCACGTTGCTCGACCTTACATTGCTGGCACACTTGACATCGCCTGACGTAATCCGCAACTTCTGCGTAAAACCGTGGCCAATAATAGTTTTGGGCCACGCGGGCGAATGTCTTTTCCCTTCCGAGATGGCCAGCTGAGGGGTCCTCGTGACACTCTCTCAGAATAGAGTGTCGATTCTCTACGGGTACGACCAGCTTCCATACTTGCTCATCATCCATCACTTCCTCTAACTCCTTGTCGGGGCGATAGATGTATAGATTTCCTCCAACTATTTTCCAGTCGGGGAAATCACGGGGTCTGTCGGAAACGTTCTTGATCCAGTCTAGGTACCAAGGATCTTCAGTAGATTGAGCCCACAACATTGCTGCTACTGTCGGCTCGTCGTCTTCATACATGAGAGATAGTGCATCGGGAACGTGATGCAGAGCTCCTTTTCTGTGCTCGACGACAAAGTCATGAGCTTGAAGTTCTAAAGCCCATCTCGCTAGTCGGCTGGTTGGATTTCTCATATTACACAACCAGCGAAGACTACTGCGATCCGTTATCACTTTGAAGTGGTACCCTTCGATGTAAGGTCTGAACTTATTAATAGCCCAGACCACGGCCAAGCATTCCCTCTCCGTAACGCTATAATTCTTCTCGGGTGCTGTGAGAATGCGACTAGCAAACTCAATGACTCTTTCCTCTCCGTCTATCTCTTGGACGAGCACGGCTCCTATGCCGGTATCGCTCGCGTCCGTGTGCAGGCTAAACCGTCCATCTGCAGTGGGACGTTGAAGAACCGGAGCAGTCATGATCAGGGCCTTCAGCTGCTGAAAGGCTTGTTCCTGTTCATCTAACCCCTCGTACCCTTGGTTCTTCTTCGTTAGACGGGTAAGTGGCTCGGCAATCGTGGCGTAATCCGGCATAAAACGCCGATACCACGACGCCATGCCGAGGAATCGTCGAAGCTGTTTGAGGTTCTTGGGAGCCGGATAAATCCTTATAGGCTCTGTCTTGGCTGGGTCAGGACGAATTCCATCCCTGTTGACCAGCACGCCAAGATATCTTACCTCATCTTGACAAAAGACACACTTGTCCTTATTTACTGTCAAGTTAGCTTCGGTCAGTCTTTTCAGCACCATCTCGAGATACTTCTTGTGCCCTTCAAATGTCTCGGTGACTATGATAATGTCATCGAGGTAAGAAAAGGCATTGGGCTCGAGATCAGGACCAACCACTTGGTCAATCATGCGTTGGAAGGTCGCGCCGGCGTATGCCAATCCGTATGGCATCCGCTTAAAATGATACAGTCCCATCCCCGGGACTGTGAAAGCCGTATAAGGACGCGATTCCTTCTGGAGAGGTATTTGATGATACGCTGAGTTCATGTCCAGAGTACTAATGTACCGACATCTCTTCAGCTTGCGCAAGATATCCTGCATGAACGGGAGGGGATAAGCGTCTGGTTTCGTTAGCGCATTGACTTTCCTAAAGTCAATGCAAAACCGACGTGATCCGTTCTCCTTGCGTACCATCACCACGGGGCTTGACCAACCGCTGTCCGAGGGCTCTATGATCTCTAAATCTAGCATCTCTCGGACCTGGCGGTACATCTCCTCCTGGATCTTTTCTGACACCGGGTAATACTTCTGCTTTATCGGACGAGCTGATCCCACGTCAATCGAATGCTCGATGAGTTGGGTTCGCCCGATTTTGGGAGAAGTATTAGACAGCACTTTGCTTACTAGCGCTCGCAGCTCTTCCCTTTCTGCCTCGGTTGCGTCCGCTATCCCAGCGGACGAGAGAGTGGCCATACCCCCTATTCCAGCAACTTCGAGGTGGATCTGCTGCTTGCTGTCTTTGAGGAACAGGCGGTCGCTATCCGGATCCAATATGGCTCTGAATGCTCGTACGAAATTTACTCCTACGTAGCATTCGGCGTCAAGATGTGGTATGATCGCTACCCTTATTTCACGCGTCTCCTTCCCGACAGTGAAAGGTAAAATCACATGACCGTTTAGCGGTTGGTAACTACCATCCGCCATCTTGACGCGTCCGGCGTTCGCCACAATGAGCTCCTTGCCCAATGCTGCGGCGATTTGCAGACCGCTGGGTCCCATCACGGTTGTGGAGGCTCCGGGATCGTATAAGGCTCTTATACGAAAGCCCTCAATCTCCACGAGAAGCCACCAACGACTCTCATCCTCTGGTTTATAAGATGAGGGTCGTCTGCTGGCTTCTTGGGACCGTTCCTCCTTTTGAGGCCCATTTCCGCTCCTCTCTGGACCATACTCTCGGACGGAGCGGGTCTGTCCTGAACTCACCTGGGACAGCGGGGACTCAAGCTCTTGGGTCGCGGTTTTCGTCCCGGTTAACCGCTCCCTTTGGCGTTCCCGAGCATACCGGACAGTACCTGAGGGAATACCCAATTTTCCCGCAGCCCTTGCAGGTAAGAGGCTTAGTCGGATCGAACGTCGAGCCCATTCGGTTTTTCGGCTGTTCCTTTCCTTTTTCCCTCGTTGGACTAGCGCTCTTCTTCTCCTGCCGGTGTCCGAAGCTCTTGCTCGGGCCATTAGGTCTGCCAGACCTCCTACTCTTCGGAGATCGGTTGGCCGGCGAGCCTTTCTTAGGAGAGCCAGACCTTGGGTTTCTCCTACGGGACTGTCGGGTCGTCGACGCCAATTGGGAGACGATGGGCCGCAGCGCACCCTCCAGCATCTTTGCGATGCGGTCGACGACGTCTGGCTCGCTTGGTTTGGCCGGGCTTACCTCAGCGGCCGCTACCTTAGCCTTCGGCGAACCTTTTTTCCGCTTCGGCTTATACGCCATTTCGGGAAGCAGAGACCCTTCCTCCGTAGGTGGTGGACGATATACTTTTTCACCTTCTATCGTCTGCTCCGCTTCCGTGGCGAGGTCCAGCATTTGCTCAATTGAGCTCACTTCCGCTCTCTTGAACAGCCGTTGAAGCTGTGGCAGCATGTTCCGATACAAATGATCGAGCTGCTGCGCTTCAGTCGGCGTAGGGACTATCTTTCGCATTATTGCGATAGAGCACGTCATATAGTCCCTAACCGGTTCATCGGGTCCTTGAGTCCGTGCGTTGGACTCGGCGATGATCCGCTGCTGGAAACGTTGGCTCATTCCGTACCAACGTTTAGCCGAAGTCACGAAATCTTGCCAGGAGTGCCACTTGTGTTTCTCGTTCTGGTACCACGTGGCGGCAGTGTCTGTCAGAAGTTCCGAGAGTGACGGCAATAACTCGTCCTCTGACAGGTTGGCCAGGATCCTGCAATCCTCGATCCTGGTTAGGAAGGCGTCGATGCTCTGGCTCTTGTCGCCAGAGAACTTGACCTGCCACTTCCTCACAATGCCGCCGACGTCTCGAGGTGTCCCATTCAACCTCGATGACGTCGAGAAGCTTGGTGTTGAAAATGTCCGATCCTTGTTTGGCGAGCTGCGCGCTTGAGGAATCCTCTGGGATTCGCGCGCATTCCCCCCCTTCCAAGGTCCATCAGGCTTAGACTGAGGGGCGCTTGCGCGTTGTTGCTCGCCATTTACTTGCGCCTCACCTATCTCGCTCACATCAGGACCATAACACGTATATGTGTCCTGAAATTGCACATGGTGAGATTGGTTGGCACCGTCCAATCTCGTGCTGTGAGCGGTTTGAGTGCGCTCAGACATCAGCTTATCTACTTTTACAGTGAGGTCATTCACTTTTTTGATAAGCTGCACCAAGGTCTGGGAGAACGATCGAGGGATTTTAAAAATGTTTCCCTCTTCTGAGACCAATGACAGCCATTGTTTCCTCTCGTTCGGGTTTGAGGCTCTGTGTTGGTCGCGGCTGACGGGTCGTTTCATCTAGCTCGACGTCATCGAAATCCTGCACCGTCCTGTGCAGTGTCGCGTCCCGACGAAAATTATATTATTATTTTTCGTACAAAAGTACTGCGTAGTTTAGAATAAAAATACGGCGTAGAAGAAAAAACAAAATAAGGTTGATAAGGAATGGTTCTAAGTAGGTGCACGTATATAAATATAATTAGGAGAGCCAGACCTTGGGTTTCTCCTACGGGACTGTCGGGTCGTCGACGCCAATTGGGAGACGATGGGCCGCAGCGCACCCTCCAGCATCTTTGCGATGCGGTCGACGACGTCTGGCTCGCTTGGTTTGGCCGGGCTTACCTCAGCGGCCGCTACCTTAGCCTTCGGCGAACCTTTTTTCCGCTTCGGCTTATACGCCATTTCGGGAAGCAGAGACCCTTCCTCCGTAGGTGGTGGACGATATACTTTTTCACCTTCTATCGTCTGCTCCGCTTCCGTGGCGAGGTCCAGCATTTGCTCAATTGAGCTCACTTCCGCTCTCTTGAACAGCCGTTGAAGCTGTGGCAGCATGTTCCGATACAAATGATCGAGCTGCTGCGCTTCAGTCGGCGTAGGGACTATCTTTCGCATTATTGCGATAGAGCACGTCATATAGTCCCTAACCGGTTCATCGGGTCCTTGAGTCCGTGCGTTGGACTCGGCGATGATCCGCTGCTGGAAACGTTGGCTCATTCCGTACCAACGTTTAGCCGAAGTCACGAAATCTTGCCAGGAGTGCCACTTGTGTTTCTCGTTCTGGTACCACGTGGCGGCAGTGTCTGTCAGAAGTTCCGAGAGTGACGGCAATAACTCGTCCTCTGACAGGTTGGCCAGGATCCTGCAATCCTCGATCCTGGTTAGGAAGGCGTCGATGCTCTGGCTCTTGTCGCCAGAGAACTTGACCTGCCACTTCCTCACAATGCCGCCGACGTCTCGAGGTGTCCCATTCAACCTCGATGACGTCGAGAAGCTTGGTGTTGAAAATGTCCGATCCTTGTTTGGCGAGCTGCGCGCTTGAGGAATCCTCTGGGATTCGCGCGCATTCCCCCCCTTCCAAGGTCCATCAGGCTTAGACTGAGGGGCGCTTGCGCGTTGTTGCTCGCCATTTACTTGCGCCTCACCTATCTCGCTCACATCAGGACCATAACACGTATATGTGTCCTGAAATTGCACATGGTGATTACTTTACGTGAGGTCATTCACTTTTTGATAAGCTGCACCAAGGTCTGGGAGAACGATCGAGGGATTTTAAAAATGTTTCCCTCTTCTGAGACCAATGACAGCCATTGTTCCTCTCGTTCGGGTTGAGGCTCTGTGTTGGTCGCGGCTGACGTCGTTTCATCTAGCTCGACGTCATCGAAATCCTGCACCGTCCTGTGCAGTGTCGCGTCCCGACGAAAATTATATTATTATTTTTCGTACAAAAGTACTGCGTAGTTTAGAATAAAAATACGGCGTAGAAGAAAAACAAAATAAGGTTGATAAGGAATGGTTCTAAGTAGGTGCAGTAATATAAAATATAATTTATAGAGCTAAGGGACAGTTTAGTTTACGAGTGTTTCAAACGAAATAGAGATTGATAAGTAGAGTTAAAGATATTATTCGAAGCCAATACGCGTATAAGCGGGATCGCCGATAGTGAGATCGAAACGAAGGGTTGCGCAAGAGTTTTTTTTGTACTGCACTATAAAATCAATGCTCGGAGAAGAACCGGCAATGGGAAACATCGACTAGAAAATTCGAGCATTAGAAGGAAGTAATAAATTAAGCCGTTCTTTGGGTAACGTCACAGTAATAAAAGGGGGACAGCAAATTCTCCGAATTAACTACGAAGCGATACAGAAAATGCACGGGATTCGATAATTTTTAACTACGCACATCTAACGGTCCAATCGGGTGCAAGCACAGAAAAATCGAGAACTACTTACACATCTCCATATAAGGCAAAGTGTAAGACAAGGCGAAGCGTAAGACAAGGACAGATGCATAGGATTTTAGGGTATATAAAGAGGACCCAGAAGAGACACAGGCACTCCTAAATTTTCATCTGAAGCTTTCGCAACGCGAAGCTCTGCTGGACAACTCTTTGATTTTTATCCAAGAGCGTGGCTCTGCTACTTGAACTTTGAAATAATACGTATTAAAAATCACAAGAGGAATCGAGACGTATCATTGACATCTACAAGCCATAGTCGAGGAAATACGACTTCGACATCTGGAAATCGTCGAGCTCCAACAGCATACACATCTAACGTCGACGCCCGCAGGTCTAGCAGGACATTATACGGCAATCTGACACCGCTACCCACGTTCAAGGCGGACCTTCGTTCCTCACCGAATATACACACATATATATATATATATATATATATATATATATATATATATACATATATATATCTATATATTTGGGTACTTAAGGTATATTCTTTTCGGCTATCTATACGCTTGTATTATTCGTAAAGGCAACCTGATATTTTATGTTATTTCGATTGCTGAACCAACCGTTTTTCTTTTAAAACAATTATTATTACATATTACAATTTATTTATAATAATTATTCGTTACATTGTATTTGAATTGAAATATTCACGGTTTGAATTACAATTTATTAACTATAATTCATGTTTTAAACGACAACCATTTTTTTATTTTATCTGCATTTACTTATAATGATTCCTATTTCAATTATTGATTATTAATGTTTATAATAAAATAACCTTGTGTTTTTTTTTATTCTATAATGTGTTAATATGTTCGCCGTACATTTGTTTATTTAATCAAAATTAATCGTTACTCGACTTAAATAATTTTATACAATTGTTAATAAAATAGTGTAAATTTATGTGTTTTTGCTCATTAAAAAGCTGTAATAATTTAGTTTCACGTGTTCATTTAAAGAAAAACAGCATATTATATTTAAATAAATAATGCATCATTAATACGAAATAAAACATATATTATTTTATTTATCCCACATTATATCCTGCATCTCTACTCTCAAAATAACTTCGCTCGCTACTCCCGGAGACGTAAGGCTAGTCCTAGTCAAACAAGAGCGAAAGGAACGCGAATGGTTTATTAACCATTTGCCTTCTTGTAATATTTTTTATGGTAGTTGGTGCAAGTCTGGACGTGACAGATTGTATTAATTATTATGATAAATTGGTGCATCGGCCGGGAAACTCACATTTTTGAGAGAAAAAAAGAGATTAAAGGAATAATGTGTTTAGATATAAAATGTCAGGTTCGCCTAAAAATACTGATTGTTATGTAAATAAACAGGAAATACGACTTCGACATCTGGAATCGTCGAGCTCCAACAGCATACACATCTAACGTCGACGCCCGCAGGTCTAGCAGGACATTATACGGCAATCTGACACCGCTACCCACGTTCAAGGCGGACCTTCGTTCCTCACCGAATATACAACATATATATATATATATATATATATATATATATATATATACATATATATATCTATATATTTGGGTACTTAAGGTATATTCTTTTCGGCTATCTATACGCTTGTATTATTCGTAAAGGCAACCTGATATTTTATGTTATTTCGATTGCTGAACCAACCGTTTTTCTTTTAAAACAATTATTATTACATATTACAATTTATTTATAATAATTATTCGTTACATTGTATTTGAATTGAAATATTCACGGTTTGAATTACAATTTATTAACTATAATTCATGTTTTAAACGACAACCATTTTTTTATTTTATCTGCATTTACTTATAATGATTCCTATTTCAATTATTGATTATTAATGTTTATAATAAAATAACCTTGTGTTTTTTTTTATTCTATAATGTGTTAATATGTTCGCCGTACATTTGTTTATTTAATCAAAATTAATCGTTACTCGACTTAAATAATTTTATACAATTGTTAATAAAATAGTGTAAATTTATGTGTTTTTGCTCATTAAAAAGCTGTAATAATTTAGTTTCACGTGTTCATTTAAAGAAAAACAGCATATTATATTTAAATAAATAATGCATCATTAATACGAAATAAAACATATATTATTTTATTTATCCCACATTATATCCTGCATCTCTACTCTCAAAATAACTTCGCTCGCTACTCCCGGAGACGTAAGGCTAGTCCTAGTCAAACAAGAGCGAAAGGAACGCGAATGGTTTATTAACCATTTGCCTTCTTGTAATATTTTTTATGGTAGTTGGTGCAAGTCTGGACGTGACAGATTGTATTAATTATTATGATAAATTTGGTGCATCGGCCGGGAAACTCACATTTTTGAGAGAAAAAAAAGAGATTAAAGGAATAATGTGTTTAGATATAAAATGTCAGGTTCGCCTAAAAATACTGATTGTTATGTAAATAAACAAAGAAACACGAGTTTAGAATTTTCTATGAATGATACGTTATTAAATTTATACAAAGAAAAAGTTCAGACTCTCGATACTCTCGATTTAACTAAAACTCCTAGGGAAACAGTGCAAAATTTGACAAAAGAAATAAATTATTTAAAGGATAGACTAGAAAAAAGTGCAGCAAATATTTCATTATCTATAAAAATACCTCGCGATTTTGAATATAGAGAACCTTTTTTTCCAACTGATCTTTCTATTTCCGAAGTTAGTGAAGATGAACAGGAAGACACAATAATTACTCCCACGCGTGTAAAACATTTTAGTTTAAAACCCGCAGTTTTGAATTACGAGGAACAAAAAGAACTTATCGCGAATAATCCTGTAAATTTTAGTACGCCAGCCCCAATTTATCGTCCATATGAACCATTGATTTTAACACCGGGTAACGTTATAAGCTCGGTAAGAAAACGGCTCGCGACTGAAGTAAAAAAAGAGTTGTTAGATTCTTATCTCGAGGAACCTAAAATCATAGAAAGTTTACAAGAAAGTGTAAAAAAAGGGACAACTTTTCAAGGTATCATAAATAAGATTAAAGGCGCGTTAAATATTTTTTCCGCACCGATCGAAAAAGAGACTGAGGAAGCAAAGACACTAGTGACAGACACGGCGAAAGTACTCGACGAAAAACTAATTCAAGGCGCGACAGATTTTACAGTTCCCCTCGATAATCAATTAATTAAAAAATCACCCGAACAAGCAAACTCTTCTAAGATTAAAGACGAATTATTTAATAAAATTAATTTAGACGAATTAAGAATAAACACCGGAACAAAACCAAAAAAATTAGATAGGAGTGAATTTAAATACAAATTAACAATAAAACAATGACGTCTCAAATTCGAGGTTTATCGCTAAAGGACGCTCTAGATTTAATACCGCGATTTAACGGTCATAATATAAATTTATCGCAATTTTTGGACGGATGCAACGAAGCAAAAGAAATTTTACCGTCGGAGTACGAAAAAGAATTAACAAAACTTATTCGAATGCGTTTATATGGGGAAGCTTTAACTTGTGCGCGCGGAGAAAATTTTAATTCTATCAAAGAGATATCCGATTTTTTCGAAAACACCTTCGGATCGATAAAAACATATTACGAGTGGACGGGAGAACTTGCTAAATTAAAACAGAAAAACAATGAGACTGTCGTTGCTTATTTTAATCGGTTACAAGAAATAAAAAATGAAATAGTCAAAGCGGCCGACAGAGAGGGACGAGTCGCGATAGCAGACCATTTCATGCTTGAACTAAGGCAAGATTGTTTAAAATTCTTTTTAAAAGGGCTTCGTTGGGAAATTCGTGCGCGTTTAGGGACCCCAAGTTCTATAAAACAGGCTCGTGAACAAGCGCTCGAGGTGGAGCGCGAGTTCGCTTGTAGCGTCTTGGACGAGGAGACGCCGAGCCGAGAAGAGGCTCGTTTTCGTTTAACTCGAGAAACGCGTAAAGTAAACTATATTTCTAATAACTCTCCGATTGTATGTCAATATTGTTCTAAGACTGGTCATGGAGCCATAAATTGTTTCAAATTAGCACGAAGTTTTGCGGAAAGATTTTCCGATAATAACAACCGACGTAATCCCATAAACAGTTCATACAGCCCACAAAATCGCTCGGATAACAGTCGTAATTATAATAGACCGAATTTACAATTTGGTGGTTGGAACGAGTATCAAAATCAGACGGAATTTTTACCAAATAGGGACAGAGATAAAAATGATTCCTTTGTTCGTTATAATAGTAATAAATATTCATCGCAACTATTTAACAAAGAAGATCGGGGAAATTATTCCGGGACTCGCGGTGTACGCGAGCCGGTTAATCCAACTTCCCAAGAATCACGATATATTAATAACGAATCGAATAATAATATGAGATCACCAGTTACTTGTTTTCATTGCGGAAAACCCGGTCACATAAAGCGCGATTGTTATAAGTTACAAAGAGAGATAAGAGAAGGAAATCAAAATCAGGGAAACACCGACACTCTCTCTCCGAGGAGGGTCGAGAGAGAGGCTACGAATCAAATTCCCTCTACTTCGAGCGCGGAAACCCGCTCAAACGTCCCCTCCGCACCGCGAAAATAAATTTAAGCCAACAGAGTTCAGCCCCGGTCGTAATCTTCGATATCGGTCAGTTAAGACGTCCGTTAAAATTTTTGCTAGATACAGGAGCAGCGGTAAGTCTAATTAAAGAGTCAGAAGTAGACTCTCGCGTAAAAATTGACGAAAATGATATTATATTGTTAAAAGGCATAACTGACCACTCATTAACTACTCGTGGTAAAATCAGAGTAGATTTCGAAGGATCTCCCATGGAACTCAATTTAGTACATGATTCGTTCCCTATACAACAAGACGGAATCTTAGGCACCGATTTTTTCCGTAGAAACGATGCAAAAATCAATTATTTGGAACAATATTTAGAATTTAACGGATTAATCCTCCCCTTTGAAAATGCAAATAATATGCAAACGGATGAATCGATATATATAGTGGAGAATATCGAAAATTATGGCCGAAAATCAATACGATATATGCCAAAACCAAGGGAAAACAATGGTTATACGAACATGAAAAATTCAAGATTTTATAATTATACCGATAGTGACTCAGAAACGTCAAGTGATTTTCAATTACACGAAAATGATGAAACGTTTATAAAATTTGACACAAACGAATCGTATGAAATCTACGAGCAAGAACAAAAAAATGAAAGAAATCAAAATGGCAACGACAAAAACCTATACAATCACAGTGAAAAAGAACAAGAGTTATATGACGATTATAAAAATGACGAAATACAAGTACATCAGATCGACGAGGAGTCGGATCTAAGGAATAATACATGTAAAGCAAGTGAAAATTGTTATGGATTAATGAAGGAAGAACAAATACAAATAAATAATGGAAAAGCGCAGTCACGGGTATGTGATGTGACTGAGCTACGTATTAAAGAGAAATTTGATGAAATTACTGAAAATTATGGTATTATTGAAGCACCATTGTTCGATAGGATGGCTGAGAGTCCCTCCTGTACTAATTATGAAAACGAAGTTGACCTGAAGTATGATATTGAAAATGAAATAAAAAATGAAGAAAATTTATTGAATAAGACAGTCAATAATTGTCGAGTACAAATGGTTAATGAAATCGAGGAGGGCGATAAACGCGGACCTCGTGAAAATAAGGAAAATTTTGTTGATAAAAAGATGAATTGTCGAGTACAAATGGATTATGAAATCGAGGAGGGCGATAAATGCGGACCTCGTAAAAATAAGGAAGATTTTGTTGATAAAAAGACGAATTGTCGAGTACAAATGGATTATGAAATCGAGGAGGGCGATAAATGCGGACCTCGTGAAAATAAGGAAGATTTTGTTGATAAAAAGATGAACTGTCCAGTACGAATGGATTACGAAATCGAGGAGGGCGATAAATGCGGACCTCGTGATAAAAATGTTAATTATGTTTGTAAATTGGATAACAAAGAATTGGTTATGTCGGGGTAGAGTTAGATACTATCCCGAGAACCGAAATATTATGGATAAACAAACAAGGAACTGAAGAAACTGAAAATGAGATAAATAATGAGAATTTAATAAACATACAAGACGCAAATGAACAATATGAGGACCCTAGCGATTTTTTATTGAATGAACGAGTTACAAACGAAAATTTACGAAGTGAATTTGTTGAAGCCATACACGAAAACGAAATGAATAACAGTTATTTGGTTTATTCAAATAAACCTTATATTAATAATTTTTATAGTTATGAAAGTGAAGAGGTCGACATTCACGACATTTCTGACGATCGATCTGAAGCGAGGATACTTAACATAACGGAGGATACGAGTACACTTAATCGTAATGAACGATTAAAAGAAGCATTGCATTTTCATAAAATGGACGAGGAACAAAGACAATCTATAGAGAATTTAATTGATAAATATTCGGATTGTTTCTGTCTAAAAGGAGAAAAATTAGGCGTTACAAATGCTATAGAACATAAGATACCGACTGTCGACGACATACCAATCACCGCTAAGCCATATAGATTTCCTCATGCTCTCAAAAGCGAACTTGATAAACAATTAAAAGAAATGATTGAAGGAGACATAATTGAACCATCAAGTTCTAATTATACATCACCTGTTTTTCTAGTAACAAAAAAGCCTGATAGTCAGGGTAATAAACGATACCGACTAGTTGTCGATTTTCGACAATTAAACGATAAAACCGTAAAAGATCGATACCCATTACCTAATATACTAGATATTATCGATCAAATCGGACCAGAGAATCGTGTATTCACCGTCTTGGATTTATGTCAAGGATTTTTACAAGTTCCGTTAGCTCAAGAAGATCGACATAAAACAGCTTTTGCATCTTCATTCGGTTTATTTCAATTTAAAACAATGCCTATGGGGTTATGCAATTCTCCAGCCACATTTCAAAGAATGATTGATCGTGTTTTCGAGGGCATGCAAGGCAAAGAAATATTTTTATTCCTTGACGACGCAGTTATATACGCTAAAAATATTCAGGAACATAACCAAAAGTTTGAAAAATTTTTGCAAAGAGTACGCGCCGCAAATCTGAAATTACAGCCAGACAAATGTGAATTTTTGAAGAGAGAAGTAGTGTATCTGGGACACGTACTATCACCAGAAGGGGTTTTGCCGGATCCAAAAAAATTAGAAGCAGTAAAAAAATTTCCAATTCCAAAGACAGTGAAAAACATACGTCAATTTTTAGGATTAGCAGGTTATTATAGACGATTCATTGCGAATTTTTCGGGTATTGCTAGACCGTTAAGTAATTTATTAAAGAAAGACGCACCCTTCCTATGGTCCAGCGAGGTGCAAAAGGCATTCGATGATTTAAGAGAAAAATTGTGTAAACAACCAATACTACAAATCGCAGATTTTAATAAACCATTTATAGTGACTTGTGACGCTAGCGGTACAGCAATAGGAGCAATATTATCACAAGGAGAGGTGGGAACCGACCTACCAGTTGCTTATGTTTCACGAGTATTAAACAAAGCCGAGCAAAAATATGATACTTATTCAAGGGAAGCATTAGCCATACTGTATGCCGTTACTCAGTTCGATTGCTATCTAAGAGGCCGTCGTTTCCTCATTATAACAGATCATAAACCACTTGTTTGGTTTAAAAACTCAGTAGATCCGACATCTAGAGTTAGTAGATGGAGAATAAAACTGAATGCATACGACTTTGACATCGTATACAAAGCCGGTAAAAGTAACGTTAATGCTGACGCGTTATCAAGAAATCCAATAGAAGAACCCGTTTATGTTATTAAAAATCATTCTATGGAAACACGCAGTCGTGCAGGAAAAGCAACACGGTCACTTATCCTTCCTAAGGAGTGCTTGATTGCACCCTTTCCTCCTCGTTGCGGTAAATGCTCCAGCAACACGGTCACTTATCCTTCCTAAAGAGTGCTTAGTTGCACCCTTTCCTCCTCGTTGCGGTAAATGCTCCAGCAACACGGTCACTTATCCTTCCTAAGGAGTGCTTGATTGCACCCTTTCCTCCTCGTTGCGGTAAATGCTCCAGCAACACGGTCACTTATCCTTCTTACATACCATTTAAAATGTAAACCTATATAAATAATTACAACTGAACTTACCTTGACTCTAGTAATTCTGTTAATTAGTCATACTTTCTTACTGGACGTGCAGGTATAAATATATAAGGAGAGTTTGGCATACTAGAAACAAATAATTAAACACTAGGCTCAATGGACATAGGAGAATCTGTACAAACTAACAAAATAACGATTGCAAAGAAACGAGAAGAGGAGGGAAGAGAAAGATTTCATTAAAATTAATAATTAAAAAAAAAAAGGTTGAAAACTTCATTAATTACACTAATTAAGTAAAGTAAACTCACTAATAGTATCAATACACATGTCGGACAAAATCTTCGATTCAGATTCAAAGTATGAGAATATTTATAATATTGATTTTAATAAAAAAAAAAAAATGCCGAAAATTCGATTAATTTGTCAATTTTGTGGATAAAGTTCAAAATTCAACTATTAATAAAAACAATAATAATTAAAATTGTACAATTTAGTATTTATGCCAATGTAGTTCATACTAGTGTTCAATCTAATACTTTGCTCATAAATACTGATTTAAACAATCTATGTATATAAAAGAAAAAGGTTTAAAAAAATAAAACAACACTTATTTTCATACGATTAATTCCATACGATTAATCAATTTTTATATAGAACTAATAATATAAAACCTAAGACAGGCACATTAAAAGATTTTTCCCTTATTTATAAACAATAAGTATGCTAATTGTTTCGAATGGTATAAAAAAAACGTACATAACAAATAAATTTTAAAATTTTATAAAACAATTTAGGATATACAATAATAATTGATACAGATAAATAATACTTTTTGCATGTTTATATTACCAATATAACAATGTGTAAGAAAAAAGAAATACAAAAATAATATAATTAGTAGTAAAATTCTGGTGTATTTATTTAATTATTATTCGAAATTAATTTTTTTTTTTTTTGGTACTAACAAGTAAATAAATTCAAACGATTTGTTACATTTACTTGAACATAACAAATAAGTTTCTACAATTGCTAGTTTAAATAAAATCAAGAAAATGACGAATATTTAAACTATTCCTCAAAATATAGAAATAAAAAGAGTGTAAATTAGTCATTTTAACGTGAAACATAATGGAATCAAGCGAATAAAAACGAACGTTGCTGCCATGATTCTTTGATATGCAAGCATCGGGCAATTGTATAACTGCTTGGGTTATCCATCGTACCGTTTATTCAGTGTAGTCTACTCTTTCCCCCAAGATATAGGAGGATGGTTCTATATGGGCCTACTTAGCCTACTCAATTTTCGCACTGTCACTTATGTAATGCTCATTTTATTTTTTTCATTTGTATCGATTGTATCTTTTTCTTATGAAACTGAATTTACTATTTCTCAATTATATATTATAATATATGTGAATCTTTGTTTATAATGGCTGAAAAGATAATTCTAAAAAAAAAAAAAAAAAAAGTCAAATAGTTATGTGTTTGTTTTATTTTGGGGGGGAGGGGGAGCGAAGAAAATCAAATTTTCTTCACTCCTAATGTTTTTATAAAAATATATATAGATATATTATTAAGATAGGATGTACTAACATTGTTCACATTGAAGGGAGAACCTATATTGCATAAGAACAAGAAATTTTTTTTTTCTTCTCTTCAACAATTCGTAATAGTAGAATTATTAATTGAATAAATGTAAAAAAAAAGGAAACTAATATCTAACTCTTTTCTTTGACTTTTTAGAAAATATATATGTAAGCATACAAATATTAAAGAAGAAAATTGAAAATTTTGTAAAAAAAATGTGGCTACGAGAAAAAAAATATTAGTAACATATATTTTTAACATGACTTGAAGTATACTAAAAATTAAGGGTACAAACTAAAGATAAATAATTTTTTTTGTTAACTATAGAAAACACATTTAATAATAATTATACAATTTCTCGGAATATCTATAATAAATTGTAATAATAAAACTTTTTTTATTACGTATCTATTTGTATAGGTGAATTATATCAATACTGTTAAACTGTTTGAAATAATGTACTCGAAGTATGTAACATAATAACAAACGAAGTTGAACTACGAAATAAATAATTGTAATATGGTTTATAAAGTTCACCATAAGAAATAAAGAAAAATTAATCGAAATAATGTTTATAATTTAAAATTAAGTATGATATCTTATGTTAAGAGAAATAATAATATAATAATAATATTGATCAACGACGAGGGCGTCGTTTTTAAAAAAGGGGGGAGTTGTCGCGTCCCGACGAAAATTATATTATTATTTTTCGTACAGAAGTACTGCGTAGTTTAGAATAAAAATACGGCGTAGAAGAAAAACGAAATAAGGTTGATAAGGAATGGTTCTAAGTAGGTGCAGTAATATAAAATATAATTTATAGAGCTAAGGGACAGTTTAGTTTACGAGTGTTTCAAACGAAATAGAGATTGATAAGTAGAGTTAAAGATATTATTCGAAGCCAATACGCGTATAAGCGGGATCGCCGATAGTGAGATCGAAACGAAGGGTTGCGCAAGAGTTTTTTTTGTACTGCACTATAAAATCAATGCTCGGAGAAGAACCGGCAATGGGAAACATCGACTAGAAAATTCGAGCATTAGAAGGAAGTAATAAATTAAGCCGTTCTTTGGGTAACGTCGCAGTAATAAAAGGGGGACAGCAAATTCTCCGAATTAACTACGAAGCGATACAGAAAATGCACGGGATTCGATAATTTTTAACTACGCACATCTAACGGTCCAATCGGGTGCAAGCACAGAAAAATCGAGAACTACTTACACATCTCCATATAAGGCAAAGTGTAAGACAAGGCGAAGCGTAAGACAAGGACAGATGCATAGGATTTTAGGGTATATAAAGAGGACCCAGAAGAGACACAGGCACTCCTAAATTTTCATCTGAAGCTTTCGCAACGCGAAGCTCTGCTGGACAACTCTTTGATTTTTATCCAAGGGCGTGGCTCTGCTACTTGAACTTTGAAATAATACGTAGTAAAAATCACAAGAGGAATCGAGACGTATCATTGACATCTACAAGCCATAGTCGAGGAAATACGACTTCGACATCTGGAAATCGTCGAGCTCCAACAGCATACACATCTAACGTCGACGCCCGCAGGTCTAGCAGGACATTATACGGCAATCTGACACCGCTACCCACGTTCAAGGCGGACCTTCGTTCCTCACCGAATATACACACACACATATATATATATATATATATATATATATATATATATATATATATATATATATACATATATATATCTATATATTTGGGTACTTAAGGTATATTCTTTTCGGCTATCTATACGCTTGTATTATTCGTAAAGGCAACCTGATATTTTATGTTATTTCGATTGCTGAACCAACCGTTTTTCTTTTAAAACAATTATTATTACATATTACAATTTATTTATAATAATTATTCGTTACATTGTATTTGAATTGAAATATTCACGGTTTGAATTACAATTTATTAACTATAATTCATGTTTTAAACGACAACCATTTTTTTATTTTATCTGCATTTACTTATAATGATTCCTATTTCAATTATTGATTATTAATGTTTATAATAAAATAACCTTGTGTTTTTTTTTATTCTATAATGTGTTAATATGTTCGCCGTACATTTGTTTATTTAATCAAAATTAATCGTTACTCGACTTAAATAATTTTATACAATTGTTAATAAAATAGTGTAAATTTATGTGTTTTTGCTCATTAAAAAGCTGTAATAATTTAGTTTCACGTGTTCATTTAAAGAAAAACAGCATATTATATTTAAATAAATAATGCATCATTAATACGAAATAAAACATATATTATTTTATTTATCCCACATTATATCCTGCATCTCTACTCTCAAAATAACTTCGCTCGCTACTCCCGGAGACGTAAGGCTAGTCCTAGTCAAACAAGAGCGAAAGGAACGCGAATGGTTTATTAACCATTTGCCTTCTTGTAATATTTTTTATGGTAGTTGGTGCAAGTCTGGACGTGACAGCAGGTTATCTTTAACCGCAGCGTTCTCCCGCAGTACCAGATACACTTCCTGATCTGGGCTAGGTACATCAGACTCCTCGTCTTGATGTTCACCTAGCATCTGCAGCCACCTATTTCTCCGTTGGAGACGGCTGCGAACTGCTGTGGCTTCGTCTTCCTCCTGGTTAAACTCCTGGGCCGAATAATTTCCTAATAGCCACTGGTGGAGTCGCTCGGCTTTCCTATGAACCGAGCCTGCCGATTTTAGGTTCAAGGCGTCCAGGTGTAGTTCGATTTGCTCCCTGGTGAGCGTCTCGATACATGCATCGATTTGACTATCGACGTCTTTCTGCTGAGCGGCCATCTTCAGTTGTAGCGTCGTTTATACGTTTCACAGTAAGTAGCCTCGCTGGCTTGACGCACTATGTGTGTGCAAGGTTATATGCTGTCGAATATTTAACTTTGGCGTTACTTGCCAAATGTCCAATCCGCGTAACTGGGTTTTGCTTCTACCTAAGCTAACCGCTAAAGCACAAAACCGGATGCCAAAAGTAAGTCCTGTCTTACTTTGATCAGGAAGCACTACCGAGTTTAAACTATTTTTAACAAATTTGCTAATAAATTTACGATAAACTACTGCCTGGCTCTTACCTTGCGCTAACTTAACGGTACTATATAATAAATAATAAATAAATCAATAAATAAATAAATTAAATAATTAAAGTTACCGCGCGCTTGACCTCTTACAAAAATATAACCTATAATACAATTTGTAAAGGTCTGAGCCAGGTTATAAGCTTCCTGTTTTGTGCCAGCAAAAACCAGTTAAACCTTGCATACACTTACAAACAATTTATTTAGACCGATTAATTGCCACCAGGTTATGTCGCGCTGTGTCGCGTTCTTTCGTTCCTCTAGGTGGCGCTAGTTATTTGGTTTGGTCCAAACTACCCAATTTCCAAGTAACGTTGGTCGGTCTATCGATTCCGTTCGAAAACCCACCAAATTTCCTATTTGTGCGACCTTTTTCTAGTGGCGCCACCTATGTTCGACCAGGAACCAATTTCCTGTGTCTACTACTCAGTAGTCGAGACGAGAAAAATAAAAAAAAATTTTATTTGTTATAAAAAAATTTTTATTTGTTTATAACAATTCTATTTGTTAATAAACAAATCCCGCCTCGAGGGGGAACGAAAGAGTACCGAAATACACTTCACAATTTCGAAACGCGACTGCTGACCTCGTTATTGTACGCGAGTTATCCAATTGTTAATTAACAATATTATTAACAATTGAACAACTATATCGTGCTTGTTGATTTTTCCGATGTCCTGTATCCAAAATCCACACGTATTGGGCGCCAGTTGTAACGGGGTGGGTACTGGGGATATGTAAGGCCCACGGTTAGGCCCAATCTGTCCCAACTTACCAACCTTAAGTGAGCAGTCCCACGATGCGGCCGGGAATCCCTTTGATTCCCGTGCAATGCCGTTAACAACGTCAAACACTCCGTTTGACTTATATACCGTGTGTTGGGCCCTATGCCCAAAATTGCCAACTAGGATAAACACCGGAGAGGGCGGTATTCGTAGGATAGGACGTTAACCGGTAAAATATTATCAACAAGTGATATTATTGTTAATCGGCGAGAAAGATTGTCTCGCCGAGTCAATTTATTAAATTAACAAATAAATATTAATAAATAAACAATAAATGAACTTTAACAATTTACGGGAAGTCGTACCGATGACTACCCCCGTGGTCAGCGCGAAAAGAATCAGTTTAAATCTATGGAACTGTCGATTACAAGCAACCGATCCGGATATGATCGGCTGCTTAACCTGATGGCATACGTCACACCGTGTGACGTATGAATCTCTGACGTAGAGAGCTTTTACGTAGAAGCTTACTACGTCACGCGCGCCTTCTCTCGTGAAGTGGCTCCCGCGAACCACCGACCTTTCTATCCGTGCGGGTATTGTCACGAGAGGGGGGAAAGGAGGAACGCTTCCTCAGCTGGACCGTACCAGGTAAATCGGGACGCGAAATACTAAGTAGACACGCGGGTCTAAGTGTGGTGCACCACTTACCGCTTGTATATATATCGCGCCTCGGCGGGAAACGACTAGGTAAAGGAGAGACAGCTCGTCCCCGTGCTTATCTCTCTCTCTCACTCCCACGGTCGGGAAGGCGGCCGACTCTTCTTCCTTCTTTCTCACTGCCCGTGAGACGTGCTGCTCTGCACGCCGACGTGGAGGTTGGTGGGGAGGAACCCTCGCACCCACACACAAAAATGCACTAGTCTTTCGCTCGTTTATCCCGTAAAAAACAATCACCGGTCACCAACACCGTGTTGTTGTCGATCGCGCGCGAACTCTCTCGATACCCCCTTGCGCACGATTCTCGCGCGCGTTCCCAGCGCGCGCCGCGCTGTATCTCCTCTTTCGCGTTGCTTACCTGATCGGTAACTCGCTTACCGTTACAAACTCGTATTAATGGTTTAGACTTTTTGCAAGTTAAACCATTAATGTTAAGTATCTTTGTGTGATTGTTCCGCAAAGATACGAGAGTTATAATATCTAATTATTTAGACACGAGAGTGAGTTAAATAATTAAATTTTTTTTTTGCATGTATTTTAATGATCGGTATTTAAACTAATATTTTGTATACGTTATTTGCCGTGAAATTTTAATATATGTAAAAAACTTTCTTTTTTTCTTTTTGTGTGTTTACATTATATCTCCACACATTTTTACCAATTATTTAGACTTGTTTGTTAGTTAAATAATTGGTTATAATTTTTTTTTGGTGTGTTTGAGTAAAATAATGCGGTGTATAAATTTAATTGTTTAGACTTGTTGGCAAGTTAAATAATTAAATTTCCATTTCCTTTCCGTTCAATTTATTTAAAAAAAAAAGTAAATATAAATTATTTCAACTTGGTAGCAACATAAATTATTTATTTAGTCCTTCTTAGAATAAAATAAATATATTTCGCGGAAAAATTGTCGTTTGGGACGACAATTGGTGCAATAATTATTTTGTTACAAACCATATGGGATTTACAACATTTAGTAAATACCCCTACTGCTTGAAATAATTTAATTAAATTTGTGTTTGTAGTGTAGTGTAAATTATAAAGGAAAATTGTTTTTGTTTGTTTTGGGCTTGGAAAAGCAAAATAATAAATAGTGTCTTTGTCTGTCTGAATCACAAGACCCTGTATTTATTTTTATATTTATTTTAAAATTAATTATTTAGGCTCGTTAGCAAGATAAATAATTTAATTTATTTTCTTTTCTTTTCTTCCTTTATAATTTGTTGTTCTGTATTTATTAATAAATTAAAACTTTAATTATTTCATTTTCCATAACAAAATGAATTCTTTCCGCCAGTGAGGAATCTTTTGGATTATAACTGGCGAGAGAGATATTTTGGGAAATCGTTAAATTTACCATTACTTTAAATTACTGACGATATTGAAATAATTTAAGGATTTTTTTTGTTAATAATTATTTTTGCTTGCAGATGCAATTGTATAGAGTCTTGGTGTGTGTGAGTCACAAGACACTATTATAAACATTAATTACTTAGACTTGTGAGCAAGTTAAATAATTGATTTTAATTTGGTGCAAGTGTTAAGTGTGTGATTTGCCACAACTTTAACCAACAAAATTTAATTAGTTTGTCCTTCTAAGGACGAAATAAATATTCGTTTAAAGAAAATCTTTTGGATTTTGATTAAGTAAATTATTTTTGTTGGTACACTAGTCGGTGCATTTTTACAATTTATTGTAATTAAGTCGACACCAAAATTTTTTTTACTCGTTGGGAGTAATAATTATTTTATTGTGGAGAATCCAATAAAATAATTTCCAAATGAAAATTGGATAGTTCCGAAGTATTTGAAACACTAGGGATTTCATCTGAAATCCCGGTTGAGAGTACTTCTCCCGACGTAACACGTCGGCTGCTGCTGGTCAAAAAAATAATGGCCAGCAGCTATGAAGCCCGAATGGCCCAGCTTATGCGTGAATCACGCACAGCTAGGGATATTCGTCGGGAAACGAAGAAGCCTCCGATTGAGGCAGTGTATGCCCAATTGGAGCATCTAAGTTTAAAGGCAAATGGCGAAGAGGCGGAGTGCCCCGAACGCCTTTTGCGTCACCGGATAAGATGTGTAGACATTAATCTGGAAATACCATGGTTCCCTGAATACGATGAGAATGTAAGGGCAGAGCCTGCACATAAACCTCTAGTATGTCAAGAACTATGGGAAATTAGGAAACCTCGTTCCAGGAAAGGGAGTGTCGTCCCATCAGGAACGAGAGTTTCCTTCGAGTCCGAAATGTCGGATCGCGAAAGGGTTGCTAGTGACAGAGCACCTATCCCTGAAGATGGTCTGTCTAGAAACTCGCCAGTGAGTACTGCACAAAGCCCGAGGTTGGCATCAACAGGTGCTATACCTAAACGGTTTGGTGAGGTACTGGGAGCAAACATGACCACGACTGCAATCCCTTATGTTCCTGTTTCGGTGGCTGCAACATCATGCACAACTACTACGTCGATGGTTACGACCGTGACGACTGCTCCACTCGGTGGTTTTTATGCACCCGCACATTACCTCCCAATTGAAGAGCAAAGAAACAGCGGACATCTTGACACTAGAGAGAGGGAAGTGCCAACACAACATTTTGACTTGGGTTCGCAGACGGAAGCCGACCGCCGTACGTCACGAGGATATACCTCTAGACAATACGACAACAGGCAACCCCAGGCTAATACAACCGAACGTCAATTTGTTGATGATAGGAATGAATATGACCTTCCTAATGACGTCAATGTTCAATCTTACGAAAAACCGAGGTTTGAACAGAGACGGCGTGAGACCTCTTCTAAGACTTGTGAGGGACAAGATAGAAGAGAGAGGCGTGAGTACACGACTCCAAACAGAAATTCACGACACCATCGTTCTGTGAGTAGAGCCTCAAGCAACGATGAACGTCGTGATAGCTGTACGGAGAGACGTACTCAGAAACGTCAGTCCAACCGTAAACTCGACGACCGAGCACAGACGGAAATTCCGGAGCAAAGTCACAAAGAGAGGTCGGACAGACGTAGAGAAACGCCTCGAGAGAAACGTGCGGTGACCACTTGCGATCAGAGTACTCAGACGGATTCATCCGATGGGTATCAGTCTGATCGCGAACCTGCTCGTGGGAGATCCTATTATCGTAGGGCGGCTGAAGGCCAACAAGAGAGTAGGAATCCTTCTACCAGCAGGCGTAGGAGTTCCCGGACGGATAATAGAGACGACCGTCGGGAAAGAGAGTCCTACGAAGCCAGGCCAAGGTATCGTGAAAACGATAACCGAACGCACGATCGGACAGGGTGCGCAGGAGAGCTGCGTATCTGGACCATGTCCTTTGATGGTGAGACCAAAAAGGACGCGGAAGAGTTTCTGAACCGTTTGCACGACTTCAGGAATGACAACGAGTTCTCAGATCGCAGGATGTTCAGTGCCCTGCCCAATGTGTTCTCAAAATCAGCTCTGTTCTGGTATAGAACAGTTCAGCCATCTCTTCGAGATTGGCGTGATTTTGAGATCGAGTTCCTAAATGAGTATGGCCGTATAATAAATGACGAAGATTTACTCATGGAACTTCGATCAAGAACACAAAATGAGGGAGAAAAGGCTACGACGTTCTTGAACTGTTTCAGAGCGATCGTAAATAAGTTTAAATGTCCTCCCTCATTAGAACAACAGGTGAAGATGGCCTACTCGCAGATGAGGCCAGACCACCGTAGGTACATACCAGTACGACAAATCAGGAATTTCTCTGATTTGACAAGCTACGGTAAAGAGTACGAGCAGCATTTAACATGGGACACGAAATTCTCCAGTTCCAACGTTATGCGCGAGAAGCTCGTACCAGAAGCTTTTCCGAAACAGAGTGGTGGAGCACGAGTTTCGGGTAAAGTGGCGACTGTTACCGAAAAGAGTAAGGATGAGTCTTCTCATTCGGATAAACAGTCATCGAAGAAAACTATGAAGAAGAAGAGCAAGAAAAGTGCGAAAAACTCGCCAAACTCTTCTTTAAGCGAATACGAAGCAGCCGCTATGTACGGTACTTCCAACGTCGCTAATAGTTTTCAGAAACGATACGGCAAGTCGAATAATGGAGTGAGTGCCCCTAATTCGAAATCCGTGTCGTACGTGCCTGTTTCTCAACAGTCACCTGGGCAACAAAAACAGAGCTCGGGCAAAAGAGAAAGACGTGTTTTGACAAATTCTCAACTGCCCCAGCAAAACGTTTTTGTCCCACAAATGGCAAAAAACCTGGTGAGGTATGTGCAATCACAGGCGACGGCAGTAAACCCAACGAACCTGAGCACCAACTTTGTCGGCGTGTGTTTCACATGCCAAAAAGTCGGTCATAGGTCGTCGGATTGCCCGAGCCGAACATGCTACCGATGCGGAAACATTGGGCACTCCGCTGAGCAGTGCTCTACCGAATTGGTAGCAAAGGAGTGCCAGCTGTGTGGAACTAGTGGCGTTATACTCCAAACATGTCCTAACTCGTCAGATTCCTCCAAAACGTGGGAAACCTGAACGCAGGGCACCCGAGCTGCCCCGAGCGCCCTGCACTGCAGTAAGTAAACCGCATGGTTTACAAGGGCAAGAGTTTAAGGTTGGAGAACCCTCTAAACTATTTAAGAAGTCTAGAAAATCATTTGCTGACTTCTCTAAAGTCCTTAACGGAGATCAAATTCCCACTTAGACCGAAGTTGATGTTGAAAGTAAGTCTGAGTGTAAGGATCCTAAGCGTTCTGTGGATTCGACAGATGGAAAAGTTCTTAGAACACAACCTGTGAATCCCACCCGAGCTTTGCAAGGTAAAACAGAACAAGGAACGTTATTAGACCAACAAAAGCGTGATGCTATAGATTGGTCTAAGGAACTCCAAAGGCAAATATACTCTGATAGCAGAGATATTATTGGTGAAGAAGGCGTAAAGAGATCGTTATCTCAGCCGCTTAGTACCATCGGAGTGAACGACCTTGGTTGTTGCTCATCGTCACCCCGTTGTAACACATCTAGTAAAGAGGACAAGAAGCCGTTGGTGGAGAAGGAAATTGTCCTCAACAACGAGCCCTTGGTGGAGAAGGTAGTTGTTGATGGTGTGCATAACATGAACCGCACAAACTCGTTGCCGAGAAATACAGTTCAGGGGGGGGGCAGATGCCGTACCAAGTACGTCTAAAATGACGCACACGGCATCGACTCCTAACGACGATAGTCAAACCGATCAGATAATTGCTGGAATCCAATCGGATAACTGGCTATTCTTTTTGGTACGACTCGGTGGAAAGGACTTTAAAGCACTTTTCGATCCTAGCGCCATGGTCTCTCTTGTACGATCAGATGTTGTCGAACAGTACAAGTTTAAATGAAGACCTGTCAAGGTTATCGTGAAAGGTGTGGCTGGACCAGCACTTAAAGTCCTTGGCCTTATCGACATTCTATTCTGTGTAGAAGGCCTTGATGGCAATATCCAACTGAGAATTGTAGAGAATATTGAGCATTCCGTCATTCTCGGTATGGATTTTCTACAACATTGGAATATGGAAGTCAAATTAGGCGAAGCTATTTGGCTTATTGGCGAGAGTGATTGGAGACACTTCGTCAGATATACAGCTAATGACATCGATTCGAGGATTTCCGCTGAATGTGCTGGTATAATTGAGATACAGGACGACCAGCGGAAACAAGTCAAAGAGTTAGTTGAAAGCCTACTCTTGCCCTCGGGAGACGTCCATGGCTTTACGACGTTAACTGAGCACCATATAGAGGTTGAACCTGGTGCAAAACCGGTTCGTCATAAGTAAAGACGTATGTCTCCCAAGGTCCTCGAATTTGCCCAGAGTGAGGTCAAAAAGATGTTTGACAAGGGCATTATTGAACCGAGTGCGAGTGATTGGTCAGCTGCTCCGGTCATCGTCCGCAAGGACGAAGGAAGTTATCGCTTCTGTATCGATTTTCGAGACCTTAATGCAGTCACAAAACGTGATTCTTATCCAATTCCTAATATGGATACCATATTGGATAAGCTGCATAATGCAAGGTATATATCAAAAATCGATCTTAAGAAAGCGTACTTCCAAATATTAATGGCCGAAGCGAGCCGGCATTATACTGCATTTGCTGTACCAGGGTCGGGGCTGTGGCAGTTCATGAGAATGCCGTTTGGGCTTATGAATGCTCTTATGACCTTTGCACGGCTTATAGATGCAATTTTCGGGCCTAAGGTGGAACCTCATGTGTTTGGTTATCTACACGACTAGATCGTCATTACCGAAACTTTTGAGGACCATCTAAAATGGCTCGAATACGTACTAAGGACGTTGAATGACGCTGGACTCGAAGTGAATCGAGAGAAGTGTGAGTTTTGTTGTTCCAGTGTAACGTTCCTTGGGTACAAATTGGACGCGGACGGCTTGAGGCCTGACGAGGAGCGAGTCGCTCCAGTCCTTAATTATCCTACTCCTCGTAATGTCAAACAGCTGAGATCCTTTCTCGGGATGGTAGGCTGGTACTCTCGATTCATTAATCGAGAAGCTGATATTAAAGCTCCCCTTACCAAGTTGCTGCGTAAAGACCAGTCTTGGGATTGGGGCGAGGAGCAGGAGGCGTTCTGTCAGCTTAGAGTTGCGTTAGCTGAAGCGCCTGTACTAGTCCGTCCAGACTTTTCTAAGCCATTTACCGTCCAAAGTGACTTAGCAATAGGTGCGGTGTTGACGCAACTGGACGACGAGGGTTTCGAGCATCCGATTGTCTACATCAGCCGATTATTAAATCGCGCTGAACGTAATTACATGAAAACGGAAAAAGAATGCTTGGCTCTCATATGGGCTATTAAGAAATTGAGACCATACATTGAGGCCTATCGATTTACGGCTGTGACCGACCATAGTGCTCTCAAATGGCTCAAAAATCTCAGAGAACCGTCGGGTAGGTTGGCACGATGGACACTTGAAATGCAGCAATGGGACTTTAAAATAGTGCATAAGAAAGGAGCCTTTCACTATGTCCCGGACGCGCTTTCTCGTGCCGTCAACCCAGACCCCGACGAAGAAGAGATTGCCTCGTTCGAAGTAATTACAGACCCATGGTATATTGCTAGATTAAACGATGTACGCTCAAGCCCTCAGAAATTTCCGGAGTAGAAAATTGAGGATGATATGCTATATCGTTTTACAAGTGATAAACTCTTGGACTCTGTAACAGAACGAGAAGAAGGCTGGCGCCTTGTTCTACCCTTAGAACAGAGGAACCGAGTCTTAGTAGATTCTCATTTCCACCCATCCATGGGTCATATGGGAGTCGAAAAGACTTACGAACGTGTTGCAAGAGACTATTACTGGCCAGGTATCTACCACGATATCCGCCAATTTGTTTTACAGTGTCTGATCTGTCAGAGCTATAAGACGTCTCAAGCAGGTCCGCAAGGCTTGATGGGTAAACGTAACATTGAGAGACCCTGGGCTGTTGTGGCAGCAGACGTAATGGAGCTTCCACGTAGTAAAAGTCAATACAAATACATCATAGTATTTCAAGACTTGTTTACAAGGTGGATAGAGCTCAAACCATTACGTACGGCGACCGGTAAGTCGGTGTCGAAAGCATTCGAGGAACTCGTAGTCTTCCGTTGGGAAACGCCAGATTTCCTAATAACGGATAATGGGACTGAGTTCATCAACGGCATCATGTCGCGAATGCTGGAGGAGTATGGCATAAAACATGTCAGAACCCCTCCTTACCGACCACAAGCCAACCTGGTGGAGAGAACAAATAGAACGTTAAAAACGATGATTGCGACGTTTGTGGATTCGGTCATCGTGGGTGGGACACACACTTGCACGAATTTCGCCATGCAATAAACACGGCAATGCAGTCAAGTACCAAAGTCTCACCCGCGTTCTTAAACTTCGGGCGTCATCCACAACCTGTGAAGAGTCTCCGCAGGGAAGTGGAAAAACAGGAATTTAAGATCCTGGACAATCCCGAAGTATGGCTAGATCGTCTTAAAAGACTTGATGCTCTACGCGACTTGGTCAAGAAATACATTGACGAGGAGCAAAGACGTGAAGAAAAGACCTACAACAGAAACAGACGTATTGCCACGTTTCAGGTAGGAAATCTAGTCATGAGAAAGTGCCGAACGCTTTCCCAAGGTGCAAAGGGCATATCTGCTAAACTGGCACCAAAGTATGACGGACCCTTCGAAGTTAAAGAAGTACTATCTCCAGTAATTCTGAGACTAGAAAAGTCTGGTCGGAAACGGACCGAGGTACATATATCTGATATAAAAAGATATGTACCATCTCGGGTTGTCAAGTAAAGCAGTATGGGTTGCGTATCGGTTCGCATGAGAACAGTTATCGAAGGTGGGGCCTGGTAACTGTATGCCATGCATTGAGAGTGTGATGTTTGAGAATACTTGTTTGTGAATGAATGGGCAATTCTCCCTTATTCATAATTTATATTTTAATTATGACTAATAAGCTTCTGTTTTATTTCAGCTCCCAGATGGACCCAAACGGCGAGTTGATCGCCCTGACGGAGCAGATGCTCCAACAAAGAGCGATCGAGCGCGATAAAGAAGGCCACCGCCGGTTTGAGAAGGAGGCGGCCAGAAATCTACGCGCAACATCGCCGGACGCCCGAGACCTGGAGACAGGAGACGGCGTCACATCATCTCCGCCTCAGCTCATACTGCTGGGGGAAGCCCACCGACTTTGGAGACCACTGACGAGGTAACTCCGGTGTCTCCCGACTGCTTCGAGGTACCTGCAGATGACCCGCTCGCGGGATGTGCCCAGTAGGTGCGGGACATCAACCAGGTGCTAGTGGAGCTGGAAGGGACACCACGTGCCTCAACGGTGGACCTCACTTCGTCGGTTGAGTCAACCCCAGTGCCTGCGGTATTAGTACCGGGGCCATCCGCCAACATCTACCCCGCAGTATATGCTGAGGATCTACGTGAGGCAGAACGAGAGCAACAGAAGACCGTCGCCGCCAATCGCCCACGCCGCAAGAATGCAACTCATGTTAAATGTAAGTCGTCGGAGCCTTTGGTATGTCAAGGCCAACCGACGACATTTGTTTACGTAGATCAAGTGTACAATTACGCGCGCAATAGTACGTAGGGATGAGAGCGCGAGAGTGTGTGTGTGTTTCCCACTCTCATCCCTTTTTCGAAAATTAGGCAAATGCCTATTAGTATGTCCCGATCCGCCGCTCGAGGCTGACAAATTATCCGGTGTCGAGAGAGATAGTTTTTCCGGTTAAGAAAAGGCGCGTGAGGCGCAAAGCCGTCGACAACCCGGAACGTACTCGCGAGATGAGCCGCGAGTGTTTTTGGTGTGTGTGATAAGGACGGGAAGTCAGTGTGTGAGTGCGGACGCGGTTCGCGAGGCACTCGCCGCGGTACAGGGCCGCCTTTCACCACCGCAGCCGACATCGGTCCTCCGTTGCCCAGGAGAACAAAGGGACACGGATCGGCTGGGCTATCCACGGGGCGCATCCCGGTAAGTTGTATTTATATTACCGTGCGTTCCCCCCCTTCCCCCGAGTGTATGAGAGTGTGTACATCGGGAGTGTATTCGGGTACGCCGGTACCCGAATAGCGGAGATCGGAATAGAGTCAACCGCAGGCGAGTATCTCGATCCGGTTGACTCCCGATATTTCCGCCCGCGGGAAATAATCTATATCGCGGCACACGGCCTGGATGGCCATCTTGTTAAATAATCAATCGAAATAAATATTTAATTCATTTTTATTTTAATTGTGTGTGTAATCATTGTGTTCTCCCCGCTCCCGCCGACATCCTTTAATTTTATATCGCGTCGAGGCAAGGAGGATCGCCCGAATCCTCCATACCGTACGTCCCAGCGAACTCGCATTCCTGGCGACAGCCGTAGTTCGGATAACAAAATTAAATATCTGTGTACGCGGTATTGGGCAACGCGGCCCAACGGTATTATTAATTACGTAAAATAATTAAAATCACCGGGTACGCAAATACCACGTTACAATATACAATAAAAAGTCGCAAAGATTATTTATTTCTTACTATAAACAAAGTTCACGTGTCTACGTTTGTCGGCAAATGAACAATACGCGTAATAAATAAAAACGTCTTTTGTAAATTTTTAAAATTTTAAGAATTACATAAATTTGTATAGAATCGTGGAATAATTTTGAGAGAATAAAGAAAATTCTATAAATAATCATTTAACGATATTCTTTGTACAGATGTCATTCTCTTAAAGTGTGAGAATCTAATATTTGAATATTGTTATTTAAAAAAAGTTTAACAATCGTATGCTCAAGCTTTTACCCAATCTCGTAAATTAAATTTTATACGTCACGTGTACTCAAAAGATTTTTTCCGTGTATTCTTCTTGGATACCTTGCCTTCGCGGAATTCTATTTTTAAATATTTGAGAAACTAATACATTGATAAACTAATAAATTGACAAACAGATGTAAATTTAGAAAATGTACAATAGAAAAGTAGTCAAAATTTTTTATTACATTTCTTTCTGTAAAAATGGAAAAAGGGCCACGCATCTTCCTTTGTAGATGAGTCAATAATACCTGGTAATAAAAACTACGCCTTCCTTCGTTAATTTGTTAAATCGCAATCTTCCTGTCGTGGAAGAATTTTGGATTCAAAATAGGAAAAATCGATAAATTATACGCTTAATGGTTGTGATTTTGAACAGATGGCGTTACATAATAATAGTTTTAGTGAAATAATGCCTCGTCCGCTCACCCGCGCTCATAAATCAGCTTTTCTAAGCGAACGCATTTAAAAAAGGTTTTTCCGCGTGCGCGTTCAAGCAAGCTTTTTTCAGCGTGCGCGTACAAACAAGATTTTACCACGTACGTCGCTGGGTCAGCTGGTCTGTGCAACGCTGTAAAATTAACATTGCGCAGCGTCCGCTAAATATGCTTTTTATTCCGCGTTTAGCTGATTAAATAAAACGACGCTAAAACTCTAGCAGTGCGTTTACCGCCGCCGCCGCCGAACGCGGAACGACCTTATCACAAAATGGATACGCGTTGTCGTCATCCATGGACTTGTACGATTTCCGGTCCTACAAGTTGTGCTAAATCGGTGTGGGTTCGAAAATTCATAAAGTTTTGTACTCAAATGACCGACGTTGTTTTCGATAGGATTATTTTTTATTACGGAGAGTGGCAAGATGACTACAAAAGTCAAGAGTTTACGTGTGTTGAATTTCGCGGGGGTCTACCGAGACCCGAAGATTATTCAAACGACCCTCATTTGAAAAAATTAATTATAATCGACGACTTGATGCGTGAATCGTCAAACAGTTATAGTCGATTTATTTACCAAAGGATGTCATCATAAAAATATAAGTGTTATTTTTATAACTCAAAATATTTTTCATCAAGGACAGGGTCAACGCGCCGTCAGCTTAAACTCAAATTACATAGTGTTGTTTAAAAATCCTCGAGACCAAGTTCAAAGTAGGAGGAGTCAAAAAATGGTAAGGATTTTCTTTGAAAACTTTTCTTTTCAATTCAATGGGAAGAAGGAGGTCTTAAAGGTATTCTGCTGAGCCAAGGAAAAATATTTTGTCAGTTCAGCTTGTTACCTTGAGTGATATAGTATAAGTGACTCCGCAACTCAAACGGCATGGAGAAGCTCGATTATATAATCGATATTCAAGCGTTTCACGACAAGGAAGGTTTCTTTCTACCGAAAGAAATTGCTGTTCTCGGCGTAGATTGCAATTTCATAGTGCACTGGTTGATCAAGGCTCCAAAACGACTACACAGAACTCTCCAAGGGTATCGTAGCCACAAACACAAAGTTACTTAACGTGCTATCACCATAGCATAGAATGGTTCGACGGTGAATCTAACAGTGTCGATGTGTACAACAGTCTTCGAGAAGTTGCACGAAACGCTTTGAGGATCTACGTTAGGGGAATACCAAAAGTTTTATTCCTACAAAACCTTCTCGCTAGACAAATAATCAATTTGGAGGAGTTCAACTGTCCGTCATTAACAAACCTTCCACGTGTTAACGACCACTTTTGTTTTTTACATAGAAGGAAAAGGGAGTACATGAGTTGTGCATTGACATATGCATATAAACTACGTATTTGGCTGCAAAAAACATTAGCCTATCGCCTTTCAACCAGCAAAGTCCTCGATCTAAAAGAAAAAAAGAAGGAAACTGAAAAAGAGGACACCAACAAGGACAAAAGACGACACACAATCATCATGTTTTCAAGACAAGGAACTCCGTCTGGGAAACCACGATAGAAAACGCCAACACCAACCAAATCAAGACTCCGATAACCGTAACTTGTACTGCATACTCAACCCCTGTAGATGCTATAAACACAAGTATTTCCACCATCTCCCAAGATACGATCGATGCCGATCATTTATACGACATAGTACGCGAGGAGGAGGAAACCGCTGCAAAGCATGAACACGATGCAAATACTCAACGCAATAAAATTTTGCCTCTGCAGACAGTGGGAGTGTACCCTGCGGACAAGATTCCTCAGATTTTGACGAAGCCGACTGCAATTGTGGTTAACAATGAGAATCACTGAAGATCCGGTGAGCATTGGCTGGCCATCTACATCAATAAACGCGGAATCGGATACTTCTTCGACAGTTTCGGTCGACCACCCACCGTACCTCAACATTTTCAATGACTCCGAAGAAACTGTAAGGTTTACACCTGGAGTCCTAAGCAGCTACAAGATTTCGCTTCTATCCTGTGTGGTCAGTATTGCGTTAATTTCATTCATCATATGTCTCACGGTCATTGCATGGCCAGTTTTTGCAGACTGTTCTTTTTTTTTCATTATAATAATAATTGTAAGAAGAATGTTCATTGTATAACTCATCATATAAAAGAATACATAATAATAATAATAAGAATAATAATAATAATAATTTTAAAATTTGAATTTTCCAATTATTAGAAAAATTCGTGAATTTATTGCTTTTTTACACTATAAGTTATATGATAAATGAATTTATTGATCTTTACAAGCCAAAGAAACATTCCTCACATCTCAAGTAAGGCGGACTGTATTAATACCAGCCACTTTAGAAACCTCACAGGATGAGTGTTTGAAAAAAGACTAAGACAAGCTAAGTCAACAAAAATATAAAATTTAATTGATTGTAGTATAAAATTAATAAAAACTTAATAAGACGGAAAAAAAAAAATTTTGTATTTCGCCCTGAGTATGCCTGGTGGGCTCATCAGTAGAGTCCAGGCATCTCGTCTCTAGATACAAGTCTTATTAAGTGTTTATTAATTTAACCCTCCGGGCCTGCTGTAACGTCAGAACACTCTTAGTACGAGAGAGAGAGAGAGAGACGCACTGCGCGCGCACTCCCTCCACCTCTCTCTCTCTCTCGCATCCATTTACTCCGTCGGGCCCGCTGTGACGTCAGAGCAACCTCTGTACGAGAGAGACGCACTGCGCGCGCACTCCCTCTACCTCTCTCTCTCGCACCCATGTATTCCATTGGGACAGCTGTGACGTCACAGCGTCCGTTCCACCCTACCTATACATAAGTACGCTTCGCTCTCTCTCACCCTCTTTTCCTCTCTCTCCCTCTCTGGCACGCGCGGGCCCCGCCGTGACATCACTGGCGGGGTAGACACCCGATTGTCCGCGCTAGACAACCCCATTGCTCGCGCTAGACAATACCATTGTTCGCGCCAGACACTATTATGTTAGGCCACGCCCATTTCGGCGCACTAAAAGGTACCCTTACTACTCTCTATCTCTCATTCTCTCTCTCTCTCTCACTCTGTATCTCTATCTGATATGTCTCCATATAATCATCAACCTAGTCCGCATTCACATCAGGTTCATTCATATAATAACATTCATAGCACTATTTTATCTACATTGTGGGGCAGGCCTCACTTAATTAATTAAGGAAATAAGTATTTGTTTAGTAATAGGGATGAGTAAGAGAGTGACGGCGCGCACACTGCACGCGCACGTCGAGTATAGGTGAGAGCGGTGCGCCAGAGGGGGAACGACTACGAACGGTCCGATATTCACGCGTATCCGTGTAAGAGGAAAGGAGATAAACAGCTGTCCCGGTGCATTGGTGGAGGCGTTGGCGGATATGTACAGATAGTGGATAAAATAAAATGGCGAACGTACACTAGCGGAATTGGAAGGAAAATAGGTGGCGTTACGGACGATTATCGGTACGTCTACTACCATCGATCTGGCGGATATGATAGCGGAAAGGGAAAACAACTAGCTCCACTATCGGTAGCGGATAATATGAATCGGAGAAGAAGGACGAGACTCCTTCCCCAACCGCCGTATAGTACAGACGTGTTGAGAGAGAAATAGTATCGAAGTAGCCATTTTGAGATTCTTTGAGATTGGAAAGGAAATTGTAATATTGAGGCGATTGAGAAGTTATTGGACGATCAATTGTAGCGAGAGATAGTTAAGAAAGAGATAAATAATTCGTGAAAAGGAGAGCTTTCGACTTGCGGTGAGTGAGGAAGTACGGCGTATTGTAAGGTATGAGTGTGTGAGAATAGGACTTTCCGTAAATATTGTAAAATAGAATAGCCGCGCGAAGATCGATAATTTAACCGATTTAGTACACGGTACGAGGATTAGCGGTAGCGGCCAATCAAACCCGAATTTATGATTATATTTTCTTTAGCGTTTCGCGACGATTTACTGAATTGCGCGTATGTAAAATATTGAACAATAGATCGGCGGGATTTCTAGAAGCGTTTGTAATTATTGTATATAAAATTAATGATAATTAAAGTGTTGGTAATTATTGTGTTTAATCGAAGAGATTGATTTTATAACAAATTCCTACAACGTGGTTCCGCCATCTTTTCCGTGATGACAACGTGGAGCCCGCGACCCTGAATAGGCTTGATGTTAGTTTTACCGGTAACTGGCGCCCAATTAATTAAAAGTGTTACCGGATAATAATTATTAATTAGTTATTATTATTTATTTGCTGTAAGACACAGTGACATGTTGCACTACGGGAACGACTCGTTAAGAATCAAAAGTGCAACATCACAACATTAACATTTATATGTAATTCAATTTTATCTATTTTTGACATGATAGCTCCTATGACATTTCACTCCATTAAAACAAATCACAAACCATGGATTTCTCGGGAAATAAAAGAAAGCATTAAAGTCAGAAATGCAGCTTTTAATAGATTTCGTGCTACAGGTTCTGTTGATGATTATAACGTGTACAAGGGTCTTAGAAATCAGGTTTCAAATGCTGTCAACTCAAGTAAGTTTCACTTTCTGGCAGAGAAACTTAGTAGCATGAAAGATCCAAAGAAATCCTGGAAATGCCTGAAAAACATGAGTTTTATCCAGTTTTATGTTTAGTTTTTAGTTTTTAAGTTGTTATTTTATTAGAAAACTTGTTATTATTATTATTATTGTTTTATTTTATTTATCTGTTACTGGAAATTCAAAATGTATTTATTATTTCAAATGCCTAAGGGGTCTCAAACCCAAAGGCCAAATAAAATTATATTAATCAATCAATCAATCTCTCATTCTCTCTCTCTTTCTCTCTCCCTCTCTCTCTTTCTCTCTCCCTCTCTCTCTTTCTCTCTCTCTCTCTCTCTCTTTCTCTCTTTCTCTCTTTCTCTATCTCTCTCCCTCACACTCCCTCATTCTTACTCACTCTCACCCTCACACTCACTCTCTCCCTCTTACAGTCCCTCATACTTACTCACTCTCACTCTCGCACTCCCTCACTCTCCCTCATTCTTACTCGCTCTCTCTCATTCTCTCTCTCGCTCTCTATCTTTCATTCTCTCATTCTATCTCCCATTCTATCACTCATTCTCTCTCTCTCTCTCATTTCCACTATCTGCCTATCTGTCTATCTATCTCTCCCTCTCACTGTCTCTCTCGCTCTGTCTTATTCACTCTCACGCCAAGATGATGTTTGTCGGACGGACGGACGGACATTATTATTTATCGTTTTTTTTTTAATATTACTTAATAATTATAATAATAATTTTTTGTCAATAATATGAAGCATTAACTTATGTAACACATATTTATCATAAAATATATATGTTTTAAGTATTTTTCGCAAGAATTGGGGAGTTTTTACAAAATCGCTCAAAAAGATAACTTTATTATAATGTAGATATGCAATTAACGGGGGGGGGCTGCTGATATGTTTTACTCTTATATAAATACGTTGAATTTATACTTGATTAAATCAGAACCAACTCATCACACTCATTCCGATAATCACTCATCTCACACTTGGCTCGACCTCTTCATTGTGCGTAACTCTCCACCTACTTTCACTTACATCAAATCATCCACACCCTTTACAGCGGGTCATGATTTAATTACCCTTTTTCTTGATCTGTCAAAGTCTCTTCCGATCAAGAGAAAACTTAAGGTGCGCAACCTTGAATAGGTCGACCCCACAACATTTTTATCCTTATTCCTAGCTTCTATCAACTTCTCTGTACCTGTACCTCCGTTTCAAACTTCCTCTATTTTTTCTCTAACCATCGCTTTTTTATCTTCTTCTACTTTTTCATCATCTTCTCAATATTTGCTTGGTTCGTGCCATTGTGTCTCTACGTTGACTGCTGAACTTGTCTCACCATCATCCATTACTCACCTATCTTCACTGATTAACAGCTTATCATGCGCTATTTTGCCCTCATTTGATTCCCTGGCCCCATTAAAATATTTTCATCTAGAAGGAAATTCAAACCTTGGGTAAATTCGCGCATTTTAGGTCTCATAAAATTCCGTAACTTAGCGTTCAAAAAATATCGCTCTACGAATCTAAGCTCAGAATTACAAACAATTACGCAGTCAAGTCAGAAACGAATTAGACACTAATAAATTTAACTATCTTAATAATAAATTAAAAGAAACTGAGAGTTCTTCAGATCTGTGGAGGGAGCTTAGACGTTTGGGACTAGGTAAGCAAAGGAAGGAAAGTCCATTAGATCGTTTCACGCCTAACCAGTTAAATTCATTTTACGCCTCCATTTCACATTTCGACTCACCCTGTTCCCACGACCAGTTACTTGCTATACTAGCATAACCACACATCTCATCTTATCTTACATTATTCAACTTTGCCCCCATCACACCTTTTTTGGTTCAGCAGGACATCTCCAAAGCTACCTCCAAAGTGGTTGGGGATGATGGTATCTCTGTTCCCATGCTTATGCTCCTCTCACCTCATGTCTTATAGTTTTTGGTCAACATTTTTAACATCTCTCTATCACCTGTCATGTTCCCCATCGAATGCGAGCGATCGTTGTTATTTCCACTAGCTAAATCAATCAAGTTGGAGTCTCCGTCTCATACCAGACCCATAGCTAAACTCTGCGAAACCTTGAAGATCCTAGAAAGGTTAGTTTTTGATGAGTTGTACCACTACCTATCAGTGAATAATCTACTCACTGATAGACATGCGAGGTTTGGTAAGGGGCACAGCACGCAAACAGCACTTCTTGGTGTCCTAGATGATGTCAGGCGAGCGATAGACCGTCGAATGATCACTGTCCTTATCCTATTCGACTTCTCCAAAACATTAGACTCCGTCTGATTTAGTTGTCACTTGGTTCTATACCTATCTGGTGGGGCATTCGCAGGCGGTTACCGATGAATGTGGGGGTTGCTCTGACTGGTTTTCTACATCTAGAGGTGTCCCTCAGGGCAGTGTACTCGGGCCCTTACTCTTCTCTGTTTTTATAAACGACTTGCCGCTAGTGTAGAAGTTCTCGAAGTTTATGATCTTCGCTGATGACTCCCAGGTCTAGCATTCCTTCTTTCCTGCTGATTTGGCTCAAGGTATAAGACGAATCTCCATTGATGCAAACGCTGTTAGAAATTGGGCAATTTCAAATGGACTGCAGCTCAATCTTGATAAGACGAAGGTGATGGTCCTGAGTAGCCAAGCCTTTATTTCGCGTCTCGACTTAAACAGTGCCCCGAGGGTCTTAATTGACGGTGTACCTCTTAAATATCAGTCTGAAGTGAAATCACTAGGAGTATGGTTGACCCCTACCCTAGACTGGTCTAAACAAACTATGTCCATCTTGCAACGCGTCCACGGTGTTCTTTACTCACTATGCTTCCTTAAAGGAGCCCTCTCACGTAAATCTAGAAAACGCTTAGTAGAAACCCTAATTTTTTCACACTTTGATTATGCGTGCGCTGTTTACGACGATCTCGACAGTACTAAAAATCTTGAACTCCAGCGCCTTCTTAATGCTTGTACGAGATTCGTCTGGGGTAATATTCCATGGCGGGCTCATGTAATGCTTTACCGTATTAAGCTGGGTTGGTTGTCGGTCGAGCTCAGAAGGTCATTCCTCATCGGTTCACTTGCATTCAAAATAATCATTAATAACTCCCCTTCTTACCTATCTCACCATTTCATCCTACGCAACGCATCCTTCACTGCACGTTCCTCTTCTCACTTGCATCCAGCTTCTCTTTCATACCTCCCTCCTAGGACTGAATCATTAAACAGACCATTCATCATCTCAGCCTCTCGCCTTATAAACCAACTACCCTTCATTGACTTCAATCATGTCTCATTATATTCTTTCAGATCATCTCTCCTTAATTACCTATCTGGTATTATTAACTATAAATATATAAATATCATTATTACAATAACTGAATATACGTATTTAATACAAAAGATATATAAATAAATCGGATATATAATTATAATGAATAATATGATAACGTAACAGTGACAAGTTTGTGAAATCTAAACAATGTATTGCTGAATAATAATAATAATAATGTTGATACTTTTATAGTAATCCTTCAGATTAGTATTATAATTCTTGTAAGGGAAGTAAAACTAAAAATTCAGCATTATAAATGTTTAAAAATTAATTTTTCATAATTATATAATAATATTTATATTTTTAGCAGCTTACAGGGGATCAGATGGATACTGAAACAAGTGGAAATAATTTTCTACCACTCTAAGGTGAGTGCACAAATTTTTTTGCAATGATCATGCTAATAGATTCATCGTTATAAGGTAACAAATATACATTTCTATTAATATTTCGGGCACTTTTCCCGGATATTTTGACCATAAGTGATCTTAATGATTTAGACCCACTCTGGAAATTTTTAGGCAGTTTCTGACTATAAAAAGACATCTTTTAGACAGTATTAGGTTACCAGAGTCCGGAGCAGAATTGCTGATTTTCACTATTTAAGGTTTAAATGGCTTACAAGAGTGTGACAGCATACCTTTATGTCTTTAAAAGAATTTTTTGTGAAAAGTTCGGAAAATTTTACAAAAAAAGTCATACTTATGTTTTTAGTGAAAAATGCCTCCCCTGGGAGCTAAAAATTCATGAAAATGGGCATATAATGCAGAAAAGTGCTAAAATGTCAACTTTGACTCTCTGTAACTTAAAATAATGGCCCAGAAAAAATCTGAAAAAATTCAGGAGAACTACTGGATACCTCTAAAACATATTCCCACAGTTATAGCAATATTTATTTTTTTCATCTTCGATGTCACAGAGAACCACCCATATATATATATATATATATATATATATATATATATATATATCTATATCAATAAGTATCTGGATAAAAATAAATGCCAATAATTCAAGGAACTGAAAATTTCTGCTAAAAATCTAGGATTGAAGTGTGTCTGGCATAAATGTGACAATTTTTACGTTAAAGTACGGGAAGGGACAGCTGCCCTCATTTATAATAATTTGACAGAGCTAGTAGGATTAGTGAGGCACATATTGAAATTATCGGTGGTACGAAAAATGACGAACAAAATCTGTATCATGTATCAGTGTCAGTAAAAAAGAGTGAAAAAGACACAATAAAATTTCTTAAACTAAAAAGAACAATATAAGCAAAATTAAGAGCAATAATAATAAAGGTAATGGAAAAATTAAAAATAAAAGCAAATTTTCTCACACAAATAAATCTGACATCGTCCAAGCTGATTGCTTACAAGCAATTAATAATAATGATCACAAGAGTTATAGTGGTGAAACAATAATGTTACCAAAAACAGTAATAATAATAACAATAATATACTTTCTAAAGAAAATTGACTGCATGGGAGTGCCATCGGAGAGTCGAGGGTTGCCAATGTGAGGAGATTGCGTGCGGTCTTTCTCAGGGCCCATATTGATCAAGTTTGTCATGTTCTTTCTGATTTTCCCTCCTATGATACCGTCATTCAGATAAAGGACTATATGATAATTGGGCAAGACCGAAATTCCATTGGTGATGGGGTGGCTTTATACGTAAAATCTGGCCTTAAATGTTAAACATTATCGACGTCTAAAACCGAGCTACCTTTTACACCAGGCATACCTTAATATATTTTATGCAGCATTCAAGAGCGTTATTCGCCTCCTGTATTTATTGCCGTTAACTATCGGCCACCAAAGATTGCCTTTGTGGGTGATTCAGACTTTTTAAATAATCTACGCAAATTTAGTCTTGATTATAGTCAGAAATTTTTCATGGGTGATCTGAATGTCGATATTCTCAAGGAATGTAATGATGCTAAGTTTGTCCGCAATTTATCAGCGGAACTTTCTTTGCAACTTGTTCAACATGGACCCATGTATTTTACCTCCACCTCGGGTACTTGGTTGGATGTCATTTTTGTTGACGATTTTTGTCGACACATTTTGGTCATTTTGAACGGCTCAATTGATGATCTTAGTAACATGCCTGCGCCCTTTCACAATGGTCATAATATTATTTCTGCTACTATATTTTATAATAACTTCTCGCAAGTCAACACTATTAAAAATTCTGTTACTATCTGCGATTCGTTTGCTTTCCCAGTGTGACTTGTCGCCTTTTCATGTTGCTGAGATTGACATTGAGCTTGCGCTGAAATGTCTCTATGATAATATATCGGCGGTTGTGCAAAATATGCAGACGAAAGAACTGAGGCAACGAAAATGGAGTTTTATCAGAGTCGTATAACTGAGCCTCTTGATACTAACAATGTTTGGAAAGAGCTGTAAAATTTGGGATTCCTTCCTGGGCAAGCGGTTAACTTGAATGGTTTTACACTTGAGGACATGAACCGGCAGTTTGCTGGTGTGTCGGTCTCCTCACTGGAGGATGATGAGAGCTGCCATGTAATAATAATTCAACAGGCTACAAATGAAGATTTCTTCTTTAAAGAGATTAATATAAATGATGTTGTCTTGGCGATCTCGCATTTCTTCTCGCAGGCTTATGGGGCGGACGGCATACCGCAAAGTGTTATAGTCGGGTTCTTACCTGTTATTGGTAATTTTCTTGGCAAAATATTTAATTCTTTTTGTTGACAAACATTTTCCCTAAACTCTGATAGAAGGCTCATATTATCCCTTTGAAAAATTGCTAAACACCATCATCGCCTTCTGATTTCAGATCAATTGCACTCTTATGTTTCCTTTCTAATGTTTTAGAGAAAATTGCCTTAAACCAGCTGCAGGAGTTTCTGCAGTCACGCTCGCTTAAGGAGTCAATGCAAACCGGTTTTAAAGCATACCAGAAACCGCTTTGCTTAAGTTTACAGAAGACATACGTATAGGGATTGACAGAAAACTTGTTACAATACTCCTGTTGTTCGACTTTCGCAAAGCGTTTGACACAATATCTCCTACTCGTTTACTTGACCATCTAAGGCAAATGGGGTTCTCTAGGTCTGTCTCATTGTGACTACATTCTTACTTTTCGTCTTGTATGCAGGCTTTTGTTTCATCCGATAACTTTTCTTCCTGGATTACAACAAAGCTGGGAGTGCCACAAGGGTCTGTCCTGGGACCCATACTCTTCTTCCTATACATTAATGACTTACGTAACGTACTTTATACTGCGAGTGTCTAGCATGTTTTGTATGCAGATGATCTGCAGGTTTCCTTGCAACTACCATACTCTGATCTGGGTAGGGGGATATCAGAGCTTCGGAGAGTCGCAATTGAAATACAGGATTAGGCTGTACGCGTCTCACTCAAACTTAACGCCTTCAAGACTCAAGCTATATTGTTTGATTGCCGTAAATTTGGTTCAGACTTCTACAACCATGGTAGTCGTGACATTGACTTGGGTGATGGCGTGTACATTCCGTTTGTGGAGAGATTTCTAAGTTTTGGTGTGGTTTTGGATTCGCAGCTATCTTGGAAGTCATTTGTATATAATATCACAAAAAAAGTAAATAAAATGTTGTATAGTGTGCGTTTTTTTAGCAGATACGCTACACAGGCTCTCAGAAAGCAATTCGTAGAGGCGCTGTTATTTCCCCACATAGACTATTGTTCATTAGTCATGCTGGATGCTTCACAGGAGATTAGAAACCGATTACAGATCTTACAAAATACTATTATGCGTTACGTTTATGGTATTAAAATGGATGATCATGTAATGCCTCATAGATACTCTCTGGGCTGGCTGTGCACAGATTCTAGGAGACATTATTTTACGGCGGTACTCATGTACAAAATTGTATGTGTGCGATTTCCAGCGTATCTGGAGAGTCTCTTCTCTAAATGTGCTCCCAGGGGCTCTGGAAAGGGGGTTACAAGAGAACTCGTACCATCTCTGATGCGTACCCAGACTGGCAAACGCTCCAGGTGCAAGGTGCGCATCTATGGAACTCCTTGCTGACAGAAATTCGTGGCCTGGCCTCATTAAAGGGTTTTAGGGCCGCGGCTCGGAGACACTTTTCGGCACTAAAATAGGTTTAATCTAAATGTACTGTTTATTTATTTATTTATTTATTTATTTATTTATTTATTTATTTATTTGTTTGTTTGTTTGTTTGTTTGTTTGTTATTATATGTTGTACCGTCCCATATACACATGAATAAACGTATTTAAGGGATGTTAGATGACGTGAGATTGTGATGACGATTGACTGCTTTATTGTGTCGTCCAATTTTTAATTTTAAATTGTATTTTAGTATTGTGATTGATAGATGTATTGACAGTTGTTTTATTTGTATTATATTGTATCTCTTGACTTACTGTAAAGTTGAGAAACCACCTGAGGAATCGCCTAAGAAATTTCACGTCAAGATTTCAGGTGACAAAAATAAGAGGAAAGGTATTTAAGTTTTTTGTTGAAAAGATATGTTTTTGAAAAAACAATGTTCTAACAGCCGCAAAATATCTAAGTTAGATTAGAAAAAAGGTTTGTACGCAAAAAATTTTTCTTGCTTACTGAGCATATATAATTTATTGAATACAATCTTATATTAAATTAAAGTAAAACATAATTTTTCTCCGGTTGTCATAATGTTTCTCCAGTTTTCGGCTTAGAAGGTACTTTTTTATGTAAGTGAATAATTTCTTTTTATGAGTATCACCAATTTTTTATTTTTTATTGGTCTTATTTTTGAGGCCGTAACTTTTAAGCTTTACTTTTTGGGCCGTTTTGGGCATTTGGGCACTTTTTGGGCCTTAAAAATTTAAGTTTCATAATTTGCTTTTAGAACTTTTGGGGCTCAATATTTTTAAAAATTTCTGTAGGGACGAAGCTATGTGCTTTTTCAAAAAATCTAGGGGAAGAAGGGGCTGACGCTAATTAAAATAGTTGGGGTTCTAAACGGTGTAAACAATAGTTTTAAAAACATAGAGAAATCCTATAGTAAGAGATCTAATTAAAATCTTGCTTTATTAAATTACTTCTTCTGTTAACGAATATGCTATATTGACAGAAATACAAAAAATATATAAATAAATCGGATATATAATTATAATGAATAATATGATAACGTAACAGTGACAAGTTTGTGAAATCTAAACAATGTATTGCTGAATAATAATAATAATAATGTTGATACTTTTATAGTAATCCTTCAGATTAGTATTATAATTCTTGTAAGGGAAGTAAAACTAAAAATTCAGCATTATAAATGTTTAAAAATTAATTTTTCATAATTATATAATAATATTTATATTTTTAGCAGCTTACAGGGGATCAGATGGATACTGAAACAAGTGGAAATAATTTTCTACCACTCTAAGGTGAGTGCACAAATTTTTTTGCAATGATCATGCTAATAGATTCATCGTTATAAGGTAACAAATATACATTTCTATTAATATTTCGGGCACTTTTCCCGGATATTTTGACCATAAGTGATCTTAATGATTTAGACCCACTCTGGAAATTTTTAGGCAGTTTCTGACTATAAAAAGACATCTTTTAGACAGTATTAGGTTACCAGAGTCCGGAGCAGAATTGCTGATTTTCACTATTTAAGGTTTAAATGGCTTACAAGAGTGTGACAGCATACCTTTATGTCTTTAAAAGAATTTTTTGTGAAAAGTTCGGAAAATTTTACAAAAAAAGTCATACTTATGTTTTTAGTGAAAAATGCCTCCCCTGGGAGCTAAAAATTCATGAAAATGGGCATATAATGCAGAAAAGTGCTAAAATGTCAACTTTGACTCTCTGTAACTTAAAATAATGGCCCAGAAAAAATCTGAAAAAATTCAGGAGAACTACTGGATACCTCTAAAACATATTCCCACAGTTATAGCAATATTTATTTTTTTCATCTTCGATGTCACAGAGAACCACCCATATATATATATATATATATATATATATATATATATATATATATCTATATCAATAAGTATCTGGATAAAAATAAATGCCAATAATTCAAGGAACTGAAAATTTCTGCTAAAAATCTAGGATTGAAGTGTGTCTGGCATAAATGTGACAATTTTTACGTTAAAGTACGGGAAGGGACAGCTGCCCTCATTTATAATAATTTGACAGAGCTAGTAGGATTAGTGAGGCACATATTGAAATTATCGGTGGTACGAAAAATGACGAACAAAATCTGTATCATGTATCAGTGTCAGTAAAAAAGAGTGAAAAAGACACAATAAAATTTCTTAAACTAAAAAGAACAATATAAGCAAAATTAAGAGCAATAATAATAAAGGTAATGGAAAAATTAAAAATAAAAGCAAATTTTCTCACACAAATAAATCTGACATCGTCCAAGCTGATTGCTTACAAGCAATTAATAATAATGATCACAAGAGTTATAGTGGTGAAACAATAATGTTACCAAAAACAGTAATAATAATAACAATAATATACTTTCTAAAGAAAATTGACTGCATGGGAGTGCCATCGGAGAGTCGAGGGTTGCCAATGTGAGGAGATTGCGTGCGGTCTTTCTCAGGGCCCATATTGATCAAGTTTGTCATGTTCTTTCTGATTTTCCCTCCTATGATACCGTCATTCAGATAAAGGACTATATGATAATTGGGCAAGACCGAAATTCCATTGGTGATGGGGTGGCTTTATACGTAAAATCTGGCCTTAAATGTTAAACATTATCGACGTCTAAAACCGAGCTACCTTTTACACCAGGCATACCTTAATATATTTTATGCAGCATTCAAGAGCGTTATTCGCCTCCTGTATTTATTGCCGTTAACTATCGGCCACCAAAGATTGCCTTTGTGGGTGATTCAGACTTTTTAAATAATCTACGCAAATTTAGTCTTGATTATAGTCAGAAATTTTTCATGGGTGATCTGAATGTCGATATTCTCAAGGAATGTAATGATGCTAAGTTTGTCCGCAATTTATCAGCGGAACTTTCTTTGCAACTTGTTCAACATGGACCCATGTATTTTACCTCCACCTCGGGTACTTGGTTGGATGTCATTTTTGTTGACGATTTTTGTCGACACATTTTGGTCATTTTGAACGGCTCAATTGATGATCTTAGTAACATGCCTGCGCCCTTTCACAATGGTCATAATATTATTTCTGCTACTATATTTTATAATAACTTCTCGCAAGTCAACACTATTAAAAATTCTGTTACTATCTGCGATTCGTTTGCTTTCCCAGTGTGACTTGTCGCCTTTTCATGTTGCTGAGATTGACATTGAGCTTGCGCTGAAATGTCTCTATGATAATATATCGGCGGTTGTGCAAAATATGCAGACGAAAGAACTGAGGCAACGAAAATGGAGTTTTATCAGAGTCGTATAACTGAGCCTCTTGATACTAACAATGTTTGGAAAGAGCTGTAAAATTTGGGATTCCTTCCTGGGCAAGCGGTTAACTTGAATGGTTTTACACTTGAGGACATGAACCGGCAGTTTGCTGGTGTGTCGGTCTCCTCACTGGAGGATGATGAGAGCTGCCATGTAATAATAATTCAACAGGCTACAAATGAAGATTTCTTCTTTAAAGAGATTAATATAAATGATGTTGTCTTGGCGATCTCGCATTTCTTCTCGCAGGCTTATGGGGCGGACGGCATACCGCAAAGTGTTATAGTCGGGTTCTTACCTGTTATTGGTAATTTTCTTGGCAAAATATTTAATTCTTTTTGTTGACAAACATTTTCCCTAAACTCTGATAGAAGGCTCATATTATCCCTTTGAAAAATTGCTAAACACCATCATCGCCTTCTGATTTCAGATCAATTGCACTCTTATGTTTCCTTTCTAATGTTTTAGAGAAAATTGCCTTAAACCAGCTGCAGGAGTTTCTGCAGTCACGCTCGCTTAAGGAGTCAATGCAAACCGGTTTTAAAGCATACCAGAAACCGCTTTGCTTAAGTTTACAGAAGACATACGTATAGGGATTGACAGAAAACTTGTTACAATACTCCTGTTGTTCGACTTTCGCAAAGCGTTTGACACAATATCTCCTACTCGTTTACTTGACCATCTAAGGCAAATGGGGTTCTCTAGGTCTGTCTCATTGTGACTACATTCTTACTTTTCGTCTTGTATGCAGGCTTTTGTTTCATCCGATAACTTTTCTTCCTGGATTACAACAAAGCTGGGAGTGCCACAAGGGTCTGTCCTGGGACCCATACTCTTCTTCCTATACATTAATGACTTACGTAACGTACTTTATACTGCGAGTGTCTAGCATGTTTTGTATGCAGATGATCTGCAGGTTTCCTTGCAACTACCATACTCTGATCTGGGTAGGGGGATATCAGAGCTTCGGAGAGTCGCAATTGAAATACAGGATTAGGCTGTACGCGTCTCACTCAAACTTAACGCCTTCAAGACTCAAGCTATATTGTTTGATTGCCGTAAATTTGGTTCAGACTTCTACAACCATGGTAGTCGTGACATTGACTTGGGTGATGGCGTGTACATTCCGTTTGTGGAGAGATTTCTAAGTTTTGGTGTGGTTTTGGATTCGCAGCTATCTTGGAAGTCATTTGTATATAATATCACAAAAAAAGTAAATAAAATGTTGTATAGTGTGCGTTTTTTTAGCAGATACGCTACACAGGCTCTCAGAAAGCAATTCGTAGAGGCGCTGTTATTTCCCCACATAGACTATTGTTCATTAGTCATGCTGGATGCTTCACAGGAGATTAGAAACCGATTACAGATCTTACAAAATACTATTATGCGTTACGTTTATGGTATTAAAATGGATGATCATGTAATGCCTCATAGATACTCTCTGGGCTGGCTGTGCACAGATTCTAGGAGACATTATTTTACGGCGGTACTCATGTACAAAATTGTATGTGTGCGATTTCCAGCGTATCTGGAGAGTCTCTTCTCTAAATGTGCTCCCAGGGGCTCTGGAAAGGGGGTTACAAGAGAACTCGTACCATCTCTGATGCGTACCCAGACTGGCAAACGCTCCAGGTGCAAGGTGCGCATCTATGGAACTCCTTGCTGACAGAAATTCGTGGCCTGGCCTCATTAAAGGGTTTTAGGGCCGCGGCTCGGAGACACTTTTCGGCACTAAAATAGGTTTAATCTAAATGTACTGTTTATTTATTTATTTATTTATTTATTTATTTATTTATTTATTTATTTGTTTGTTTGTTTGTTTGTTTGTTTGTTATTATATGTTGTACCGTCCCATATACACATGAATAAACGTATTTAAGGGATGTTAGATGACGTGAGATTGTGATGACGATTGACTGCTTTATTGTGTCGTCCAATTTTTAATTTTAAATTGTATTTTAGTATTGTGATTGATAGATGTATTGACAGTTGTTTTATTTGTATTATATTGTATCTCTTGACTTACTGTAAAGTTGAGAAACCACCTGAGGAATCGCCTAAGAAATTTCACGTCAAGATTTCAGGTGACAAAAATAAGAGGAAAGGTATTTAAGTTTTTTGTTGAAAAGATATGTTTTTGAAAAAACAATGTTCTAACAGCCGCAAAATATCTAAGTTAGATTAGAAAAAAGGTTTGTACGCAAAAAATTTTTTCTTGCTTACTGAGCATATATAATTTATTGAATACAATCTTATATTAAATTAAAGTAAAACATAATTTTTCTCCGGTTGTCATAATGTTTCTCCAGTTTTCGGCTTAGAAGGTACTTTTTTATGTAAGTGAATAATTTCTTTTTATGAGTATCACCAATTTTTTATTTTTTATTGGTCTTATTTTTGAGGCCGTAACTTTTAAGCTTTACTTTTTGGGCCGTTTTGGGCATTTGGGCACTTTTTGGGCCTTAAAAATTTAAGTTTCATAATTTGCTTTTAGAACTTTTGGGGCTCAATATTTTTAAAAATTTCTGTAGGGACGAAGCTATGTGCTTTTTCAAAAAATCTAGGGGAAGAAGGGGCTGACGCTAATTAAAATAGTTGGGGTTCTAAACGGTGTAAACAATAGTTTTAAAAACATAGAGAAATCCTATAGTAAGAGATCTAATTAAAATCTTGCTTTATTAAATTACTTCTTCTGTTAACGAATATGCTATATTGACAGAAATACAAAAAATATATCGTAAAAACCAGTGAAAATACTATATTAAAAATTAATGTAAATTTGTAGCTGTTCTTTAATCTAACGTCATTTTAAAACTATCTGATATAATAAAGTAGATTAAAATTTAAGTTAAAACTTTTACTATTAGCTTTCTTCTTGATTTTGAATTATTGTTTGTAACGGTCACGCTGGGGATTAGGGCGTGGCGTCAAAGGCGAAATAAACAATTATATTTAAATAAAATAATATTAATTTATTAATAATATAAAATAGGGTTTGGGCGCCAGCCGCGTACGATCGCGGCGAATTTATGCGATTAAGCTCGGCTGCGTGCGAGCTGCTGCTACCTGCTGCGCGAGGGGAGGGGAGGGGAATAAAGGGGAAGCACACTTACGAATTGGAGGAAATGCCGATATCCAATACAGGCGTGCACCCACCTTATCAACGTGGAGATCGTCTCCTCGGATTTTGCGATATTCGGTCGATTGCTCTCTCTCTCTCTTTCTCGTGCACACACACACACACTCGAAATCGATATATATCGATATAGCAGTCGGCCGGTGTTGCCTCGTTGGCGTCCCAATGAGCTCTCTCGAGCTCGGGCTCGTTCGCTGCTTCGTTGCTCGGGCCCAACGTGCACGCGCAGCTTCTCGCGTCGAGTCGCTCGTCGGCCGCCGTCGTCTCGCGTGCCTCGTGTAGCGAGTGCTCGCGGTCATGTTTATCAAAGCGGACGTTACTGCCTGGGCTGCTGCTTCCCACGGAGAGGACGGTGTTCCCGGTGACGCTGTTAACCAGGTAAGCCTATATGATCGTTCCTTTCGTGTTGATTTATCGGCTAATAGGTCTACTCTGTTACAGGTGCAGACCGACGGCCGATCTTCGAGTCTTCTCTCTCACTCGCTCTCACGGTGGCTGCTCAGCTGGTGCGCGTCGGGTCAATTACTGCTGCTCTTAGTCGGTGCTGCGTTGCTGCGGAGATTCTGGCTGCTTCCTAGGTAAATATCTATCTCCCGAGGTAGTGCTGCATATATTATACTAATTAGTAATTGAGAGTTATGGTAATGTTATGATTACCATAACCTCACTTCCAATCCTCTCCTAGCATGTAGCTGTCAGTTACTGTGTGCAACTACATGCTTCCTTGCCTCCTTCTAATTATATTATTATTCATTATTTAACGTGTTACAGCTTCCTGGATTTCATGTTGCTGCTTATGCTGCTCCGTCTGGCACCTTGGGCCATCGTAGGCTGCTTCATGTCCTGGTGCAAAGCCTCCTGGAAGTTGCATCGCCTCTCCTGACATACTGCTTCCTTGTGCTACGTGGAGGGGACTAAGAGAAGTATTGGGAATTTGGGGAGCTTCGGTTAGGTTAGGTAGGCTTAGAGATGTGAGGATAGATAGGCTAGTTTGTGTTGGGACTCGCTCGCTTACTATTTTGACAGGTATTACATACCTTGTCACATGTTTTATAGTAGTTTTAATAATTTTAATCTAAAATTATTCCGAGTATTTTAAACTTTTTCGTTTCTAAAATAGAGATATTGTTTAGACTTAGTGAGCTTTTACGTTTAGTATTTTTTTTGTAAAATGTTAGTTTCTCTAAGATCAGTTCTTTTGACAGTGTATTATTAGCTTTTATCTGTATATATTTTCTTTTAAGGAATTTTGTATAAAGCTTAGCATTAGAATTTTGTTAGATGTTTTCATGAACTATAAGTTTTTGAAGGTATTGAATGCGTGGCATATTTCTGACTTTAGCATAAGAAGGTCATCGCATATTTGCTCTTTTTGCCTGGAATCACTTTGTTAAGATGTAAGTTTTCAGTCTCTTAGTGTTGAGTAGATTTACAATGTATTTTAAGGCTGAATCTGGCAACTTTTTTAGCAGAATATTATTTATGTGATCGGGGCATGGACTCGAGATTGTGCCTAAGTTAAAGTGCCAGTAATTTCGCCAATAATTATTTTAGCACTTGATAGGTGCGTGTCATTATTTAAGTGTTCGGTAGAATTTGTATTTACTTATGTAACTTCCAGACTTGCACCAATCATTATAAAAATATTACAAAAAGGCAAATGGTTAATAAACCAGTCACGTTCCTTTCCCTCTTGTTTGACTAGGATTAATTAATGTTAATATTGAGAATATAAATAATTGCACGGCAAATCCGTTAACAAATTATCTTGTTTAGCGAATTAAATATACGTAATAAATAAGAAGGCTTTATTGATCTCTACGAACAAACCATTTTCTTGTAGCCGACGATTCGAACGTTTTTTAGCCGTCCCTTATCAAGGCTATAAAAACAGATCAGCGAACAAAAATATGCTATTAAAATTTAAGCCATCGATTTTTTTACACTAATGTACACAATATTCTTACCAAACAAAAAACGCAGAGATGCTAATCAGATATGGCTTAAAAACGTCCGAAACGTCGGATATAAGAAAATGGTTTGTTCGTAGAGATCAATAAAGCCTATTTATTTATTAACAAATTCTGGACGAACGTTAATTTCTCCTACCATCTATAAACTTGGCATTGGATCACTTATATGCTACTAGACTAATATCATGGAAAGACGTACATTTATATACATATATCATAATATATTAATATCATACCCGGAAAAAAATTTATAATACAAAATTAATTTATTTTACACCATCGGAGGGACAAATTCGAACAGTTCGGAATTTTAACATCCTTCTATTCATATTTAGCATAATTGCATCAAATATTAATACATTGCTTGTAACAAATAGTAGACATTCGATTTAAAATTACTGTACAGTATAGTAAAATTTGCAGTAACTCGAATATCTGCTTTTCGTTAACTAAAATTTTAGAATCTAGTATAGTAAAATTTATAAAAACTTTCGCTTTCACTTATGTGTACAAAGCAATGTCACCGTGTAATTCAAAGATTGGCTAACTACTGGAGTAAATTTATACAAATCCGAAATCTTAATATTTCTTAAAAACTACTCCCAAAACTTAACAAAATGATACGTACTAAAGAGCAAAATGTATTTAGTTAGATGATGTGAAAATTGGGAGTCAAGAGATTAACAATTGTGCAAGTGATTTGCCTCGCCAATTCGAAAAATGCTGTTCTGACAAAAACGCGTTTAAAGTTTTGCATTTACATTTTTACTAGTTAAAATAAAAAAAAACTGAACTAAGAAAATTTTCATATAAAATACATCGTTATTAACATTTTTTAATAATATAAAAATAAAAATTTAAATACAAAGTTTAACAAACAACACAAATAAAAGATTTGAGCTTTAATACGGACTTACAGTAGAGATATAACGCTCGACGCTCGCAAGACTTATAAACTATTTGAATATTTACAGTATTCACAACATTTACAACATTTACAACATTTGTAGCAAAGTAGACTTAAACATAATATCCATAACATTATGCAGCAGTCCATTTTCTAAAATAAAAAAAAAAGGAAATTAGTAATTAATTAAATTTAAATTATATATAAGTTATGAAAAATACTTATCTATATTTGAATTTCCCGCGTTGTCAGTTTTGAATTATCCCGCGTGTCATAGGGATGTACTGCTGCCAACTATATCACCAAACCGCCAACCTTTGATGTTGATGTCTCCAAATCCACGTGCTGAGATAACCTATAAATAAATAAATAATAAATACACGATTTAAATAACATTTACAACTATGTATTGTTAAAATAGTTTATATACGGTCATATAAAATAGTTTATATTGCTGATGTTTATTGCAAAGTGAACAATAAACAAATAGCTATATATTACTAGATTTTAGATTGTTTAATTACATAATAATTATATTTTTATTTATATTAAGATTATTGTAAAAACTTATATTTCTGAATGTTATTTTATTATATTGAATCGAATTTTTTTGTAAATTGTTTATAATTTTAATTTAATACATACGTACCTTTTTTGTATCGGTGTGTCTAATTGTCGGGAAACTTACATGTATATAAAGGGCCTAAGTCCCATGTTTGTCATCTCAGTTCCTTTCCTGGAATCGACCAACAAGGTAAGGACCGGCTTATCCGTACGGAGAACTAGGTCCAAGTCGGGAAGCATCCTCGTGGTGTAACCGGCAATCCTACCTTTTTCTTACGCCACCGTTACGATTTTTTTAAAACTATAAGTGTATTAAATTTTTTTGAAATTCATTTGTATAATTAAATTAAATTGAATAAATTAATAGTATAATAAAAATAACAAAATCTTATTATTTTTTTTATACACCATCCTTCCTAATTGTCTTATAAAAAGAACGTTGTAATTAATATGCAATTTTGTATAACACTATGTGGCCGATTCAATCGCTGTGATCTGCGGACAGGCATAAATGAATTTTTTATCGAATCAGCTAAGTAGGCTGGGCGACCGGACTCTAAAAGCTTAAAGACTAGCGTATCCTTAAAGAACTTACGCCTACTTTCAACCGATAGCCAATCCAATTCGGCTCTGAAGGCAGTGACTGATGCATCGCGTCTTAAGTTGTAGATAAACCTGATACTCGCATTAGAGAGCCGCTGAAGTTTTAAGTTAAGATATTCTGGCGATTCATCATAAACCAGGCACGCGTAATCTAAACGAGGTAAAACTAATGACTTTATCAGAAGGACCTTAATGTCGTGAGGCAATAACCAAGCCCGATGTCTCAATCTATATAGAACACCGTGTACTCTGGAAGAGACAGCAGAAATATGCGAGTTCCAGGATAGATCCTCTGATAATATTACACCCAGACTCTTAAACTGATATACAAAATTTATTTGCTGACCGTTGACCAAAATAAGCGGAAGAGCTGTGTTCTTGATCGCTATCATGTTTTGAGCACTGCCAAAGATAATAGTTTTAGTTTTTGAAACATTTAGCGACAAGCCCTGTCTTGTTGCCCAGGCCGATACACTCGAGGCATCATAATTCATGTTATCGATGGCTGTATATGCAGGACACTGAATAAACAACTGAAGATCATCAGCAAACATCATGAATGAGTTCCTGCAAAATTTTAGGGCATCAGGCAAAGTATTTGTAATTAAGGAAAAGATGGTTGGTCCATGTGGGGAGCCTTGAGGTACTCCTGACATGATACCTGTAGAAGTAGATATCTCATTTTTAGAGATAACCGCATGAGTACGGTTGTTTACGTATGAGTACAAAAACTCGATTGCTTCCGACGAAAAACCTGCCAGTTCGAAAACACTTATTAAAAAAGTATAACTAATAGTATCAAGAAACGCCATAATCTGCTCTGCTAAAATCTTGTCAAAGATCTTGGCTAAATGGCACATATTTACAATTGGTCTGATATCGGACATAGTCGACGGCTTCGCAATTTTTGGCAATGGAATTATGTAGCCCTTCTTCCAGACATCTGGATACCTCTTAGATTCCAGTATTGCATTAAAGAGTTTGTGAGGTAGGGCAGTAATGGAACTATTATTTCCTTCAAGTAACACAGAGGAAGATTATCCGGGCTGCGTCCTTTAGAGCTCTTTAATATGGCACACGCCGTTTTAAAAATTCTGGTTGATTTTATTTTCGAGAACCTGAATCTATATTGATCATTAGTGGAAGATGAACAGCAGATCTGTCTCATGTTAGGCCCTCATGTTTCACCAGTCTCCATAACTTCGCCCTATCAACCGCTTCGCCCTCTTATACAAAGAGTCTCTTTGTTTACATAGAGATTTCATTGCCATGTTAGACCATGGAGTAGCGGACCGTGTTAATAATCTAGTAATAAAAGGAGCATGGATGTTGAGACAATCATTAATCGTGCCGTAGAACAGATCGAGTGACTCGGGCACACCTCCAATTGACAGCGTCCGATCAAAGGAGGGAGACAAAGCAGAAACAATATCTGATGCTAACTTATTAAAATCACAATTTCTAAAGTCACTATACGTAGTAGATCTACTTTTAAGTTCCCTAAATTTTATTGTATAATCAAGAAAAATAGCATAGTGGCCAGCTGTTACCGGGGCCTCAGAAGTTATTTTCTTATATAGAAAGTTATTTTCTTGAGTTCATCTACAATAGCTAAGTCAATAAAAGTAGAGCTCGTTGAGGTGATGTGAGTCCTTCCATACGGGAGCAAAGCCATCGAGCGTTCCGCGATTAAAGCAGCCAAACAGCTTTCTTGGTAAGAAGTAATTGACATGTCAATATTAAAATCCCCAATTAATAGAGTGATTTTGAAAGACTGCGAATATTTATCAAAAGTGTTAAAGAATTCAGGTAAAACATAACCTCCAGGTCGTCTGTATATGACAGCCAACAGCAAACGCGATTTTGACCCTCCTGAGAGAGTATCTAATTGAAGCAACATATATTATGTCTGGTTCAAAATCACGTTAGAAGAGGCTGACAATATTTTACAATTTAGGCTCTCATGTACGTATCACGCTACTCTACCCACCTGCATAGACGAAGAACTGTCGGGCATTTTAATATTACGGTCATAACGGTAAAATCTATACCCATCAATATTTAAAAAGGCATTAGGGATATCAGAGAGAAGCCAGGTTTCCGATAATGCTAAAATATCTAGGTGATTACAATATAGAATATTTTGTATCAGTTGAATCTTATTTCACATGGAGCTGATATTGACATGGCAACTTTTCAAAAAATTCTTTGCTTCAATCGATGGAGTAAATGGATTTCCTTTGCGAAGTCACAATAAAGCATTTAATTCGGATACGGACGTTACATTGATGATTTCAGACTATGCGCTACTCTTAAGGGGGTGGCATACCCGGTGGGTTACCGACTGAGCAAAGAAAGACAATTATTGCATTTATTTAAAAAAATATGTAATTTAATGCAAAACCCAAATACAGAAGAACTAGGTAATAAAATAATAAGTAATTCTACGAAGTTCCAGGTCAATAGCTTTTTTTGCTCGGTCAGTAACCCACCGGGTATGCCACCTCCTTAATATAAATTAAGCCATTTCTTATTCAAACTCTCTTAAAGTTATTAGTTTTTGCGAAATTGCGTACTGTTTTCAGTAATTTATATCATTTGCTGGGTAAACATTCATTTAAAAAAAATTTCTTCTCACTTGCATTAAAAGAACCAGCAAGCTCGGGAAATATAGAGCAGATTAATATCATAATTTCATTACGTACCGATAAATTCTTGAACCTAACTATTATCGAATAGGAACTTACTTCTTTAGATTGGGAGTCGCTATCGACGAATGGGTTTTTCTTATCAATACGACGACAAGATAAAATATCATCGGTGATGTTTTATCTTGATTTTTTATTGAATAGTATGATCTTGAACTTATCTATGAATGAAGGATTGAAAGTGAGTGAAGGAAAATGATATAGGATGCGGGTAGAGGTGATAACAAATGATTTGTTTAAAGCTTCTGTGCGTGGTGGAAGATACATGAGTGATTTAGGTGGATGGCGAGAGGAGGAACGGGGATTTTGGCCTGGAATATTGAGTTGGGTGAAATGGTTTGCCAAATATGATGGTGAATTGTGAGCAATCATTTTATACGCCAGGGAACCAATGAGTTATGAGCGTCTGGACTCGACCCATAACCATATTAAACCCAGTCTAAACGGGGTGACATGGTCACATCTCACTATGATGTCCCATACAAATCTCACGCAAGCATTTAATAGCCTCTGGAGATTTAGGTTTTTAGATTGGTCTACATCATTGTAGACCGCATACGCATAGTCGAAGTGGGGAAAAATAAGTGCTTCCACTAGTTTTTTGCGGAGCTTTACCGATAATGCCTTATTATAATAACGTAGCGAGTGCAAAACCCTGTGAACTTACCCAGAGATTGTCAGGACTTGCTTTGACCAGTCGAGGGTAGGAGTGATCAATAATCCCATCGATTTTACCACATTTTCGTAATCCAAAAAATCATCACATTTAACTCTCGGAGCAGTGTTCAGGCTAATACGAGATATACATATAAGCCTGATTATCCAGGATCATAACCTTCGTCTTTTTTACATTCAATGAAAGGCCGTTTTCCAATGCCCAATTTGCTATCGCGTTCGCATCATAAGATACGCGTTGAACACCAATGTCAATGTCGGCTGGGAAAAACGAGTGATAGACCTGGGCGTCGTCGGCAAATAGCATATAATTACTATATTTGAGAAACATAGGTAGGTCATTAATAAAGATGGAAAATAAGACCGGACCTAAAACACTGCCCTGAGGCACACTTGCATTCACCTCGAGTCAGTCAGACAGCATGCCAACCTCATCCACAACGGCCTTGACCACATAATCATCGGATAGTGTAACCGCTTCCGGGATACCGAGCAGCAAGACCTCGGATGCCTCATCACGGGAGCGGGCGCCCGTCCTTCCACCAGCAGGGCTCATGGTGGTCTCATCCGACGCCGCGACATCCATGCGGACCGTGGCGCTCTCAGTAGCTTGTATGCGGGCCGTGAACTCGCTTCGCATTTCGTCAAATCGTGTGTTAGTAGAGCGAGCGAGAGCATCCACGTCCGCACGCACATCCCGTACGTCAGACTTGACTTTCTCCGTGGCCTGAGTAAGCGCATCCACGTCCGTCTTAATCGCACGAACGTCAGACTGAATATCATCGAATTTGCGATTTAATTCGCTAAAGCGTTCATTAAAGTTTCGCTCCATGCGGTCTGCAAAGCTCGTAAACCACCTCGGGGGCTCGTCGTTGTTCATGTCTCCGACCAAGATCACCGATGAGAGGGGCTGTGCGTCCGCCTCCTGCGCGCGCGGTTGCTTAGCAACTTGGAAAAGTGATGGCGACGTGGGCGAGGCCGGCCGTTTCAGCGAACCGGCGGGAGTAGTGGGCGTGGCCTGCGCAGTCGGGTCGGCGCCAGCGACGGGGGCCGGGCTAGCGGGAGCAGTGTCGGTAAGCGACCCGGGAGGTGCTGCCCTCACCAGTCTCGACGAATAGTAGCAGCACTGGGACAATCCTGTTTCCTCGTGCGTGCCCTCACACCTCACATGTATTTTTAAATTGCATGTAGTACAGACCTTAGATGGGTGAGCGCGTGTAAATCTACAGTTGCATATGGGGCAGAGCGCGTTCTGTGCGGCGGCCAACATATGTCACGAGCAGGCGCAGCTGACGACAGCGAGACGCTTAGTTCAGCGAGTGGCAGCGTAGCTGTCGCAGGGCTCGTTTAAGAGCATGCGGCCACGCGATGCGACGGAGTTGGTGTTCAACATCCAAGAGCGCCGCTGCTTGGCGCCAGATGATAATTACGAGCCACCGTACCTCGGTATGTTGTCCGCCAGGGGTCGCTCCGCAACTTGGCTCGTTGGCCGAAGTCGTCGGTCTCTTCGAGCGTCGGCGTTCGTGCTCCCTCCAATTTGTCTGTCCTTCGTGAATTAGCAGTATTTGCAAAAAAGTTTCAGGCAGAAATCGGGCTCCCTGGCTCTAAAAAAGGAAGCCAGCTGTGTGTGCTCGGGTTGCATGAGCCAGCGGGAGTCCGATCCTCCTGAAATGAAGCGCGATGGCAGTATATTTCCTTATTTATATAGTGTCGAATACGGAGCGATGTGAGACACGTCCGTTCGTACTCACCGAGAGAGAGAGAGAGAGAGAGAGAGAGAGAGAGAGAGAGAGAGAGAGAGAAAGAGAGAGAGAGAGAGAGAGAGAGAGAGAGAGAAAGAGAGAGAGAGAGAGAGAGAGAGAAAGAGAGATTTTTTAGATTTAGATTTAGATTGTTTATTATGCAGCCTTGGGGTATAACCCTATCTGGCTGAGTACAATTTCAAAGTAGTTTGGTAATATAATACAAGAATACATAACAAGTACATGAGCAGTAGTAAGAAAATTTTCGCAGTAACAATTGAATTGCCAAGTAATACAAATTATTTACTTAAAATTAAGTATAGCTAATAAACGCAAAAATAAGACTAAAGAAGGATTAATTTCCTAAACTAAAGTAAGGCAACATGTTTAGAGCACGATGCTCTCTCTCGCTACACGGTTTTCCCATTCCTCTTTATCCCGTTCTGACAGTATACTGCGCAAGTAGTTTTTGAAGCTAATAGTAGAAGATGGATCGAAAATTACGTCATTAAGAGAGTTAATAATTTTGGAAGCTGTTATAAGAAAGTTTAAAGAAGGAATTGGGGCTTGAGTCGTGCAGATCGACGCAAGACTGAGTTTTCGACTGTGATACAACGTTCTATAAGGTATTGAGGGTTTTGGTGACAAATACTATTAAAGGCTAGACAGCCTATCGTGAGTTCCCTCAATCTCTTAGGTGAAAGCCAACCCAGCTCAATTCGATGAGGTGTAACATGGCCCCTGAATGGGATATTACCAATAACAAAACGGACACAAGCATTCATTAAACGAAGAATTTTGAGTTCACGCGTAGCATCAAGGTCATGGTACACAGCACAAGCATAACGAAGGTGGGGAAAAATTAGGCTTTCCACCAGCAACTTTCTCATATCACGTGTTAATCGATTTTTGTTAAATTTAAGAGATCTGAGGATGTTATGGATTTTCAAGGATAGTTGACGTACCTGCTTGTCCCAATCAAGATTACTCGAAATCCATAAACCTAAATTTAGCACCTCAACTGAGTACGGGATAGGAGTTCCCTGGATTATGACTTTTTGAAGGTCACAATCATTTTAGCTTCGAGTATATTGTTGGCTACCCAAAAAAATCACCTTCGATTTACCGGCATTCAAATTAAGACCATTTTCAACTGCCCACTGCTTAACTGCATCAATGTCTCTCTGGAGTAATTGGATACCCTGGGCAATATTTGCTGGAGAGATGTGGGAGTAAATTTCGGTATCATCTGCGAAAATCATATATTTGCTGGAGGACAGAACGTCCGGTAAATCATTAATATATAGAGAAAATAATAGGGGGCCAAGTACACTACCCTGTGGAACTCCAGTTAAAGTACTTAACCAATTTGAAAGGTTTCCCATACCATCAGTGACTGCTTGGCGACGGTTAGTTAGATAGCTAAAGAACCATTCCATAGCTTTATCAGAGAAATTAATTTTCCTAAGTTTTAAAAGAAGCCGGTCATGCGGGAGAGTGTCAAATGCCTTTGAAAAATCAAGAAGGACAAGGATAGTAACCGTTCGCCTATAGTTTCACGAACATCATCAATGACACCGAGAAGAGCAGTTTGAGTGATATGACCCTTCCTAAAACCAGCCTGTCGATCAATGAGGATGTTGTTCTCTTCACAATAATTGGTAAGTTGGTTATGGACAATTTTCTCGAGCAGTTTGGACATTTCAGGCAACTGGGCAATAAGTCGAGTGTCATTTGGGGACACAAGCTTATTTGTTTTAGCGATGGGCAGCAGAAGTGTATTTTTCCACGACGAAGGAAAGACCGCAGAAACAAAAGAACAGTTAAATAAGTCAGTAAGATGGGAAAATAGAGAGGGTGGTACCATACGAAGCATTTCAATGTTTATGCCATCAACACCTTGAGCCTTGGACTTGGCCTGCTTTAGAGTCAACAACACCTCAGCAATAGTTGTTGAACGCAGTTCAAATATAGCCTTGCATCTATCACCAATTGGGATTCGTAAAGCAAGGTTTAGATCATCAGCGTTCAGAGTGCGAATGCCATTTGAGACAGATGCATAGTGTGTGTTTAAAGCATCTGATGAGAAAAAGTTTAGTGGTGAGGGTTTAGAATGTCCCACAACCCCTAGTTTTCTAAGTATACTCCACTTTGTTTTGGAGTCAGGCGCATTCTCTAATTTGCTTTCGAAATACTTGATCTTATCTGAATCTAATTTATTAGATATTTCACTGCGTAGTTTTTTAAAAGAATCAATGTCTGTAGACCTACCGTAGAGAGACGCAATTTTGAATAATTTATCGCGTGATTTCATCTTTACGCGTAAATCATGGGTAACCCAAAGTTTCTTTTTCGGATCAGAAACCCATCTAGTCAGTGGAGCATGCTTATTAAACGCAGAGATAATCGAATGCTCAATAATACTTAATTTGTTATCAATGCAGCTAACTGAATTCTCTAAATTTAAGAGAGTATTTTGCAACTCAAATGCAAGGGAATCTACAGGGCTTGAGATGTTTCTAGTGTTAATATTAGGATTAAAATTTGTGCTTGTATTTGTACTAGAATTAGTATTTGAATTCATATTTAAATTAGTATTTATATTTACATTTACATTTACATTTACATTTGCATTTGGACAGTCGTCAATAGAATTAAGTGTATCAGTGATGTCCTTGCCAAGCTCAACCAAATTTACACACTTAAGATTTCGAGAGGACATGGCTGTTGGGGTTCTGGAAGGAATCGATAACGAGTAATCAATCTCAATAAAGTCATGACCTGCAGCGAACAGAGACACAGATTTCCTATAATCACTCAAAGCTTGAAGATCACTAATGATAAAAAGATCCAACCAAGTATCAACGATTCTCGAGCGATCACGAAACATAGAGTGATGAGTAGGCTCCGAGGGGACAAGTTTAAGTCCAAGACTATCTATGTGAGACTTCATAAACAAGGAATCATTTCTGCCAGCATTCATATCAATGTTAAAATCACCCGTTATAATAACATGGGGATAATGAGGTAGAAGATTCTCAATAGTCTCGAAAAATTCAGTGGGGTATGCAGCATGAGGTCGACGGTAAACGACAGCAAATAAGACTTTTTTGAAACGGGCAGTAAATTCCAATATAATAAATTCAGGAGAATTATTGAAGACAGGGTCACTGGAGCATATAACTTTGGGTTTTAAATAATCTTTTGCATAAATGCCAACCCCTCCTCCTATTTTACCCGCCCGGTCGACTCGATGAAATGAGTAGCCATCTAATTTAATAACAGAATCAGAGTCTTGATCCGTGAGAAAGGTCTCAGTGACGCCCAAAACATCATAATCACCTGAATAGCATTTAACCTCAAGTAAGTTAAAGTTAGTTTTAAGTCTATTGATATTAATATGTCCAACAGAAATAAAATTTTTGATACCAGAAACTCGCGACTGTCCAATATTATCTCATGACTCCATGGTAGGAGGTTGCCGGTCGAGGATGTTGGGGAGAGAAAGGAGATCTTCCTCACAGCGAAGCGGAATCAACGGTGACTTATTGGATTCACGCATACAGACTGTAAGATTACGAATAATAGGTCGAAAGTTACCTTTCTCTCTAGCAACCTGCCTTGCTTTCGTTTGTAACTGGTAGATTTCGTGAGGCCAAATGGGAGAAACATAAATTTTTGAATTGCCCCCATGACCAAAAAGCGTAGCTGCAGTGAAACTTTTTAATAACGCTGACTTGGAGATAATTAAATCACGTACTGTAGGGGAGGACATTAACCTTATTCGAACTTGAACTAGCGTTGGGTTCATTTGCCTCACTTCGATTTGATTTGACGTCCCAAGTTCTGGCAACCAACACATGCGAAAAAGAAGAAGCAAGACCCAACACTGAGAGCCAGCGATGAACAATCTGCTCGGGAGACAGCTCAAGCCCAGACGGTAATCCCGAAATCTTAATTTCTCAAGAGTCGACTAATGACTGAGGAGCACATAGCGCATTGAAGCCCTACCTCAGAGTTTTTAATTCGGCTTGGGTATCCGACCGTGTCTCGGTGATAAGAGTGCGGAGGGAAGCTACTTCATCGGTCAGTTTATCAAGACAAGTTTTAATATTGTTCTGTAGCGCCGAACACCAGCTTGGCATGGCAATTTCGCCCTCGTTACTCCCCATACTACTATGCGGAAAATGTACACTATTGTTAATATAACTATTGTCACGCAACAAGGTAGACGCAAACGGTGTCTTGTATTAACAACGAGCTTTATGGAGCTGACTAACTGACGGTGTAAGAGGAAAACCCCTGCGTTTCTTTATCTCAATATCAGGCTGAGTCGACGGTGACGTCACAACAATAGAGTAATCGAGTTCACTATGTAAAGAGTTATTCGCATAAAGATTAGCGCAAAAAGAGTCGTGACAGTGTATTAATGATGCATCAACAGATCCTAGTGGGTTTACACAGCTCAAATGAAGTAACCGACGACACCTAGGACAGTCAATGCATTCGCTAGTGTCAAGATTAATATTCACACCGCACAGTGGACAGCTATCATTATTCATACTACAAATACAAACTAAGTAAAGAAAAACATTAAATTCAGTATCGTCCCGACATCTAGCGGCAAAAATAAAAACAACGTAGTGCGTGGACTCGACACCGTCGGTAAATGAAAGCACGTGTACGCATAACCTCGCAATAAAATATAAACACACACTTAAAATTAAATTGCACTAAAGTCACATAAAAAGTTTAAAATGGGCACTATTGCACGGAATTATGATAATTATATCCTCGTACGCTGTGTAGACTCCTCAAGTTTGAACTCGAACCAGACGTATAGACTAAGACAATAACCTCAAAGAGCCGCGGTGGCTCATGGGTAGAGCTCCCGACTCTCACACCGAGGGTCGTGGGTTCGATCCCAGACGTGTACCTCTGAAAATTTTTTCATGTGCATTTTTCGAACACCGCGACTCAGTGGCTCGGCGTGTCACTATAATGTGACGCCAGTTCAGGTGCGCGTGCGTTTCGTGCACTTGTCAGTGCATGAGAGGCACGGGCATCTGAACTATAGGGAACGTTAGGGACGCGAAGATGTAAAGAGGATCGCGGTGTTTCCATCAGGAGGACAGGAAACTGTAATTATTAGACTAATTACAGTGACCGATGATATCTCCCGATGGACACAAGCACCACTGTTTCAACTACATGTGCTTTGTTTACAGACACACCGTTCACCTCCGTCGCTGATTAGCCCTGGCAGCATAAATAGAGCGACGTTAAATAATATAAAAAAAAAAAAAACAATAACCTCAAAACAGTGGTTGGCAGCCAGAAAAGTCACTCACGGCATAATGTGATGCAAAATGCTACATATATTGGAGCTGGAAGCTTCTTGCCGTAACGAGGACTCCTCTGGAAAAAAGGTTCACTTCGAAGAGTACGAGAAAAAATTAAAAATAATGAAATACAAGGAGCGTACAACAGAGCAGACGTTACCGCTTACCCAGAGAGAGAGAGAGAGAGAGAGATAGAGAGAAAGAGAGAGAGAGAGAGAGAGAGAGAGATAGAGAGAAAGAGAGAGAGAGAGAGAGAGAGAGAGAGAGAGAGAGAGAGAGAGAGAGAAAGAGAGAGTATAGGTATACAGGTGTATAGGTAGGGTGGAACTGACGCTGTGATGTCACAGCTGGCCCGGCGGAGTGCATGGGTGCGAGAGAGAGAGGTAGAGGGTTTGCGCGCGCAGTGCATCTCTCTCGTGCTGATGTTGCTCTGACGTCACAGCGGTTCCGACGGAGTGCATGGGTGCGAGAGAGAGAGGTAGAGGGTTTGCGCGCGCAATGCGTCTCTCTCGTGCTGAGGTTGCCCTGACGTCATATCTGTTCCGATGAAGTGCGTGGGTGTGTGAGAGAGAGAGAAGTACAGGGAGTGCGAGCGCAGTACGTCTCTCTCTCGTACTAAGGGTAATCTGACGTTACAGCAGGCCTGGCGGGCCACGTGTGTGAGAGAGAGAATTAAATTTGAATTGAATAATTTTATTAGACTAAGGACTCGTGGTCCATAATAGTCAGGCCAAAATACATAAATTGACAAGCAGAGGCACATTGTCCTCTGAGAATCACGCTGGTACAATTATTTTGCAATATTAATACTAAACTAAATAATAAAGAGTACAAAAAAAATTAATAAAATAGAACATATAATATAAAAATATAAAATTCTGACGCATACATGCTCACATATGGCTAACATAACTACAAAGGCGAGATACATGCATTCGTCCCCGAACATTCACACCGTACATCCGCAATCGTAAAATTTAATAATCTAAGGTAAAAATAATAATATAAGTAATATAAAATAATAAATAAGATAGAGCTTAGATGTAATTAAAATAAACCTAAAAAAAGAGAGAGAGAGCGAGAGGGGTTGCGCGCAGTGCGTCTCTTGCAGTAAGAAGAATTGTACATGTGAGAGAGAGAGAGAGAGAGAGAAAGAGAGAGAGAGAGAGAACTACTGCGCGTACCCACGCCCCGTTCCTCTACCTCTCTCTCTCTCTCTCTCTCTCGCACTCACGCAGAGATACTGATGATGCGCTAGGGTATTTAGACGCCGTGACATAATAGCTGACTTCGAGCATCTATGTTGGTATGTGTGAGGGAGAGAGAGAGAAAGAGAGACACAGAGAGAGAGAGAGAGAGAGAGAGAGAGAGAGAGAGAGTATGAATTTGTAAGAGAGAGGAAAGGATCTTGAAAAATGTTATATATTGAAGGATTATGTTATTTACGTTTATTATTGGCGAGCCTAAAAAAGGCCGTTTGTTATTATTTATTAAATATAAATTTACAATTTTTTGTAACCGTGTTTTTGTGGCAATGATTTATTATTTATTGAAACTTTTTCCATATATTTTTTCCATTGCGACGACATTGAATGATGATTACTGTTATCGTTAGTATTGGCTTTTTTATCGATGAGAGGAACTCGATCTGTACTTTGGATTGGATCCATCGTGTTTGAATAATCAAACGGAAATGAAATAAAATTTGAACGTAAGCGTATTTTATAAAATATAAATGTCGTGGGTGTATTCAAAAAGGTTAAAAGTCGACGCATCGTGAGAAAAGGTCGTGTGCCTAATAGTACAGGTGTGCAAACAATAGAGGCGAGAGTCACCGGAGAATTTTGACTTACCAAGAAGCTATTTACCTTAATAGGTAAAGTTGGTATTGCGGTTAGGATGCAAGAGAAGCAATAAATTATCGTAAGGTGAGCGAATTTAAGAAAATAGAATAAATGCTTGAAAAGAATTTATTTTTATTTTCAGGTTGTAACAGGAAGGAAAAATGTTAGGTAAGTAAATACAAAATACAAAATTATGTACGAGGTAAGTGTCGAATTATTTAAATATTTGATGAAATATTACAGACAATATGTATTATACATTGCAATACATACGTATTATTTTATCACAAATGTAATTAGAATGAAAGGATGTTAACTCTAAGTATACAATATCAAAGTAATATTCTAAGAAAATTTAGACTCTTCGTAATTAAATCGGTCTTTTACTCTCGATTTTACGTCATAATTACCGATCACAAAACTTTTAAAGAAATTTCATCCTTCGCGCGAATTTAAATTATAATCGGTAACTTTTTCTTTCACAATATCGCAAATAAAATTTTTACATTTTTCACTATCGTTGATAAAGCGTTCGAGTCGACGATATCGTTCTTCTACACAAAAAATACTATCCTTTAGTCCTTCAAAAGTTGACTTTTTGCATAACTATTGCTGATTGAAAACATTTTCTCTTCTTTTCTGTGTTGTTTCCGTTGGATAATTTTGACGATTTATTCAAAATAATAGATTTTCCTCCATACGAAGTAGCAAAAATTAATTCCAAATCGTTGATGTAGATTCTCGTGTGACCTTTATAAGATAAGTCATTGTCGTTATTAAAATATTCCGATACTTCGTCGAGTTTATATTGTTGTTCTACCCAAGTATCCGAATCGATTACTAGGCCTGTGGAGTGAGTTTGATTTAACAGTTGAATAACGGGTTCCATTTTTTGGTTATAAAAAACTTGTAAACTGACATTTATTATTTTTGTAGCCGATTTATTTAGTGAGTACGAGGTTTCGAGTAAATTTCGATGCAACGTGTGTCTTTTATCTTCTAAATTCACAGACACTTTTTTCTCACTGCCCATTTGTTTGAAGGTTTCGTCTTTGGCAAAAATAAAATCAGTTTCTAACAATGTTTGAGCCATCTTTGAAATACTTTATCTTGCACAGGTCTCGACGAGTTTACAGATTTTACAAACACTAATTTACAGAAAAGATGCTGCAATATTGCATTCAGGGTGAGCGGTGTATCCTTTTTAAACCCTGACCGGTCCCACGCAAAAGTCGCTCGTAAAATAGGAGGGGGTCTATTTAGAGCGTTACACATTTGTACAAGTAACTTCAAAGTCACATGTATTAATAAAAAGGTTTTTTACGTATTTTAGAAGAGAAAGAATACGCGTAAAGATACTTTTCTTAAACGAAAATGCGTAAGACAAAAGACGACGGTGTCTGGAAAAAAAATTTATGTTTCCTTCTTTTTCAATCAATCGTAGGTAACGTTTTCCAAAAGATTTTTCTAAATATTTTTGAGGTTTTTCGTTGTGTCTAGAAATTTACAAAAAAAAAGTAAGAGTGGGTTGTCATAGAAAAAGTTAATTTGCTAAGAAAAATTTGAGATCGTAGTTAGTTCAAATTTTGCTTTCGACCCGAAAGAATCTTGAAACGTACATTAAAAGAATATCTACAACTCTACAATGAATTCAGTAAGTTAAAAGTATTTCAATTGTTTATAACATAAATTTGTTGTTATTATCGTCCACGCAGTTGGTTAAAAGAAACGTGTTTTTGTCGATTATAGTGAACAAACCATAAAATTATTTAAATGGCGACGTTTCGTTGGAAGTCCTCCATCCTTATCAGGCTATACCTTTATTAAAAACAATAATTTTACAATCATACTAATACTCTCATATTTACTATAGTATTATTTACTAACTGATCATTTTAATACTCACATTTGACATTTAAAACATCGATAGTATCTCTAAAGTGTCGCTCTATAAACAAAAGCACAAGTAAGTATAAACAATTGTATAAACAAATAAATAAATAAATAAAAAAATAAATAAATAATGATCGAAAGAACGAACGAACGAACGAACGAACGAACGAACGAACGAACGAATGAATGAATGAATGAATGAATGAATAAATGAGTGAATGAATAAATAAATAAATTATAACGGTAAGCGAGTTACCGATCAGGTGAGTAACCGAAAAGAGTATCGAGAGTGATGCGCAGGGAACGCGCGCGAGTATCGTGCGCGAAGGGATTAACGAGAAAGAGTTTGCGCGCGCACGGTAACAACAACGTGTTGGTGACCGGCGTTTACTTTTTACGTGAATAAAGAACGAAATGACTGCCGTGCTTCGTGTGTGGGTGTGAAAACCTTCTCCCCACCAACCTCCGAGTCGGCGTGTGGAGCAGCACGTCTCACAGGTAGTGAGAAAAGGAAGCAAGGAGTAGCCAGCCTTCCCGACAGTTGGAGTGAAAGAGACAGGGAGATACACGACTACAAGCTCTCTCTCTATAGCCCAGCCTTGTCCCGCCTATAGATAGATAGATAGATAGATAGATAGATAGATAGATAGATGTGGATGTGGATGTGGATGTGGATGTGGATGTGGATGTGGATGTGGATGTGGATGTGGATGTGGATGTGGATGTGGATATGGATGTAGATGTAGATGTAGATGTAGATATAGATATAGATATAGATATAGATATAGATATAGATATAGATATATATATATATATATATATATATATATATATATATATATTCGTGAATTCGAGCCGTGTCTCGTTAACACAAAGGTAGGTGGTGCACCACGACAGCCGGACATTTCCAACACCAAGCTACACTACGTCATCGAGGTTGAATGGAACACCTCGGGAAATAGGCGGCATTGTGAGGAAGTGGCAGGTCAAGTTTTCTGGCGACAAGAGCCAGAGCATTGACGCCTTCCTAACCAGGATCGAGGATTGTAGGATCCTGGCCAACCTGTCAGAAGACGAGTTACTGCCGTCACTCTCGGAACTGCTGACAGACACTGCCACCACGTGGTACCAGAATGAGAAACGCAAGTTGCACTCCTGGCAAGATTTTGTGGCTTCGGCTAAACGTTGGTACGAAATGAACCAATGTTTCCAACAGAGAATGATCGCCCGATGAACCGGTTAGAGTTCCTACGCCAACTGAAGCACAGCAGCTCGATCATTTGTATTGGAACATGCTGCCACAGCTTCAACGGCTGTTCCTCGCCACGGAATCGGGGCAACGACGGAAGGGTCTCTGCTTCCCGAAATGGCGTATAAGTCGAAGCGAAAGAAAGGTTCCCCAAAGGCTAAGGTAACGGCCGCTGAGGTAACCTCAGCCAAACCATGCGAGCCTGACGTCGTCGACCGCATCGCAAAGATGCTAGAGGATGCGCTACGGCCCATCGTCCGCCAATTGACGTCGACTACTCGACAGGCTCGCCGGCCATCCTATCTCCGAAGAGTAGGAGGTTTGGCAGACCTAATGGCCCGAGCAAAAGCTTTGTACACAGACAGGAGAAGAAGAGTGCTAGTCCACCGAGGGAAAAAGGGAACGAACAGCCGAAGCACCGAATGGGCTCGACTTTCGATCCGACTAAGCCTCTTACCTGCGGTGGTTGCGGGAAAATTGGCTATTTCCGCAGGTACTGTCCGGTGTGCTCGGGAAACGCCAAAGGGAGCGGTTAATTGGGACGAAAACCGCGACCCAAGAGCTTGAGTCCCCGCTGTCCCAGGTGAGTTCGGGACAGATCCGCTCCGAGCAAAAGGACGGTCCAGAAAGGAGCGGAAATGGGCTTTAAAAGGAGGAACGGTCCGAAGAAGCTAGCAGACCAACCTCATCCTATAAAACAGAGGATGAGAGTCGTTGGTGGCTTCTCGTGGAGATTGAGGGCTTTCATATAAGACCCTCATGCGACCCCGGAGCTTCTACAACCGTGATGGGACCCAGCGGTCTGCAAATCGCCGCAGCATTGGGCAAGGAGCTCATTGTGGCGAACGCCGGACGCGTCAAGATGGCGGATGGTAGTTACCAACTGCTAAACGGTCACGTGATCTTATCTTCCATTGTCGGAAACGAAACAAAGAGTAGCGATCATACCAAATCTGGACACCGAATGCTACGTTGGAGTAAACTTCGTACGAGCATTCAGAGTCATATTGGATCCGGATAGCGACCGCCTGTTCCTCAAGGACAGCAAGCAGCAGATCCACCTCGAAGTTGCTGGCATAGGAGGTATGGCCACCCTCTCGTCCGCTGGGATAGCGGACGCAACCGAGGCGGAAAGAGAAGAGCTGCGAGCGCTGGTAAGCAAAGTGCTGTCTAATACTTCTCCCAAAATCGAGCGAACCCAACTCATCGAGCACTCAATTGACGTGGGATCAGGTCGCCCGATAAAGCAGAAGTATTACCCGGTGTCGGAGAAGATCCGGGAGGAGATGCACCGCTAAGTCCAAAAATGCTAGATTTAGAGATCATAGAACCCTCGGAGAGTGGTTGGTCAAGCCCCGTGGTGAAGGTACGAAAGGCGAACGACGGTTTTGTATTTGCTTTAGGAAAGTTAATGCGCTAACGAAACCAGACGCGTATCCCCTCCCGTTCATTCAGGATATCTTACGCAAGCTAAATATATGTCGGTACATTAGTAATCTGGACATGAACTCAGAGTACCATCAAATACCTCTCCAGAAGGAATCGTGTCCTCATACGGCTTTTACAGTCCCGGGGATGGGACTGTATCAGTTTAAGCGGATGCCATACAGATTGGCATACGCTGGCGCGACCTTCCAACGCATGATTAACCAAATTGTTGGTCCTGATCTCGAGCCCAATGCCTTTTCTTACCTCGATGACATTATTATAGTCACCATGACATTTGAAGGGCACAAAAAGTATCTCGAGATTGTGCTGAAAAGACTGACCGAAGCTAACTTGACAGTAAATAAAGACAAGTGTGTCTTTTGTCAAGATGAGATGAGACATCTTGGCGTGCTGGTCAACAGGGATGTAATTCGTCCCGATCCAGCCAAGACAGAGCCTATAAGGGTTTATCCGGCTCCCAAGAACCTCAAACAGCTTCGACGATTCCTCGGCATGACGTCGTGATATCGACGCTTTATGCCGGATTACGCCACGATTGCCGAACCGCTTACCCATCTCACGAAGAAGAACCAAGGGTACGAGTGGTTAGATGACCAAGAGCAAGCGTTTCAGCAGTTGAACGCCATGATCATGGCTGCTCCAGTTCTTCAACGTCCCAGTGCAGATGGACTGTTTAGCCTGCACACGGACGCGAGTGATACCGGCATAGGAGCCGTACTCGTCCATGAGATAGACGGAGAGGAAAGAGTTATTGAGTTTGCCAGTCGCATTCTCACAGCACCCGAGAAGAATTATAGCGTTACGGAGAGAGAATGCTTGGCCGTGGTCTGGGCTATCAATAAGTTCAGACCTTACATCGAAGGGTACCACTTCAAAGTAATAACGGACCACAGTAGTCTTCGCTGTTTGTCTAATATGAGAAATCGAACCAGCCGACTAGTGAGATGGGCTCTACAGCTTCAAGCTCATGACTTTGTCGTCGAGCACAGAAAAAGAGCTCTGCATCACGTGCCCGATGCCTTATCTCGCATGTATGAAGACGACGAGCCTACAGTAGCAGCAATGTCGTGGGCTCAAACTACTGAGGATCCTTGGTACCTAGACTAGATCAAGGACGTTTCCGACAGACCTCGTGATTTCCCCGTCCGGAAACTAGTCGGAGAAAATCTATACATCTATCGCCCCGACAAAGAATTAGAGGAAGTGATGGATGACGAGCAAGCATGGAAGCTGGTCGTACCCGTAGAGAATCGTCACTCTATTCTGTGTGAGTGTCACGATGACCCCTCAGTTGACCATCTTGGAAGAGAAAAGACATTTGCCCGGGTGGCCCAAAACTATTATTGGCCACGGTTCTACGCAGAAGTTTCGGATTACGTCAGGCGATGTCAAGTGTGCCAGCAATGTAAGGTCGAGCAACGTGCTCCCTCAGAGTTAATGGGTCACCGTCAAGCGGACAGACCATGGCAGGTGGTAGCAGGAGATATCACCGGCCCGCTTTCACGCTCTACCCGAGGATACGAATACATCCTAGTATTCCAGGATTTATTCACGCGCTGGATTGAAGTAATCCCAATAAGAAAAGCTAACGCAAAGACGATAGTCCGCGTGCCAATATTAGAAAATTAAAAATTTATCAGTATTTTTCAGAAAAAAATATTCAAATTCTAAATAAGTTTCAGTTTAAATTGATTTTAGCGTTTTTCCAAGACAATATTGTGTTTTCTAGCTATTCAAATTATTATACGTAATTGATGTCAGCATTCCGACTAAAATTAAATATTGTTGTCAATACATCGTACTGTACATTAACATAGATACCAACATAGTCAGTAGGACATTAACATAGTCTTAATACTGAGTGGAATGTGTTTTTCAAAACGATCGCGATGCTAACTATATTGGGCAAACTATTAGATTTTTAAAAAAGCGATTAAATGAACACCAGTATTATATTAAAAATTCAGATGAGAAATCAGTTGTATTTCAACACATTGATGATACGTCTCATACCTTTAATTTCAAAATTGTAAAAATTTTGGATAGAGAGAACAATAATAAAAAGAGAGAATTTTTAGAAATGCTATATTTTTATTTGCATGAAAATAGTTTTAATAGGAAACAAGCTATGTTTTATCTCAAAAATGTATGCAAACAACAACTTATTGATTTCTCTATCTAAAATTTAATTTTTATCATGTGTAACGATTTTTTTTCATATGTAACGTTTTGTTTACGAATATTGTGTGAATAGTGACTTAGAAAGTAGAAACGAACATATATATATTATTCATGTTGGTATACAAATTTTGACATGACTTTCGACACCGCTCGAACCTTGATATTATAGCTTTCTCGTTAGTTGTAACTTTGACTCCTCTGTGATACGAAGTAGAAATTTTAGCTGAGTACAAGGTGAGATCGAGCGATTAAATTTATAAATTATTGTGCTAATTTCTTTTTGGTTAAGTGAAAATTTGTTACCATGTGGGTTTATTTTGTTTACCAGAGCCCTGAAGATGACCGTAATAAGGAGTTAATCGGTTGAAACGTTGACAATAAAATAAAATTAGCTCGAAGAGATCATTTCTTTTTATCCATTCACCATAGAAAAACCAGCATAAATCATTTAAAATTAATAAAAATTAATAATTCGAAATACTAATTTTAAATTCTTAAAAAATTAATGAAAAATTAATAATTATTATCAATTTTTTTGTTACACTACTATTTTACGAATTATGAAAGAATTAGACACAATTAATAACACAGGCACACAAAAAAAGTGGGATGTTCCAAAGATAGCACCTATGTAACCTTATGTTTGTTAATGCGCTGTATCCGAATTCAACGTCATAATCGGCCCTACACCCTCCAGTTTCTTGCAATCGAGGTAAACTATCCTAAAATTTGAAAAATCCCTTCTAAACTTGGATTCTTTTAGTTATAATACATTTCCATAGATACGTTGGCTCGGTATAATATTAGCAACTACAGTTCTATATTTTAATGGGCTAAAGTTAAATTTTGAGGTGTTAGACCCATACAATCCATAAGTCTGCATAAAATCACCCCTAATACGGTAAAATTCTTGTCACGGCAGAAAATTGCGGGCATTGACGAAATCCGAGTATCCGGTGCCAAGCTTAGAAAATAAAATTGCGCGTACACTCGATCAGGTGCAAAGCATCTTTTATAGGTTTTCAAAATTCGCAACCCCCTATGTCTATAGAAAACCACCTCTAATCTGGAAAAGTCCCTGTCTAAACAAAAAACTGTGGTAATGGTATCAAAGTTTCAAATGCTGCATTAAAAGAGTAAAATTGTACGTACTCTCAGAGGCAGAATAGAATTTAGAAATTCACGAAACCTGCAACTCCCTAAGTCTGAAAAAACTGCCCCTTCATTCGGAACGCAATATATGAATTATAATTCGAAAGAAAAAGAATTTTCTTTGTGAAGTAATGGTAAGAGAAATTTCGATATTCAAAAAATTACTCTGCATCTGTATAAACTAATTCTGTATTAAAGTAGCCGTGAAATTATTCGAGAAAGTCATCATTTTCTTCGTTTGTACCGGACCCTCGTTTCTTCAAACGATCTGGGCAGTGGATTTCTTTTCCACTTCTTTCCTTTGGTTTCATAATCCTTCTTCAGCATCCAACAGAAATCTGCCATCATGTTTATGTCCCATCTTCTTTGGTATCTACGTTCTATTTCCTGCATATCCTGATGAAATCCTCTACCTTGTTCTTCACTGTAGTCCTCAAGATTTGCGGGAAAATAGTCCAGATAGGAATGTACCACCACCACAATGTCTGGTAATTTTCCAGCAGTTCATTAACCATAATCTGATATTGATCACTCTTTTTATTTCCCATGAGTTTTATGCCATTGCTTTGAAGATGATCCATGCTTTCTTTTCGGAATCGTTCATTTTCGTAACAACGTCCTGATCTGCAAATAAGGTTCGAATTTGTCGTCCGTCGAAGATTCCTTCTTTTAACTAGCTCATTCTCCGAAATTTCGTTTCCAAGTATGCAAAACAATCTCCATCTTTGTTAAGAGCTTTGACAAACTATTTCACAAGATCAAGTTTTATGTGAATAGTGTAAATGTTTGATTTTATGCAGACTTAGGGGGTTGTATGGCTCTAAAACCCCAAAATTCAACTTCAGCCCATTAAAATACAGAACTGTAGTTGTAAATATTACACCGAGCCAACTTATCTATGAAAATGTATTATAAACGGAAGAATCCAAGTTTAGAAGGGATTTTCCGAAACTGGAGGGTGTAGGGCCAATTATGACGGTGGATTCGGATACAGCGCACCAAGAAACAGGTGCTATCTTTGGAACATCCCACTTTTTTTGTGTGCCTATGTTATTAATTATTTCTAATTCTTTCATAATTCGTAACATAGTAGTGTAACAAAAAAATTTATAATATCTATTAATTTTTCATTAATTTTTTAAGAATTAAAAATTGGTATTTCGAATTATTAATTTTTAGCGGTATTGTATGATAAATGAATAAAAAGAAAAATTTTTTGTGTTCTGGTGTAATTATTGATAACAATATTAATAAAAATGACAAAAACTTAATAAACTTAATAACTATTTTTACTTTTCTCAAATGTAGGTATTAATAATAGTTTCTCATCTTTATACATTTTTTTTATTTTTATTAATTTTTTACACTTTTTTCATATTTGCATGGGGAGAATTGAACTTGTATAAAGTATAATTGTTTATTTATTAAAAGCAAAAAATTATACATTCAGGACGAACAATTAAGATATAATTTATAATTTATTCAAATATAAACAAAGAATTAAATGAACTGATGTGCCAAATATGATGAGACACATGAATGTACACTATTATTTTTGGTGTGTTTCCAAAATAAAGAACCATTATTATTATTATTATTTTTATTATTATTATTCATGTCGTTGGTTTGATTTTATCACTCGGTGGTTTTTTAATAATAATTGTTGAAAATTTATTGATCTTCCCGAGTCAAATGAAAAAAGATAAGGTGAAAAAACTTTCACACATTTTTTCCTTTTTGTAACGTTTCGGTGGTCAGTACCACCCTCTACAGACTGTATGAAATATTTTATTTATGAATAAAAATGTACACTCTGACAAAATTAAGAAAATTATCAGAAAAAGGAAATTATAATATACCTTCTAAAATAAACACTGTGATTTGTATACAAAAATTTTGTCGCAAGTTGACTTGAATTTCTGCTTCTTTTTCCTCATTATTAACGATGAAAAGTCAAAATAGATGCATAAAGGACGTAAAATTTTATGTGATTTTTGAAACATATAAAAACATATATGGTAATGAATCGAGAGCGAGTAATGTTTACATTTGTTTTGTTAATGATGCACAGGTTTGAACACACTATAATCGTCTGATGTAACGAATTTACATTTTCAACATAATATGTGAATACTGTCTATTTCATTTAATTGAGTCTTCTTGTTTGTTTATTGATTTTTTTTGTAAATTAATATGCGCTATATTTCGGATGCCAATCTTTTACCATAGTTGATCGCTACTTTATCTACAATTTTAAAAGTCTAAATTTTTCACTATTATGCTGTATATGTTGAAAAACAACCGAATCTTTACTTTTTTTTGTTCATTAACTCGTGTGATAATTTGTCTCTTATTTTGTTATTATTATTATTATTATTATTATTATTGTTGTTGTTGTTGTTGTTGTTGTTGTTATACTTTATAAGGTCAATAACTGTATAGTAACATTTTTTAATTAAATGTTTTTAGGGGTTGGTAGAAGGAAGGGATGCAGAAAATACTGTAAGCAAGTATATCGGGATATTATATATTATAATATGTCATCGAAAAAGAATGTTACCTTAATTATTTGTTTGTTTATATCAATAATTAGTAAATATACGTAAGACCTTTGATAAAAGAATATTATCTTAATTGTTTATATTAACTGCATACAATAAGGTATTACATGATCTTAAATAAAAAGAAATATAAAACACGTGACCTTGATGATGATAATTGTTATGTTTAGCTTCCTATGCTTACATATTATTACCTTTCATCACAACTTTTTATATTTTTCAAAGTTTCGCTTTCTAATAACTTTATTTTAAAGACTTGCTTTAAAAATTTGAAAAAATAGGAAACAAGACTTAATGCAAGAAAAAGTAGAAAAAAATAATTGTGGTAAAAATAGCTACAAATAAGTAAACATAAAATAACGTAGCGTTTAGTATTTCGTATTTTTCTTCACACTTGATAGGATTTTCACAATTTATTTTGTAAATATAATTTTCTAATCAAGATAAATATTGTAAAACGGTAATAAAAGGTTATAAATAAGTGTACAAATCGTAAGAAATGGAAAATAATAAATTATGCCTAAAAACGTATGGAATTTTACATTTTTTATTCTTTTTATTATTTCATAATTTTCTAATTTTCGTTGGATTTTCTTTGGAAGATATTAAGTATTTCACGAGATGCGCACTACAATTTCTAAATATTCAATTAAGAAAAAATTATAATAATTATTACACATAGCAATATGTATGTGTTAAATGATACACATAGTAATGATGATGATATATAAATGATACATAGTCAAAATTACTTTTAATTATGATGCATATAAAAATAGATAAAATAAATTGTAAATATTTAAAAAATAATTATAATTTCATATAATATTTATATGTAACATTTTAATGGTTACAACGAGAAAGTTAGATATAAGTGTTTACTCACGCCAAATTATTAAAAATTTTACACTTTCGAAAGTTGTAATGGTTATATTTTTTAAATCAGTTTACGCAGTAAATATATCAAGAAAAATATGAATGTAAAATCTTCTTAAATAAACTAGAAATTGAAGATGATACTTATATTTTAACCAGAAGTATATAAGGCTTGTCTATTGCGCAAGTCAATTAAAGTAGATGAATATATGAGCTTCAGTGCGTCTACATAAAATTTTAACGTAATTCGTAGTCTATAAGAAAAATTAATGTTCAATATTAAATTATTTCAATAATTATAAACACTGTAGTTTTTGAACGTGGGTACAACTTGGAAATTATTCAATTACTAAATAAAACTATATATTACTTGTATATACTGTAATTTATAATAACGTAGAATCAATATGATTTTTGCACACACCATTAAATATATATATTTCTTAATAAAACGAGAAACCCGGAATCATTAATAAAATAATGTGAAATTAAAGCGAAATCAATTCCTAAAGATTATCTTTTGATATACAGAATTTTTGAAAAGGGTTATTTTGTAATATTTAGATTTATATCAAGTTGAACAACTGTAAAGTCAACACTAATTCAGCATCAATTATAAAAATAGCTAATAACAAATAGTTACACAAATTTTAAGTATAGTAATCGGTATATGTAATGTATACAGTATAATTAAGAGGGTGTTGAAGTACACTTTTATCCTCCTTATATCTTAAAATAAATCTGTAAATAAAAAAATCTGTATAAAAACAAGAATTAATTAATTTAACGTTCGGGGATATGGTATATAGTTATCAGATCTTTCCGAACTAGAAGCTTCACTTTTGAAATAAAGCAGGCTCATTTTATTACTCTTTCTCAACTATATAGTTAGCAGACGTACTATGGGAAACCCGGTTGAAAATAACCAATAAAATCCCAGAAAAAAGTTTTAATCAGATCTTATAAGTTTTTGTACCAAGAAATTCTTATAATACCAGTAAAATTTATTATTTAGTTGGTTTATATAGATAAATATCTAGCGAATTTTGTACTAGTATTCATTAGCACTTTCTCAAGAAAATTAATTGAAAAATATTTTATTGTAATTTGTAAGAAAATACTAGTGGTGTTATTAAAGCATAAAATTAATAACGTTTTATGTCAGCACTAACTAGCATTTTCAAGTAAGTAATCTAATTTCATTATTCTACTAAAATTTCACGCAAAATACAAATTAAATTTAATGATATTTTTATTGAACTTACTTGCATTTGCAATTAGAAAAAGCTATTTTAATACTCCGAGCTACAAACTTTATCAGTTAACATGCGTTTATACTAATGAAAAATATTTCTAAATAGAAGAAAATAATGGGTATTTTCAACCGGATTAATTATGCAATTAATAAATATTTTTATTATATTTTATTGATAGAAATAAACTAGTATTTGCAGACACTTATAATGGCGTTTTCATTAGAACTTATGCTTTTTTTTCCTACACATGTTATTACAATTATTTGGTCTTATTTCTATAAAACAATGAAACGATAAAATGTTGATTTAATTTTGTATGGAAATTACAATGTTTTATTTATTAGAATATGTAACGAGTAACTCGTTATATTTCTCCCTTTAGCCATACTATATTAATATAATATCAGCTATTATAGGTCGACGCTCCTTGTATTTTGGATAGAAAGAGAAGGTAAGAGCTAGAGAGCAAGAGAGAACGTTCGCGACACACTCACCGAAAATTAGACTACCCGCGTAAAATTATAAACTATTGCCACTATATTGCAGAGCAATGGGCAATAGTTATTGCAAACATATTGCCAATATGTTGCCGCGACAATTGGCAATGTATTGCCAACATACCGCCAAACAGCACCCTCCCATATCTTTGCCAAATATTGGCAATAGTTACTATTTTATCATTTGTAAACTATTGCCAATATGTTGGCCATACCTCATAAATTAAAAAAAAAAAATAAAAAAAAAATATTAGCCAGCCGCGGGATTTGAACCTTCAATCTTTAGATCCGAATGCTGACTCTTTACCACTGAGCCATTTTGCTATTTTTGTTATTAAGAGTTAATTTCAGGCTATAAAGAACAGTTGAATTCATAAAATTTTGAACTTAGAAATTTTTTAACCACACTTTCAACTGTTCTTTATAGCCTGAAATTAACTCTTAATAACAAAAATAGCAAAATGGCTCAGTGGTAAAGAGTCAGCATTCGGATCTAAAGATTGAAGGTTCAAATCCCGCGGCTGGCTAATATTTTTTTTTTTTTTTTTTTTTTAAATTTATGAGGTATGGCCAACATATTGGCAATAGTTTACAAATGATAAAATAGTAACTATTGCCAATATTTGGCAAAGATATGGGAGGGTGCTGTTTGGCGGTATGTTGGCAATACATTGCCAATTGTCGCGGCAACATATTGGCAATATGTTTGCAATAACTATTGTCCATTGCTCTGCAATATAGTGGCAATAGTTTATATTTTTACGCGGGTAGTTTGAACCTTTGAGGAATGCACACGAGCCAAGACGATTAAAGTGCCTGAATTTATAGAAAAACTGTAAACGAAGCCGAAAATTGGTTATTTACAACGTTACTATCTGGCCTGTGTCATTCTCTCGAAGTTACCTTCGTAAAATCGGCCCAGGGTGGAGAAATATACGACCTTACTCTCTCTTGCTCTCTTCGTGCAATCATTCCTTCGACCTGCGTATAGCGTACGTTTGTAACTTTATTTTACCCTCTTGAAAAGACCTTATAAAATCCGATAAAATAATGGCACATTGAATCGGGGTGCCGATAAAAATTTTATAGTAATATATCGGGCGATTTCTTTTTTATCGGTACCTATAATGAAATCCTCACAGCTACGAATCACCAGTTCCGAAATTTAGTTTTTATAAGTTTTACCTGGTAAAAGATATATATCAGTTTCTATGAGACTAATAAATTTATAGGCTTTTATAGATATATGCTCATTTAATTATTTATAGAAATCTATTCACTTTACCAATATGAATTCAGAATCGGCATATATCGTAATAAATTGATTGAAAAATTATAAGCCTGTATAGATGTTTTACTACATGAATTACACAAGTGCATCAAAGAAAATATTAATCGGGTTCTATAATAAAAGAAATGACTATGAAAAGATTATAGTTCATACACATTTCCCGATAAAAAATTTAATAAGCTCTTATCGTGGAAATACTGTATATGTTTATATCTTTTTTTGCTTTCTAATAGTAGGTTTATAATTCGAGTCTATAAGGAATTCCGGATGCAAAAACCTTATACCATACTATACAATAAATGCTTATAGTATTTTATAAAATAAACCTCACAAAAGAAAAAAACATTTTATAGTACAATATGATGATCAACAAAATAAATGGGCGGTTCGTTTACCGGATCGTATGAGCTGAGACATCCATAAATACAATCTTAATCAAATCGCTGATCGCGTTCAACCAGGCAATTCCGTATTTATTATTTATAACAAATAGGCATGTATCGGGTTTTCGAGTATTTGACGTATTCGTGTGCATTGAATTAATAAGGTTCTATAAGGCTTTTCACTATATTGTCCACTAACAGCTATCGGTGTCTACCGTTAAATTCCATAATTTTAAACCAGCCAATACAGTTCTTTTATAAGGTTTTACGAGGATCGACGCATGTATTTGCAGTAATAACAAATCTTAATCAAATTGCTAATCCCATTCTACCAGGCAATTCCGTATTTATTATTTATACCAAATAGGCATGTATCCGGTTTTCGAAAGTTTGACGTCTGTATAAGGTTTTACGAGGTTCGACGCATGTAAGGGACAGACGGCCTATCGGGTTGTATCGGCTGCGCCAACAATAATACGAATTACATAAGTATACTTAATTTATTAATGCTGCAGCGATACTCGTGTTAGACTTTCATGTATTCTTAGTTTTGTAACCTTCAGTTATAAATGTTTTTCATTGTTATTCTTCATGCATATAAAGATAGAAGTTTCTATGATATACTACTAATAAACATGAAAGAAATATTAAATTTACTTTATATAAACTTATCCAATATAATAATTCTTTTCTTTTCAGGCATCAAATCGAACTCAATTACATGTTAATTTTCAGTATATTTTCAAATACAAAGAATATTCTTCCTCCAAGGACAAAACAGATCTACAAAACAAATAATTTTAATTCAATTTGAATGTGCTCTAAATTATAAAACTAATTAATAGCAATAATTAATAGCTCTGAGTGTGTAATATTTTACATATACTCATATATATATATATATATATATATATATATATATATATATATATATATATATATATTATATGATACAGTTGCATGTAATCTTAATTTTGAATTATTTAGTTATAAATATTTTTCATTGTTAATCTTCATGCAAGTAAAGGTAAAAGTTTTCTATTATAAAGCTACTAATGAAAATCAAAGAATTATTAAATTTATTTTATATAAACTTATCCAATATAATAATTCTTATACGATTCACTGATTCAAGTAAACTCTGTAAAATAATTCAGAATGTGTAACGGCATTTATATGTATTCTTTCATTAGTATACTTTTGTATAAAAGTTTATTCTTCATTATTTTTTAAAAATAAAAAAAATATTAACAGAGCTTTTAGAACAAATATTTCAATATTCAATATTCCTATATATTTAACTACTTTTAGTAATGGTTATAGAAATAATTGTCAGACTCGAGTGACACTTGCAGGTATTCTTAATTTTGTGCCCTTTAATTATAAATATTTTTCAATGTTATTCTTCATGAAAGTAAAGATAGTGGTTTTCTACAGTGAGCTAGTAATAAACACCAACCCAGGCGGAAATTTATTTTTCCAGAAAGAGCTAAGAAAAGCTAATAAATTTTATAATCAATTTATAATATGCAGATTTTGGACTCTGTTAATAGTTAGTTAGAATTTATAACTTTTATTAGCTCTTCTTAGCTTTTGCTAGATTTTATTAGCTTTTAAGTTTTTTTCAAAAGTAAAAGAAATGTGCGAGTTTAAAAAAGCTAATAACTACTAATAACTTTTTTAAATTATTATATACAGTAAATAAGTATTTAGAATTTTTATGAATATTTACCAATAGCAATCTTTTATTAATAGCTTTTGTTTTTTTGCATACATCACTTAGAAACAGCTAAAAACAGTTATATAGGAAAATGCAACAGTTACTATTAGTCTCATTTTATCGTTTTTCACGATATTTTCGAAATACAAAAATCTAATAAAACCTAATAAAGCTTAGAAATATTTACGATATTTTAAAAACAACTAAAAAAATCTTATAAACATCACCAAATTTTTTAAACTATTACTACAGTCCAAAATCCGCACTTTATAAAGTGTTATGAAAATCTAATAAAAGCTAATAACTTTTATTAAGTATTTATAAACATTATTCGCATATGATTATTTCTGCTGTGAAAATATTGTCTATTTATTATGTATATATATATCGATGATGTGCTACGTCAGCCTTACCGACATGTGGTAAGTTACCTTATTGTAAACTCGGTGCTTCTCCCGCGTTTTGGCTCAGTCGCTTGTACGTTACCACGCTGCACGCACGTTGTTGTTGCCGCTACGCATCACATTTATATACATCGATATTAATACAATTATTAAAACTTATTTATATATACTAATTGTATTTATTCATTGTGTGGTCTAAACCCTGAAATCCTGACAGGTTATGGGCCCAGGATTCGCTAAGCTGCGCGAGCAATAAAACAAACAATCGGTTCCGTGTGCATAAAAAAAAATGGCCGCCGCAACGGATTTTGCTAATATTGAAAAATTAACTGAGAGCAACTACGAGTTATGGAAAGTGCAAATGAAAAGTGTGTTGGTTTTTAATGATCTGTGGCAGTATGTTGACGGCACTGAAAAGAAGCCTGATGCAAATGAAGCGGACTGGACGAAAAAAGATTCGAAAGCGTTGGCGCTAATAAATTTAAGCATCACGCACGGGCAACTCAACCATGTGAAGAAAGTAGCAACGTCTAAAGACGCATGGGATGGATTGAAGACAGTTTTCGAGTCTCACGGTCCGGTAAGAAAAGCAGCTTTGTACAAACGGTTATTGAGAATGGAAAAGAAACCGAGTGCAAGCATGACTCAATATTTAACGGAATTTATCCACAACGCGGAACAAATTCAAGATGCCGGAATTGATATACCGGACGAGCTATTGTCAATAATGTTGCTCGGTTCCTTACCGGCCGAATTCGAAAATTTTTGTATAGCGATAGAGTCTCGTGATGAAATACCTCCCCTCGAAAATTTAAAGGTTAAACTCATCGAAGAAGAAGCGAGGCAGAACGACCGCTTAACGAGCAAAAACGAGAAAAACAACGATGCTTTATTTACTAAAGGTAATTCGACTCGTCAAAAACAACACACAAAGGAGTTTCCAAGAACAAGCGTAAATAAATTTAAAGGTAAATGTTATAGATGTGGAAAAATTGGACATAGAAGCCAAAATTGTAAATCGCGGTTAGACAACGAATCAAATAGTGCAAATGACGCGATGTTCGCGACTGCGTGTAACACCGATTTATAAAATAAATCAAACGTTTGGTACCTTGATAGTGGCGCGACACGGCATATGTGCAATAACAAAGAAAACTTCCACATACTTTCAAGCAAAGAACGTTCTAGAGTATATACCGCCACAGAAGATTTTGTAGAATCGACAGGCATTGGTGACGTAAATTTAACCGCGGCGTTAAATAACTCAAAGAATAATAATATAAAACTAAAGAACGCGTTATTCGTACCTAAGTTAAGAAACAATTTATTGTCAATATCAAGTGTCACGGACAATGGATATTCGGTTACGTTCGATAAAGATATTGCTACGATTAAAAGAAAAGATAATTCAGTAGTACTTACAGCTAAAAAACGCGATCATCTTTATGTTGTGAATGAAAAACAAGAATGCGCGGCCCTAATTAAAGAAAATTGTAACGAAAATTTATTTCGATGGCATCAAAGATACGGACATATTAACTTATCGGATTTAACGCGCATGAAGAATAAAGAAATAGTTACTGGTATGAATTTCGAATCTAATACAAGCGAATTACTTTGTGAAATATGCGCAAAATGTAAAATTCATGTTTTACCGTTTAATAGATCTTCGAATCGCGAAAAAGAAATTTTAGGTTTAGTGCATTCTGACATTTGCGGACCAATGTCGACAGAATCGCTCGGTGGGGCTAAATACTTCGTAACCTTCATCGATGATTGTACAAGATATGCGGAAACCGTTATGCTTCGCAATAGGTCCGATGTATTACTAGCATTTAAAGATTATAAGAAACGTGTAGAAAATCAAACGAGTAAACGTATTAAAAGACTTCGTACAGACAACGGAAAAGAATATCTGTCAAACGAATTTAATAAATTTTTATCTGACGAAGGTATCATGCGCGAGTTAACTGTCGAATACACGCCGCAGCAAAACGGTGTAGCGGAGCGAGCTAACCGTACGTTAGTTGAGATGGCGCGATGCCTCATGTTACAGGCTAAGTTTCCAAGCTCGCTGTGGGCAGAATCGGTAAACACGGCGACTTATTTAAGAAATAGAAGCGCGACAAAAGCATTAGATGGAAAGACGCCCTTTGAAGCGTGGTTTCAACGAAAACCTTATGTCGGTTTCTTTCGAATTATTGGAAGCAAGGCAATCGCGCTAAATAAACATAACAAGAGAGGAAAGTTTCAAGCGAAAGGTGAAGAGTACGTATTAGTTGGCTACTCGGAACAATCAAAGGCGTATCGGTTGTGGAAGCCTGGAACTAAAACAGTTATTAAAGCTCGCGATGTAAAATTTTTTGAAAATCTAAACTCTGCCGATCTAACGTCTTCAGCGGAAATAACCTTGCCTCTTCTGAACGTAGAAAATAGCGAATCAACCGAAAATGAAGTCGATAGCGTAGATCCTAAAGATAAAGATGTTGAGAGCGACACTGAGAGCTGTATTGAAGATAACCTTGAAGCTAATGACACACAAATTTCGGAGCCTAAAATGGAGCAAGCTCGTAGAAAACCAGGCCGTCCAAAATTTGTGAAAACAGGTAAGCCTGGAAGACCAAGAAAAGTGTACGCCTCGGAGCAGCCCCCAAAGTCCACTTCACAAGTTTTAGATCGTGATGATAAAGAAGCCTGACTAACCGCCATGGCACACGAATTCTCGACGCTAAAAGAAAATAACACGTGGATTCTTGTTCCCCGGCCAACTAACCAAAAAATACTAACAAACAAATGGGTATATAAAACGAAACGTAATATGAACGGCGAAATAGAAAAATAGAAGGCGAGGTTAGTGGCGAGAGGACATATCCAAGAATATGGAATCGATTATGGAGAAATTTTTGCACCAGTCACCAGATACGAAACTATACGCACTCTACTTGCATCAGCTGTAAACGAAGACATGTATGTACATCAAATGGATGTCACTTCTGCCTACGTTCAAGGAGAGTTGCACGACGACGTGTACATGGAGCAACCGGAGATGTTTATTGAAACTGGTCAAGAAGACAAAGTGTGTAAGTTGTTAAAACCACTGTACGGGTTAAAACAGTCCGGTCGCGAATGGTATAATAAAATAGATACTTATTTAATTAATATTGGTGGAAAACGTACTTCAGCCGATCCTTGTGTTTATGTATTTAATGAAAATGAAAATCGAGTCATAGTAACTTTGTATGTGGACGATTTAATTTTAGCATCGAAAAAGATTGACAAACTTACTTATATCAAATCAAAAATTAATTCTGTATTCAAAATTGTAGATTTAGGTCCGATAAGTAATATTCTCGGCATTGATGTTAAATGGGATAATCTTATTGGTTGTTTAAAAATCTCAAACGAAAAATATATCAAAGATTTGTTAAATAAATTTAACATGGAGACCGCAAAAACCATATCGACTCCTATCGAATCGAACATAAAAATTACTAAAGAAATGAGTCCGTTGACAGAAAGCGAACGCGTTGAAATGAAAAATCGACCTTACAGGGAACTAGTCGGTAGTTTAGTTTATTTATCAAACGCGACTCGTCCCGACATTGCATACGCAGCTAGCACTTTAAGTCGTTTTTCATCTGATCCTGGTAAAGAACACTGGTTAATCGCAAAGCGAGTATTAAGATATTTGAAAGCAACCGCACATTATAGTATTACTTACTCGAAAGACAAAGAGAAACTGAGAGCGTTCACCGATTCAGATTGGGCCGGAGATATAGACGACCGTAAATCATGTTCGGGCAATGTTTTAATTTTAGCTGGAGGTCCAATTAGTTGGAAATCTAAGAAACAAGCTTCGGTAGCTCTATCAACCATGGAAGCTGAGTACGTAGCGCTTTCAGAAGTTTCACGGGAAATAATTTACATTAAACGATTATTATCGCATATGGGTCTCAACTATTATATCGATTCGCCAATAAATGTATTTTGCGACAACCAAAGCGCAATAGAATTATCGAAAAATGCAGTCTTTCATAAACGCAGCAAGCATATAGACATACGTTTTCATTTCGTACGTGAATTAATAGATAAAGGTGAAATAACCATTCATTACTTAAGAACAGACTGTATGCCTGCTGATATTTTTACAAAATCTCTTAATAAATGTAAACATGATAGGTGCATTAAGATGTTAAACTTAATTTAAGTTATTACGATGTATTTGTTCTTATAAACTTGTATGATCGAGCACATATCGATAGAAGGAGTGTGAAAATATTGTCTATTTATTATATATATATATATCGATGATGTGCTACGTCAGCCTTACCGACATGTGGTAAGTTACCTTATTGTAAACTCGGTGCTTCTCCCGCGTTTTGGCTCAGTCGCTTGTACGTTACCACGCTGCACGCACGTTGTTGTTGCCGCTACGCATCACATTTATATACATGGATATTAATACAATTATTAAAACTTATTTATATATACTAATTGTATTTATTCATTGTGTGGTCTAAACCCTGAAATCCTGACATCTGCTAAGGAAAGAAATATTAAATTTAATTTTCAATAAAGTAATCCAATTTTGTTAATCTTTTATATGATTCGATGATTCATGTTTACATTTAAAATAATTCAGAATTTGTTACGGAATTGGTATATATTCTTTATTTAGCAATCTCTTGTAATAAAGTTTATACTTCATTATTTTTCTAATATGAAAACATATTAACCTATTTTTAGAAAAAATATTTCAATTGTCCAATATTTCTATGTGTTCTTAGTAACACCAAAGCCACTTGAGAAATACAAATTTCGCGCCAAAAATGTAATCGATTATTCCGTGTTTATTGTAATACTAAACCGCTCATTTATGTGACAATACTGATTAAACCCTATAAACGAACCACATAGGTTGCTTGACAATATTAGAATATACCGGTATATTCGGATAAATAATGCTCGACTTTATAGTGAAATATCCTATTCAACCCGATAAATTGCAATCATGAAAAATCATTAATTATTTGAAATCCAGATACATGCCTATTCGTTGTAAATAGAAAATACAGCAATACCTCATAAAATGCGATAAGCGATTCAATAGCGGTTACTTTTTGACTGGCAAAGCCAGGTACGATGCGTTAGGCAAGCCGCCCATTTCATGCGTCGATCGTCATAAATCCCTATAAAGGTACCAGGTAAGTTGTTATATAATATTGAAATATGCTGGTAAGGTCATATAGCCGTTACTTGGCGTTATTGTGAAACGCCCTATTTAACCTTATATTTTTGTATGCTCTGTAAGACAATAACTGTTAAAATCCCGATAGAAATCCACTTGTTAAGAATATATCATTTTGTATTACCTGAAATAGAACTATAGATAATTCATTCATGTTCGGGTTTTTCATTATAAAATACTATAAACTTTAGAGTGAAAAAGCATTGATATATAAGTACGTGATAGGTGGCAAATCCTTATAATGCCCGGTAAATATAAATACAAAATATTTAAATATAAATGTGTACCCGATATACTCCGATAAACTATTTTATGCTCTTTTATGTTACACGTTTATTCCTATAAAACCTTATAAACAAATTTATTTTTATCGCATTTTATGAGGTGTTCATTATGAAGCCTATAGTTATAAGCTTAGTCTTTCCGATTCGTATTAAATAATGTATAGCATTCTATCGCAAACTCCGGGTGCAAAAGCCACATGAAGTACGATAAAAAAATTTCTTTTATAGTTTTATATGAGTTTTTTTCAACAGGGTATTTAGCAACAAAGCCTAGCTACTTTAATTAAATATTACTCGTTATTTTGCCATTTTATCCAAATTCCTTTACTCGCAATTCACTTAAAAGGACAAGCCTGGATTAAAATTGAAAAAAAATTTTTAATTTTAATAATTAATAATTTTTTTATAACAATGGAAGACATTTCTTTATTTTTCAAATAAATTATATTATTATTAATATTTATTCTAAATTTTTAGGCCAATTTATGTGTCACATAACTGTTTTAATTAATTATAAGACTCCGTACTCTGATTTTTTTCCATAATTGACTGACCGCAAGATATTTTAGGAATCTTTTCATCAAATAGGTTGAAATTTTAACAGTAACTTTTAAATATTTTTTTTTTTGTTATTTAACGTCGCTCTAGTCTGTAAACAAAGCACATGTAGTTGAAACAGTGGTGCTTGTGTCCATCGGAAGATATCATCGGTCACTGTAATTAGTCTAATAATTACAGTTTCCTGTCCTCCCGATGGAACCACCGCGATCCTCTTTACATCTTCGCGTCCCTAACGTTCCCTATAGTTCAGATGCCAGTGCCTCTCATGCACTGATAAGTGCACGAAACGCACGCGCACCTGAACTGGCGTCATATTATAGTGACACGCCGAGCCACTGAGTTGCGGTTTTCGAAAAATGCACATGAAAAAATTTTCAGAGGTATACGTCTGGGATCGAACCCACGACCCTCGGTATGAGAGTCGGGAGCTCTACCCATGAGCCACCGCGGCTCTTAACTTTTAAATATGATTTTAATCTACATAAATCAAACATAATTTCAATAAAAGTCAAAATATTTATTTTAAAAAATAATTTAGCTTTTTTTACACAATTTTTAAATTTTAAAAATAATTTGCAAAAATAATTTTTTTTTACAATTTTAATACAGTCTGTTTCACTCAAGTGGATTAAAATCATATTTAAAACTTACTGTTAAAATTTCAGCCTATTCGGTAAAATGGTTCCTGAAATATCTTGCGGTAAGTTTATTATTGAAAAAAATCAGAGTATGGAGTCTCATAAATGATTAAAATAGTTATATATAAATTGACCAAAAAATTCTAAATAAATATTAATAATTATATAATTTAATTAATAATTTAAGAAATGTTTTTAATTATTAAAAAACAAATTATTATATTATATATTAAGAGATAATAAAATTGAATATCTTTTTTTCACTTGTAACCCTGGCTTGTCCCCTTAAGGGGATGCCATACCTGAATTAAATTCTACTATGCCGACACCTGTATATTACACGCACTATTTCTCATATTACTATTATTTAATACTGTTGAAAAATAATATGTACATCTATATTGTTATACACCCAAGTTCAAACCAAGATCAATATTGTACGCTAATCATGTATAGTGTGAAGCACGCCGAAATAAGTGAGCGTGCTAATGAGTGTGAGTGGAGACACACTTGCAAGTCTCCCCTCTCCAGTATGTATGTGAGTACGACTATACTGCGAGACACGTTGGACAATACGACGCTCTCACTGCTACTCGAGCTCTCTGGCTTGAGCCTTCGCCAAATAAACATGTCGATGTATATAAGAAGTAGTAATTAAATAAATCCACATTATTATTAAATAAAATTCTCTCCATTTTATATCCACACCTCAACATGGTAGCAGAGCGTGGTTAGTATTTTTAATTATTTTCTTATCGACCTTCGGGAAAATAAGGAAATATTTAAGAAGAAAGAAGAAAGGAAGCCACGTGTCTGAGTAAAGTGAAAAGTCCGAATCCGAAGGAACATTCGAGACATTTATGGATAAAGACAAAATTGTTGAAGAAGAGGTAAAGAAAGAAGAAAGTATATCTGAACACGAAGGAAAGTTCGATATTAAAGAATACGATATGGAGAGAAAAGAGATAAATATCCCAGTGTGTTTGATGGAGAAAATTATAGCATGTGGAAAAAGAGAATCACAATGTTTCTGAAGATGAAAAAATGTGATACAGTGATTACAAGGGAAAAAGCTATTACAGATGCAGCAAATTGGGATGAACAAGATTTAAAGGCTATTAATATAATATACAGCTCGATTTCAGATAGGCAATTGGAATTTGTTTGTGAAGAGACAACAGCCTATGAGATAATAAAGAAATTAGACGGCATGTATTTGAAAGAATCTACAGCATTACAAATTGTGTGCAGAAACAGAATTGAAAAAATAAGATTGAATAATTATGGTGATACAGCGTCATTTTTCACCGACTTTTAAAAAGCTGTGAACGATTTGAAAAGCGCAGGAGCCAAAATAAGTGAAAAAGAGAAATTAAATTATATACTAAACACGTTGCCAGAATCATACAGTTATATTGGTGATTTGATCGATACATTAAAAGAAGAAGATCAAACGACAGATTATGTAAAGAACAAAATTAAACTAGCTGAATTGAAAAATCAAAATGAAGATAATGAAAAAAGATCAAATGTATTTACTGCGAAGAAAAGTCAAAAAGGAAATTGCTATAAATTGCGGGAAAGCTGCATTTCGCAAAAGAATGCCAAGATGGAGGCCAAGCAGCACAAAGCAGCGGAACATGGCAAGTTTCAACTCGAGGTCGAAGCAGTAGACAGAGGACGGCAAGGCACAAGAGGCACAGCAGAGGGCGTGGAAATTTTCGTCGACAACAAGTTTTAAACCAAGGTGAGCAGAGCGGACCTGGTTCGAGCGCTTGGACAGCAACAGCTCATGTAGTGCAGCATAGTCAAGGTGACGTTAGGTCAGGTAACGAAATACATTGGTTATTAGACAGCGGGTGTTCGGAACATATTGTAAATCATGAAAGTTACTTTGAAAAATGTATTGTCTTGAAAGAACCGATAAATATTTATTTAGGCGATAATCGGTCTATAAAAGCAACAAAGATTGGAAATGTTGTTAGTTATTTTGATGCGTATGGAAAACAAAATGAAGTAAATATGAAAAATGTATTTTATACTAAAGAAATGAACATGAATCTTATTAGTTTTGGGAAATTAATCGATAACGAAAATACGATTGTTTCAAAAGGAAATTATGCAAAAGTTATAGATAAAAATAATAGATTAATAGCTGTAGCTTACAAAGAAAATCGAGTATTCAAAATGGAAAGTAAATTGAAATATGAGACGTATGTAAATAGTGCCGAGAAAAATAAAAATATGAGTCAAAAGGAACGATGGCATAGAGTCTTAGGGCACGTAAACTTTAGTTATTTGAATACATTATGTAAACAACAGTTGCTAACGGGAATTCCCAACGAACTTGAATCGGAATATATGAAGTGTAAAATTTGCATAGAGAATAAAATGCATAATCTTCCATTTAAAAATAATAGAACACGAGCAAACGATATTTTGGAGATTATACATACAGATGTTTGCGGTCCATTTAAAACTACTGGATTGAATGGGTTAAATTATTTTGTTTCTTTTATGGATGATTATAGCAAAATAGCTAAGGTTTATTGTATTAAGACTAAAGATGAGGTATATGATTGTTTAATTCAATATGTGAAAGTGAAAATATAACCGGAAAACGAGTAAAAATTCTGAGATACGATAACGGGAAAGAATATTTAAATAATCGTTTCTATAAATTTACGAGAGAGAAAGTCATTATTTTGAATAATTGTCCAGCCTATGTACACGAGTTAAATGGTACAGCGGAAAGATTCAATAGAACGATAATGGATATGTCGCGATGTTTACTAACAGAGGCACAAGTACACAAACGGTTTTGGCCTGAAATAATATGTGCGGCTACTTATTTGAAAAATCGAACGCTCGCTAATACTATTGAGAGAAAAACTCCGTGTGAAATTTTCTTTAGGAAGAAACCGAATGTTGAACATTTACGCTTATATGGGAGTAAAGTTTTTGTAAAAAGGCCAGAACAAAAAAGATTTTCAAAATGGGATAAAAAAGCGGATATGGGAATTCTATTAGGCTATAGTGATGTTGGCTATAGAGTTTTGTTAAATAATAAAATATTAGTTACAAGGCATGTTGAATTTATCGAAGAAAATATTAAATGTATTAGTTTTGATGAAAATGAAAATGAAAAAGAAAACGATGAAAATACAGAAAACGAGTTAAATGATAGCGTTTTTGAAAGCGCGGATGAAAATGAAGTAGAACAAAGTAATAAAAAATATGAAAAGCTAACATTGCCGCGTAGATTTACACGCGAAAAGAAAAGTCCGATTAGGTATCCGAATAACAGCGCTTCAATTTTATTACTAAATCAACCTTCGGGAAAATTTAGTAATGGTAGTTCTTATAACACATGTGTAAATTACTGTAGAGTAGATACGCCTGGTACATTTGAGGAGGCGATAAATTGTAAAGATAATAAAAATTGCATAAATAAAAATAAAACCTGGATATTAGTAGAAAGATTAAAAGACAAAAAAGTCTTAGATATTAAATGGGTTTATACGAGAAAATCTGATGATAGATATAAAGCTAGGCTAGTTGTAAGAGGTTTTCAACAAACAGATGAAATTGATGACATACGCTCCAGTAGCAAAGAATCAAACCTTAAAAATTTTACTTTCTTATTGTTGTCAAAATGAATTAAAAATTGAACAAATGGATGTAGAAACTGCATTTCTTAATGGAAAAATAAACTCTGAGGTATATGCAAATCAACCAAAAGGTTACGAAGATAAAACAAATAGAGTATACAAATTGGTCAAAAGCGTTGTATGGATTACGAGAAAGTCCGAGAGACTGGTATGAGTGTTTTGATGAGTGTATTACAAAATTAGGATTCAAAAGAAATAATGTAGATTTATGTTTATATAAAAAAGGTAAAGAGAAAAATAAAATTTATATTTTGACTAGCCATATTACCTCGGTCGCTAACGCTCCCTCGGTTGAATCACATTTTTGAGGCTAGACGTTGATTATAAAGTGTAGTCTTAAATTTATTATTAGTTTATAACAAATAAATTTTAAACGATTTTGATACAATTATTTTATTTTATTTTCAAACCAATTTTTTTTATGTGCTTTAAACTATTAATTAAAATTTGTTGTTATATTATTAAAACAAATAAAAATAAATTATAAAATATTTTATTTTAAAAAATGTATACAATTTATTCCTTTTACTCATCATGATATTTAACTATAACAGTTTATTTTCGAATGTTGGTTTGTATTATTTTCTCTCTGCATTTACAGGCTTGAGACTGTCATACAATGAACGTAAATATAATGTGTCGTATTAAAAGTTTCAAATATTTGATTTTCTAAAATATATATTTCAAAATTATGTATGGTATAATACGTAAATATTTTAAAATTTTAAAATTTTTTGTTTCATTAATATCTAAACAAAGTTCTAAAATAATATCACTTTTTGCAGACAATGTATTCTAACAAGTATTATCAAAATATTTTAATTGATATTTAATTAATGCTATATTAGACAATTAATTATTTTAAAATTTGTATATTTTGTAAATAATTTTGTCAATAAAATGTCGTTTGATGCAGACAAAGAATTTTAAATTTTTTTATTTCTTCAGTATTTTATTAAAAAAATGTCGCTTGATGCAGACAGTTGATTATTTTAAAATTTATATATTTCATAAATAATTTTGCCAATAAAATGGCGCTTAATGCAGACAACTAATATTTTAATATTTGTTTATTTCTTAAGTAATGATATATTGAAATGTTGCTTGATGTAAATAATGTATACTTGAAAAATATTCTTTATTATACGTAATTTTATCTACAAATTTTGTCTAATGCTTATATCTTATTATTTTATAATTCGTTTGCCTAATAAGTCGACCTTAAATTGATTTTTAAAAATAAAAAAAAAACTATTTAAGTATCAAACACTTCAGAAAAAACTATATTCGTTGTATATATTATTACATTATTATTTAAATTACTCTCATTTATATTAAGTATGTCTCCTTCTGTATTAGTGAGTATCATTGACGATTTCGAAAATTTTATTTTTAGATTTTTTTCATCTGTAACTCTTGATAATGCAACATATAATTGACCATAACTAAATACAGGTCTTGGTAAATATAGACCTACTTTTTTAAATAATTGACCTTGTGCTTTATTTATGGTCATAGCGAAACTTGGTCTAATAGGAAATTGTCGTCTAACCATATTGAAAGGTATATCATCCTTTGATGGACGTAAATCTATTCTTGGAATCATCACAATTTGTCCTCAATTTTTACCTGTTATAATTTCTCCATATATAGTGTACTGTTTTAATTCTATAATCATGAGCCTGGTACCATTACATAATCCTCCATCTAAATGCAAATTCCTAAGTAACATAACGATCATTCCTTTTTTTAATACTAATTTATGCAGTGGTAAACCATTTGGTATTAATGAATTTATAAAATCTATTGTTATTGTTTCATCCAACTTATTATTTTCATCATTAGTAATACTATCAATGCTTAAATATATTTTACCGTCACCTTCAATTCTTTCAATTATTTCGTTATTAATCGCTAAAACATTACTATTTATAGGTGAAAGAATTACTTTGTCTTTAAGAGTATGTAAATCATCAATATTTATTTTATTACCAAAAATATCATCTATCAAATTATTAAATGTAATAAATTCTGAAGGAATTTTTATAACGTTATTATCAATTTCAAATTTTGTAATATTTTTATTTTCTCCAATATTTAATAACCACGTTTTAAACATACTGTTTGAATTGACCAATCTTAAATTATTATTTAATCTAAGTTTTTGAAATAATTGCCATAAAGAACTACTTTTTACACATGATTCTAATATTTGAGTTCTATTTCCGTATCGAACTATAGGAAGTGTTTGTCGAAAATCGCCAGATGTTACTAATATTTTACCACCAAACGGTTTATTATTTCGACATAAATCTTTGAAAAAATATCTAGAGCTTCTAATGCATATTTACAAGTCATTGATATATCATCCGAAATTATTAATTTAATGGTATTTTAAATGTTGAATGGATAGTTTTACCACCTATTAATAAATTTGCTGCAATACCAGTCCAAGCAACTGCTAACTCTGGTATTTTGTTTAATTTCACAAATTTTATAATAGCATTTAATAAATAATTTTTTCCACTACCACCAGGACCATCTATAAAATATAAATTTTCTTTTTTATTATCGTAAACTGCTTCTACTATTGTATCAAATATTGTTTTTTGTTCCAATGTGAAAGATTTTAACAATATTTCTATGTCATTATCTTCATTTGCAATAATATCATTATAAAATATATTATCAATATTAGGTAAATTAAATCGTTGCAATGTTAAATTATGTTTTGATAAAACGTTGTCTATAATTTTTAAAGCCTTTAGATCTCCTAAAATTTCAGGTAATTTAGGATCAAAGAAATGTTCTTTATACTTATTATAAAGTTCCAAGGCATCAAAATTGTGATCAAATGATAAAATGAAAGCGAAAAGTTCACATAGTGCCTGTGGAAATTGAAAAATACAATTTTCTTCTAAACATTTATCCCATTCATCATCAGTAATGATTAAACCTCTAACTATACATGCTTCATAAAATGTATCATAAACAACGCCTTCGTATGAGCGTATATCTTCAAAAGATTCGGCCCCACGTACATGAAGTAATAATAATCTAAGAAAAAATCGTTCTCGATCTTTAGGATTTACATGAAACATTCTGACTAGAATGGGTTTATTAAACTTTTTTCGCTTACTTACTTTTACTTACTTACTTTTTTTATTTTTTTTTTTACTTTTTTTTACTTATTTTTTTTACGATTTTTTACTTACTTTTTTTGCATACTTTACAAAAAAAATTAAATGTACATGCCTTTATGCTTAAATTTGCAAAAAATATTGTCACTTTCTGAAGACGATGTCCAGGTGGTCAGGGTAACCTCCAGGTTATCCTGACATCGTATACAGGGAAGTCTACATGCCGTTCTGCATAAATGTGCAAAAAATATTGTCACTTCCTGGAGAAGATGTCCAGGTGGTCAGGGTGACCTCCAGATCATCCGGACATCGTCTACTGGAAAGTCTACATGCTGTTCTGCATAAATTTGCAAAAAATATTCTCACTTCGTGAAGACGATGTCCAGGTGTTCAGGGTAACCTCCAGGTTATCCTGACATCGTTCGCAGGAAAGTTTACATGCCTTTCTGCTTAAATTTGCAAAAAATATTGTCACATCCTGAAAACGATGTCCAGGTGGTTAGGGTAACCTCCAGGTTATCCTGACATCGTCCGCAGGGAAGTCTACATGCCTTTCTGCTTAAATTTGCAAAAAATATTGTCACTTCCTGAAGACGATGTCCAGGTGGTCAGCGTAACCTCCAGGTTATCCTGACATTGTCTACAGGAAAGTCTACATGCTGTTCTGCATAAATTTGCAAGAAATATTCTCACTTCCTGAAGACGATTTCCAGGTGGTCAGGGTAACCTCCAGGTAATCCTGACATCCTCCACAGGAAAGTCTACATGCCTTTCTACTTGAATTTGCAAAAAAAATTTTCACTTCCTGAAGACGATGTCCAGGTGGTCAGGATGACCCCATCCCTATCCCTCCACCCTCATCCTCACCCTGACCTCTTCACCTTAACACACTTACCCTTATACACATGTATATATATAAAACATAATAAAAAGTCGTCCAATGGTGAATGTCGGACGCCGGACACCGGACGCCGGACACTTTTGAGGAAAAATTTTAATTATAATAAGATAAGATAAGATTTATGTAGATTATTTGTTAATTTGCAGTAAAAGTAAGGAAAACATTCAAAGCGTTAAGAAACTCTTGTCAGATAAATTTAAAATGAAAGACTTAGGAGAAATCAAAGAGTATCTTGGAATAAATATAACTTATGATTATCTAGAAAATAAGCTAACTTTAAACCAAACGAATTATATAGAGTCGTTAGTTGAGAAATATCAAATACAAAACAGTAGATTGTATAGTACTCCTATGGAGACAAATTTAAAGCTAGAGAAATCTGAAAGCTGTGAGTCAAATATTAAATATAGAAATTTAATAGGTGCTTTATTATACATTAGTTCAAATACAAGGCCAGATATAAGTTATAGTGTTAATTATTTGATTTGATATCAAAATAATTATAGCGAAACATATTGGAAATAGAAAAAGATTTAAATTTACACTAAAAAAAAAATGAAAATTGCGATACTATAACTTGCTATGTTGATGCCGATTGGGCAGGCGATAATAATGATCGAAAATCTACGACTGGATATGTTTTAAAAATGTATGGGAATGTGATCGATTGGAAATCTCGAAAACAAAAATGTATAACCAAAGCTTCGACGTATGCAGAGTATGTAGCATTATCTGAGGTAGTAAGTGAGATAAAATTTATAAGAGAATTAGTAAAAATATTTGACATAAGTATAAATGAATCTATAATAATTTATGAAGATAATTCGGGAGCAAAAAACATTGCAAATAATGGTAATTTTACGAAAAATTAGAAACATGTAGAAATACATTATCATTTTGTACATGAGAGTGTAAAGGAAAAATTAATTGAAGTGTGTAAAATTGATTCAAATGAAAATGTTGCGGATATTTTTACTAAAGCATTATGCAAAGAAAAGTTTGAAAAATTCAGAATGAAACTGAATATAATATAGAGCAAATAAGTTTAAATAAATAATACAATATAAATGTAAGGAAGCGTGTTGAAATATAATATGTACATTTATATTGTTATATACCCAAGTTCAAACCAAGTTCAATATTGTACGCTAATCATGTATAGTGTGAAGCACGCCGAGATAAGTGAGCGTGCTAATGAGTGTGAGTGGAGACACACTAGTAAGTCTCCCCTCTCCAGTATGTATGTGAGTACGACTATACTGCGAGAGACGTCGGACAATACGACGCTCTCACTGCTACTTGAGCTCTCTGGCTTGAGCCTTCGCCAAATAAACACGTCGATGTATATAACGTCGCCTTAGTGCAAGAAGGTTCCAATTCAAATTTTTCTTCAAAAAGGGTCCAATTCAAATTTTCTATTCAAACAGGTTCCAATTCAAATTTTCGTTTCGAAAAGGTTCCAATTCAAATTTTTGTTTCAAAAAGGTTCCAATTCAAATTTTTGTTTCAAAAAGGTTCCAATTCAAATGTTTTTTCAAGAAGGTTCCAATTAAATTGTCAACTTTGTTTCACTAAAAATCGTGACAGCGCCTTAATCTCTAAAAATTTATAGAACAGTAATTGCTTTAAAAATTTCAAAATTTATCCTGACAATGTTTAACATTTACATTTCAATTTCAGTACTTGATAATAAAAATATATATCACAATTCTAATGCACTAGTAAATGCTCCCAATGGTACATCAGTTTCATTATTGTATATCTACTCAGGGGCCTTATTCAGTAATTTTAACGCAAGCGCTAAGTACGATTTAACGCCGAAATTTGTCGAAAAAAGTAACTTAACGAACACATTTTGGCGTTAAATCGTACTTAGCGCTTGCGTTAAAATTACTGAATAAGGCCCCAGTATCAATGAAAGTATTTAGCAGCTTATTAGAATTGTGTTATATTTTTTTATAGTATCGAACATTAAAACTAATCGAACAATAAAAGTCATAAATTGTCATGGTAATGTAGTGTTAAACTGACAAACTGTCAATAAGTTTCTATATTCATTATCTCCAAATATACTCTAAAGCATTTTTAATTTAGTATGTAAGTATGTCCAATAGTTAAAATTGCAGTAGGTAATGTGCGTATAAAATTCGAATGCAATCAAGAAACTCATGTACCGCTAAAAGTATGTAGTAGTACATTAGAATTCTGATATATTCCTTTAGTTTGGAGTATTGAAACTGATGGTAAAAATCATATATTGTCATGGTATTATAATGTTAAACTCCTAAATTATAAACTCTCCAAATATACTCAAAAACATTTGTAATTTAGTATGTAAGTATGTCCAATAGTTACAATTGCAGTAGGTAATGTTCGTACCAAATTTTAATGCAATCAAGAAATTCATGTACCGCTCTGACTAAATGAGCACTTCATGCCATCAACGCTACATGACTTTTTTGATTGCATTAAAATTTTGTACGAACATTACCAACAGTAATTTTAAATATTGGACATACTAAAATAATAAATTGCAAATGTTTTTAAATATATTTGGAGTATTTGTTATTTAGAATCTTATTAAGAGTTTAACATGACATTATATGATTTTTACCAACAGTTTCAAGATTTGAAACCAAAAGAATATATCAGAATTCTAAAGCACTGCTAGATACTCTTAGCGGTACATGAGTTTCTTGATTGCATTAAAATTTTGTACGAACATTACCTCCAGCAATTATAACTATTGAACATACTTAAATACTAAATTACAAATGCTTTAGAGTATATTTAGAGAATTTACAATTTATAATTTTATTAAGAGTTTAACATAATATTACCATGACAATGTATGATTTTTACCATCAGTTTCAATATTTGAAATTAAAGGAATATATGAAAATTCTAATGCACTGCTAGCACTCCCAGTGCTACAAGAGATTCTTGATTGAATTACAATTTTGCACAAACTTTTTGCAAATTAAATGTAATAACTTTAATAAAAATAATGGAAGAAAAAGTTGAAAATATTAATACTGTATTATATTTTTGGCATGGTTTATTATGATTCAATATTTATATAATTAATAATAGTATTGATTAAACATTTTGTTTGTATTAATCATAAATCGCTTAAGTTATAATACGTATAAGAGAATTTTATTTATATTTCTATCAGCTTAAGGAGGTGGTACATCTGATTGGTTACCGACGGAGCAAAAAATCTTTATTGTTACAATTATTTAACAAAATGCGCTATTTTATGCAAATCCCAAATACAGAAGCACTAGGTAATTCAATAATTTATCGATCTATAAAGTTACAGACCAATACATGAAGGACACCTTAGAAAATTTCTGCACGGAAAAGTACGGAAAATCATGTATTTTCGATGCAGAAATTTTGTAAGGTGTCCTTGATGTATGATCCTATAACTTTATAGATCGATTAATTATTCAATTATCTAGTGCCTCTGTATTTGAGATTCAAATAAAATAGCGTATTTTATTAAATAATTGTAATAATTAAGTTTTTTTGCTCCGTCGGTAACCAGTCAGATGTACCACCCCCATAATTACTCAATGTATTTTTTCGATGAATTTAGTATCGCATGTATAGTGTTCGCTCTACACCGTGTTTTCTGATGTAGAACACCTTACATCTTAGTTTTCGCCAACATCTTAAAATGCGGTGATCGGGCACTTGTTTTTCAAAGTAACGCGCATGCATTTTAACGATGAATTTAGTCATGCGGGTACAGTGTTCGCTATGCACTGTTTTTTACAGAGAAAAAGTTTCGCAGTGTATTAATAGTACTAGTGGAATAGTAGATAAAGCGCGCTACGCACGTCGTAGTTTTATGGATGGATATTATGGATGGATATTCGTATTCGTATAGGCAATTGGGAATATGTATTTGTTACGAAGCCAATAAAGTTATTTTAATCGTATAGGCAGTGAAGATATATTTATTGGTATAAGTGGGCGTAAATTCGAACTATACAGTTACAGTATTAACGATTCGACGAATAATGTATTAATTGCATTTTAAATATTAGATTATATTTTCCAGACTAATCTACATTCTTGTCTAAGACGAGAATTTTTTTTATTATTTATATTATTAACAATAATAAATTTAAATAATAAACAGAATAGTTTCATACGGAAGAAAAATTATTTTCATTTTTTTATATCGTCGTGATTTACGAAGACCAGCCCATCTGAATGCTTTATTAAATGTAAACGTGCTAGTTTTCTTAAATACGACGATATAATTCTTCAGCAAAAATTATTTTAATGCCGAGAGTTATTGAAAAGGTATTAGGTGATAAAAATTTTTAGAGATTAAGGTGCTGTCACGATTTTTAGTGAAACAAAGTTGACAATTTAATTGGAACCTTCTTGAAAAAATATTTGAATTGGAACCTTTTTGAAAAATAATTTGAATTGGAACCTTTTTGAAATAAACATTTGAATTGGAACCTTTTCGAAACGAAAATTTCAATTGGAACTTTTTTGAAACAAAAATTTGAATTGGAACCTTTTAAATACAAAATTTGAATTGGACCCTTTTTGAAGAAAAATTTGAATTGGAACATTCTTGCACTAAGGCGACGATAATAAGTAGTAATTAAATAAATCCACATCATTATTAAATAAAATTCTCTCCATTTTATATCCACACCTCAACAAATACAATGACAACCTATAAACGCAGTGGAGGCATATTTGTAAGACATATATTAAAAATATTATAATTACAAAAGTTTGAATTGTGATAAAATATGCCTATAATTTGAAAAATACGATCTCAAACAATAACTCTCTTAGTTAACAGGCAACAACGATTTAATGACGAAGAAATAAATTGAAAAATACGATTGATACAAAGACGTTGGGAAGCTAGCACTACATATTTACGATGAAAATAAATATAGATTGCAATTACAAACCTCAAAAAACGAAGTAGAGGCAATATTTTACATTAACTTAGAATCATTTTGCAGTAAAAGCTAGAAGAATACATAATCGATTAAAAAATTAAACGAAAAATAAAAACGATATTCATTCTTTCTAAAAATGTGTAATTTCGCAGACGGAAGAGTAAGAAAAACTTTAGCACTGTAAAGTGTATATATAGTACAAAATTAGAGTTTATGTTAAAATAAAGGTCAAATTTGAAAAATACGAATGGAAACATAACCTCTCTCACAAGGGAAGTACATGACCTCCGGGAAACGGATCTTATCCTAACTTTGGTATGTCTTTTATAATATAAAAATATGAAGAAAGCCAAGTTATCTCTTGCCAATGGCCACTTTTACGGAACTTATTCGAGATTCAATAATAATAGCAGTAAAAATTACTTCCAATTCGGTCGCTTATAACTCGGAGACAAATAAAGATAAACAATCAAACTAAAAACCAGAAAAAAGTTGAGTTCAAGTAGATATGGTTTGAAAAAAAAGAAGCTCAAATTGCTTAATTTGAAGCAAAGTTATGAAGAAAATTAGAAATTGAAGATTATTAGGCCAAAAGAAACAATAAATTTTTCATATTAAATTTTGGTTAAAATTTCTTTAATTTTTTATTTTCTTCATAACTTTGCTTCAATTTAAGCAATTTGAGCTTCTTTTTTTTCAAACCATATCTACTTGAACTCAACATTCTTTTGGTTTTTGGTTCGATTGTTTATCTTTATTTGTTTCCGAGTTATAAGCGATCGAATTGGAATTAAATTTTACTGCTATTATTATTGGATGTCGAATAACTTCCGTAAAAGTGGCCATTGGCAAGAGATAACTTGGCTTTCTTCAAATTTTTACATTATAAAAGACATACCAAAGTTAGGATGAGATCCGTTTCCCGGAGGTCATGTACTTCCCTTGTCAGTCTAAAGCGACGGATTCTATAGGAGGTGCGAGCACCGATTCGAGCCGTCTGCCGCTCGCACCTCCTATACTTTCAAACTCCTTGAATTATGCCGACACTCAATGTTTGGTACATTATTTGTTTATTTTATTTTTTTTATTATTCTAACGTCGCTCTTTTTATGCTCCCAAACCGTTGCTAATCAGCGACGGAGGTCATGCGATGTCTTGGTAAAGAAAGCACTTGTTGAAACTACATTCGCCAGTGGTGCTTTTATCAATCGGCCGGGGCTGGGAATCGAACCTGGGACCTCCAGATTACGAGCCCGACGCTCTACCGACCGAGCCATCGCAGACCTCCATTATTTGTTCAATTACAATTATTTAAATTATTGACAGTTTGAGGACGGTGTAGAGACATATTATTAGTAAAAATTTTAAGTGTATAACTAGCACAAAATTTAAATCATGTTAAAATATTCTAAAAATTTGAAAAAATAGAATTTAATCATAAATCAGTATACAGCAACAGACTCGATAGAAAGTGCGTGCAACGATTCGGGCCGCCTGTATATCCGAGCAAGTAAAACCATTCGCGCGCTCAGAGCCTAGGAAGCTAGTCGACCATACATGACGTGAAAATCAACTAGCCTTGTAGGTCTTCAAGAGGTGTATTAGCGCAGCCTTGATGACTTATTTAGTTATTTCCACTTAAGACAATGAGGCTATTAATGCACTTGTGCGACTTAATAAATACTACGTTTGATTAGTTTGAGACGATTAAATGTTTTATTTATAACAATAATAACCTCCAATAATTCTTGTATAAATAAAAAAATCCGCGTTCAGAATCTAGAAAGCTAGTCGACCAAACGAGACGTGAAATTCGACTAGCCTCGTAGATCCTTATATATTTACATATATATAAATTGATCAATCGGTACTTATGCCGACAAATTCTTACGGGAAATGGGAATTGTGCTTACTTTGGGGTAATTATGCCGACGTTAGCATAATTCCACCGAAAATTCAACCATGTATCCGTACTTATGCCGACACACAAAAAATCGGAAAATTATCTTTGTGAGCCCCGCTTTGACGTTATAATATTAATGAAGGATTGAAGTTATAACCTCATTCGAAGTGTCGGAGGAAATTAATATTATAAGGTCAAAGTGTGCTTTTTTACCGGTGAGGGGTATTTAGGTATTTGGGTTATTGGTTTTTTATGCATTATTCTGTCAATTAATATTCTCCCCCTTATATCTGAGTCGTTACATATGTTTTATAACCTCAAAACACCAAGATAACACGAAGTGTCACCATAAGTACCGATACTGGTGTTTATATATATATATATATATATATATTACTTTTACTTGCACGGAAATACAGACGACCCGAATCGTTGCACGCTCTATAGTCTCCTATAGACTCCTATAGAGTCTGTCGCTGTAGACTGAAAAAGGTTATGATTGAGTTCCAATTTTAGAATATTTTAACGAAATTCAAATTTTGTACTTGCTATACACTTAAAATTTTTATGAACAATATGCCTCTACTCTGTCCTCAAGCTGTCAATAATTTAAATAAATGTAATAACAAATATTGCACCCAACATTGAGTGTCAGCATAATGCAATGTATATGTAAGTATAGGAGGTGCGACGGCTCGAATCGTTGCTCGCACCTCCTATAGAATCCGTCGCTATAGACTGAGAAAGGTTATGACAGAATTCATATTTTTCAAATGTTAACGATATTTTAGCATAAACTTTAATTTTGTACTTGCTATACACTTTAAATGTTTATTAATAATAGGCCTCTACCCCGTCCCCAAGCTGTCAATAATTTAAATAATTGTAATCAAACAAATATTGTACCCAACATTGAGAGTCGGCATAATTCAATGTATTTGAAAGTATAGGAGGTGCGAGCGGCAGACTGCCCGAATCGGTGCTCGCACCTCCTACAGAATCCGTCGTTTTCGACTGAGAGAGATTATGTTTCCTTTCATATTTTTCAAATGTTAACGATATTTTAACATTAACTCTAATTTTGTACTATATATACACTTTATATGTTTATTAATTATATGCCTCTACCCCGTACCCAAGCTGTCAATAATTTAAAGAATTGTAATTAAACAAATATTGTACCCAACATTGACAATAACAATTATCCATTTGATTTCATAAATAAATTTATAAATAAACGATTGTCACATTTAGATAACGCCAGTAATAGCTCGATTAATAATATTAATAAAAAAAGAAATTTAATTTTGAGACCAAAAGTTGTTTTGCCTTTTATCAAAGATTTAACTCCAAAGCTCAATGTATGCATAAAAAATTGTGATTTTCTGCCAATAAATCGCACGATCAATAAATTTAGTAACATCATAAAATTAGGCAAGGATAAAAATGATAAAGACGAGATGTGCAAGATTGTTTATAAAATACCTTGCAACGATTAACCGTACAGAGGATCTAAATTTTTTAAAGAATATGTATAAAGAAACTTTAAATATTGTAAAACTATATTGTAATTAATTTTGTTGCTTGTTAAAATTGGTTTTACACTCTTTTGTTGCGTTGTTGGCTTGAGTATTACTGCCTCTCGGTATTAGCGTACTATGTGTGGTGAGGAGGTTGGGCGACTCGCATAAAGTATCGGAGCTCTCCGGGGAATCCCGGTTGTCTTGAGGCTGACGCTGCGTGCGACTTCTCCGCGGCGCATGTTCGCCTGATACGTGAGAGCACGCGACTCGACTTAGCCTCGCAATACAGAGTGTTCCCCCCTCTCCTTTTGATGGATTTAGTGATGTACGGGACGAATATATTGTAAATGTATTGGTAAGAGGTTAGGCACGAATCTGTTAGCATTATGAATGTTAATTGTGACTTGGGACTCCCTTCGGGGAGGTCCTATGTATTTTTATATTTTTTTTTAAACGAGTGTTCTGATGGCGACAACGTAGGTAGTTAAAAGATATTTATTAAATTGTTTTATATAAAAATTATTGTTTTAATGCAAGAATTGAATTTGATTTGTTAATTTTTATAGATGTGTAATATGATGTGTAATATGTTTGAGAGGTTTTATTTTGCCGAGATGTAACCGCACGAGTGATATGTTTTTTTTTAATTTGGTGTGTGTGTGAAGTTGTTTTGGTCATCGAGTTAAATGTTTCGTTGCTTGTATGTTTTAACTTTTTTTTTTTTATTTTGTTCTCTTTGCTCATTACCCCGTATACCCATTAAATTGGTTTTTACAGGGACACCCCTAACACCTATGTGTGGGGGTGAAAACATTCCGATTTCTCCCATCCCGGTCCCCACCGTCTCGCAATCGCCCGGGGTTATGCCCGTGAGGAAGGGAAAACCTTGTAGAAAAACCTTCCCCGAGACGGCTGGTGTAATGAAACATTCTGTTTAGATGTTCAGGTCACCTTGCGTAGGCCCAAACACAGAAAACGAATGTTTCACACCTTCCGCTCACGTTGTGAAGTGTGAAAAAACACCTAACCGATCCCGAAAGCCGCACAAGAATGGTGTCACCCATCCAAGTGCCAACCGCACTCAGTGCTGCTTAACTTTCGTGATCGGCCGAGGTGCGTCTCCGCCACTCGGCCACCGTGTCGGTTGTATGTTTTAACTAATTTATTTCTATTTTTTTAAAATTGTAATTTATATACTTTTTAGCCTTGAAAAGGGACGGCGATAAAACGTCCGAAACGTCGGCAAAAAAAAAATTCTGTTAACAACTGTGTTCGTGGTGATCAATAAAGCTACTTTTTTACTAAAGATAATTAAATGTATATGTAAGTATAGGAGGTGCGATCAGCAGACGGTTCGTATCGTTGCTCGTTGCTGCACTTCAAATGTTTATTAATAATATGCCTCTACCCCGCCCTCAAGCTGTGCAGCAACTGAATCGGTGCCTGCACCTCCTGCAGAATCCGTCGCTGTAGACTGAGAGAGGTTATGATTGAATTATTTTTCAAGTTTTTAAAATATATATATATATACTCGGCAATAGGGATTTATTATGCCCTACATAATAAATTTAGATCGGCTTCCCATCACTGGTTGGGGGTGGGCGGTTTATGGAGCCCGGGCTCCATAATCTAAGCCTCTCTTTTGCACATAGATACTGCACATCTCCCCTCTCTGTCTTGGGCGTCATAAACCTATACTAATAAATCTGTATATCTTATAGAATAAAATAAACTATAAGTTTTGATTTAATTATTTTAACTCTATTAGAGTTGAGGAATTGAATCTAGTTAGAGTTAAAAAATAATAACTCTAAGGTAGGAATCAATTAAATATAATATAGTGTATTAGAGCACTTTCTTATTTTCGATACATTTGACGATTTTAAAAATGTAAAAAATAAACAAAACTGTATACTTATTAATGTAAAATTTATATTAAATTTTATGTAAGGTAACATTTAAAGACACACTTGAATTTTTAAATTTGTGTAACCTCATTATACAGCCAGTAATAAATTCATAATAATTTCGTTATGCTAGTGTAAATTTAAAATACGAATATAAAGGGTTAAAAATTGAATAAATACAAGAACCTTTTTTTGCAATAATGATGTAAAATAATTTGTAAAATGTTTTATATTATATTGACCCTTTGAATCATATATTTATCAAAGAAAATGGTCTGTTCTTTTAAATTTCTTTATAAACGTTTAACAAATAAATATTTGGAAAGTTTATATGCAATTTAATTACATATCTAACAAATAACAATTACTTAAATTAGACAATAAAATTTTGAAAAAAATTTAAAAACAATTTGTAATTATGTTAAATACATATAAATTATGTTAGAAATCTCCATATTAGGTTTATAAACTTATTTATTAATGTAAAGAACCTAGATGGTCCATCGCTGACCAATTTGACTTCAGACTGCAACTTGTAAAATTTGCTTGACTCCGAGTAATCAGAAATTAAATTGACAAGATTTTTAAATTTCATTTTTGAATACTCTGTCTCAAGCAGATTTTATAATTGGCGTTCTGAAGTCAAATTGGTCAGTGAAGGACCATTTAGGTTCTTTACATTAATATATTAGTCTATAAACCTATTATGGAGATTTCTAAGATAATAATCCTGCATAACCTCAAATTACTCTTGAATGACATGTCGCTTTATAATTTATTAGCTATTTATTTATCTTTCTACAGATTTGATGGTCTAATGCATTCAGACAGTAACAGAAATGGATTAGGTTAAGTATTGAGAAAATTAATTGAAGAACTTTTTTTGAAATTAACTTTATTTTTACGTTAATTATGTTTAAGAAATATATATTAATCACTTCTGGTAATTTAATTACTTTTTTAAACAAGATCTTGATTTATTCGCGAACAGTAACAATAGATTTTTATATATACAAATATATACGCACAACTCTTACACTTTATATGAGAACACAAGTACGACTTACTCTTTATGGGGCAACAATCGACATTCTTTTTTATAAACTAGATATAAATTACGTAGGACAGTAATTCTATAAATTATCAAAATTACAGAGGCCAGAGTCGCCAAACACTACAGAACAGTTCTTAAGATTTGAATTAGAGTTAAATTAATTAACTACTCTAAGTGAGTAGAGTTAAAAATTAACTCTAAAGGTAGAGTAAGAAAAGTAACTCTATTAGAGTTAAATTTAACATGTTTTTATTTACACGAGAATTATCGGAGGTTTTTATTGTTATAAATAAAATATTTAATCTTTTATAACTAGGCAAACGTAGTATTTATTAAATCACACTTGTGCAATGATAGCCTCATTGTTATATTTCGTAATAAATAAATAATTCATTCAAGCTGCGCTAATACATCTCTTGAGGACCTACATACCTATTTTACCTGTATTTAACAAGAATATAAAATGACGTAATACAATAATTTTCGACAATTATGGGTTATAAATGAACAAGAAACATAATTAAAATAAACATGAATACATATATAATTTACTATTATATTAAAGTGGATCGACTTTTGGTCTCCGGTTCTCCGGTTCTCCGGTTTTTTAAAAGTGCATTTTTTTTACTTTCAAAGTTTTATTTTAATTGGACTTTACAATTTTGGGCCGTACATTTTTTGGGTCTTACATTTTTGGGCCTTATTAATTTTGGATCTTACATTTTTGGGCCTTACATTTTTGGGCCTTATAAATTTTGGGCCTTATAGTTTGTTTGAACAAATAGATATTAACTACTATGTCGATATTATTACCAGAAAATTATCTTAATAACAATAATTAAAGTAACATTTGATTACGTAATTAAATTTAATAAAATTTCAACACTGGAACATACAATAAATCAAATTAATTTTTATTGTTTATTTTACAAACTTATTTTTGCAAAAATTTCAAATTACAATTATTATGTTATTAAATTAAATTACAATTATTATGTTACAATTGTACTCTATTCACTTGTAAAATTTAATTTAATATATTTTTTAAAATGAAAAAATGAAAAAATGATAAACTTAAAAATAAAAAAATTAAAAGCTTAAAAATTTAAAAATCTAAAAATTAAAAAATTTAAAACGTCTAAGTATATAGAAAAATTACTTATGTGAGGCTTAGAAAACGGGAAACTAATTTTGATGAACAATTTGGTAGTAATTTTATATAATTTTATAAAAACTGTAAATGACAATTTTTGTGGTTGATTTACATTCCGAATAGAGGTGAATGTTTTCCTTCACATTTTTTTTATTTGTGTTTACAAATTTTGGGCCTTATAAATTTTATATGTGCAAATACTTTCATACATGAGTATATATATATGTACACCTGCCCGGGAAAACTATATATTGTATAATTCATAAGATATATTTTTTCAATGTATCGTTTTTATTGTTTATATAATTTATAAATTCAGCAAGTATTCATCAAAATCATCTTTAACAGAAAAATTAAATTATATCATTAAATATTAAATGTATAATTAATTAAACATTAGATAAAATATTAAAATAAATATTACTGTTTTTAAAATGCCATTTAGAAGATTTATATCCAATATGCATATTGTCACATATTATTGATATTATATACCGTAAGGTACCCAATTGTTGATCATGAACCAATTTCTGATCAGTGTATTATTTCAATAAAATAATAAGATTGACATAAATCTAAACGTTGCTACGCACAATTTGAAGATTAAACAATCAATAATTGATTAGTAGACTTAAATAGAAAGTGGTATATGTACCGAAAATTTACTGATCAGAAATTGGTACTTCCCGCTTTTTTTTCTTAGATTGTTGCTTACTTTAAAAATGGCAGCTATTTTGTTTTTCTGAGATGGCTAAAAGGAAGTTTAATACTTATACTTTCTGCATCCGTCAAAATATATACAATTATTAGCCTTTTTAATTCCGTACAGATTTGCCTTAATTGATCAACAATTGGGTATGTGACGGTATGTTATATCTGTAACAAAAAAATTTTTATTATTAATTATTAATAAATTGACAAAGTCAAAACTATACCTTTTAACTTAATCATTAAGAAATACTACTGCATTTTTGATTATTTCGATAGTCTTAATAAACTAATCAGGATACTGAAATACAAAAAGACTTATTATATTTAAAACAATAATAATTTAAAATGAAAATTAGATAATTTTATACTATACTTTGTGACTTTAATCGCATGAAATGCCATTAGGAATATAATATTTTATTAATATAATATTAATTGGAATGCTACTGCTGGTTGTTGTTTTTATTCAGTGTAGCATTCATTGGAATTCTGCTGCCCTATGTTATTTTGATTCAGCGCTGCATTCATTGGAATGCTGCTACTCTTTGTTATTTTTATTCAGCGCTGCATTTACTGCAATGCTGCTGCCGTTTGTTATTTTTATTCAGCGCTACATTCATTGGAATGCTGCTGCCCTTTGTTTTTGTTTATTCAGCGCTGCAGTTATTGCAATGCTGCTGCCGTTTGTTATTTTTATTCAGCGCTGCATTCATTGGAATACTGCTGCCGTTTGTTATTTTTATTCAGCGCTGCATTCATTGGAATACTGCTACTGTTTGTAATTTTTATTTCGCGCTGCAATCATTAGATTGTTGTTGTTCATTTTTTTTTAATTTTTTAAAGATTTAGCATTTATAAATTTTTAGTTAATTTTGTTTTTGTTTATAATATTTCTTTGTATACAATGTTCTTAGTGTATGTTTTGATTTTATTTTTTAAATTATTATCTTTAATTTTTGCATGATTTTCTAGCAAAATTTTAAAATTTTTCCTACTTTTAGTTCTTGAAAAAGCAACATATAATTGGCCGTGACTAAAAACTGGTGATGGCAAATACACACCCACTTCATTGTACGATTATCCTTGTGATTTATTAATTGTCATAGCAAAACCTAAACGAATGGGAAATTGTTTACGACGCATATTAAATGGTATTTCTTCTTTGGTTGGTGACAATGCAATTCTTGGTAATAATACTAATTTTCCAGAATTATTTCCATTTACAAATTCTGCTTGAATTGAATATTTCATCAGGTTTGTTATTGATAATCTGGTTCCATTACAAAGACCTTCGTTTAAATTTATATTTCTAAGAAGAATTATAATAGCACCAATTTTTAATTGTAATTTATGAGGTAGAAGTCCATTAGGTGTCAAAGTATTTAAAAATTCTACAGGTAACATAACATCAAGATTTTCTCCATTATCATCTTCTGCTGTATCTATACTTAAGTATTCAACACTTTCACCTTCCATTATAGCTATTAATTTATTGTTAATATCGATTATATCATTATTTGTTGGTGCCAATATAACTTTATTATTTAAACTTTGTAACAATGAGACTCATTTGCTACAAATTAAAAAAAAGGAACGGGCGTCAGATCTTAAACCCGAGCCCCTTCGGATCCGAAGGCGTTCACGCTACCACTGCGCTACGCCCGCAATTGGTCGTAGCTGTACTTTTCCACGTCTTCTGCCTACCGATTCGCGCGCCATATACCAAGTGCCGATTCTTGCGCTGGCCGCGTCGGTACTACAGAGCCCTAAGTGACGGGGATCTGCTCTCATGCAGATTCACCACGTCACAACTTTTATCATTTACTTTTATTTTGTTTCCAAAAATTTCAACAATGATGGTGTTTTCTTTTACCATTATGTCATTAGGTATTTTAAGTAATTCATTTTCTTAATTTAATTATATTATTGTCTCGCCACAGGCACCGAAGCGACCAACGCCACGGGCATGTCCGAAGGAGTCGAAGAGGCGACGGGTGGAGACGCCCACCCGCAAGGAGGGCGCTAGGAAGGGCTCGTGTGTGAAACCTTCCAGCAACAAACCTTCCTATGCGGAAGTGGTGGTGGGTCGTCGTGTGGAAGAGGCGACTCGCCGCCAGGCCGTTGCAATTGGCTTGGATTGCACGGGGCCCTTCGACCAAGTGAAGGCAGCCCTAAGTGCGGTCGTTTAAGCCAAAGCGGACCAGAAGTCGAGGTAGTACAGAGAAAGTCTGAACGCTCCCTCGACCAGCGACCAAGCAGCAGAAGCAGAAAGGCAGGGACGCGAAGAAAGCGGGGCTCAGCCAGTCCCTGTCCAACGAGTCAGTGGAAAGGGTAAGACCAAGACCTCTGTTCCGAAACCTCGTGGGGAGCAATCGCAGAAGGCTCGGCCTAGCGACTTGCGACGGTTCACCCCGATGGAAGTAGACGCTACGAGGATGGCTGGGCCATCTCGTCAGCCGACACCAAAGTCGGGAAATGGGTCTAAACCCCGTACATCTTCGGAGGTATCGGCTTCTTCAGCTGGGTCGACAGCACAATCCAGCAACGAGACGGACATTCTCAGGGAATGTCGCATGTTGCTGGAGGCTGCTGCCAATCTCCCAGCTGATGTGGCACGAGATGTAGGACAGGAGGTGGTCCGTATCCTCAAGGACCGCATCCCTTCCCGCCACTGATTGAAAGAGAAGAGGACAGCGCGCGGTCGCGAATAGATTGTGCCTTCTTTCGCCTCGGCCTTCCCGAGGGAAGTAGAGTCTAGGGGGGGGGGCTTTGTGACGGAAATCGTCACACAATCTTTTCGCGGCGAACAAAGCATTTAAACTGATGTTAAATGTAAGTCGTCGGAGCCTTTGGTATGTCAAGGCCAACCGACGACATTTGTTTACGTCTACAAGTGTACAATTACGCGCGCAATGGTACGTGGGGATGAGAGCGCGAGTGTGTGTGTGTTCCCCACTCTCATCCCTTTTTCGAAAATTAGGAGATACCTAATTAGTACGTCCCGATCCGCCGCTCGAGGCGGACAACACTTATCCGGACCGATAGTTAGTGTTTTGGCTAATAAGGCGCGTGAGGCGTAGTAGAGCCATCGGTCACCCGGAACATCCTCGTGAGTGAGCCGCGAGTGATTTGGTGTGTGTGTAAAGGACGGGAAGTGTTGAGTGAGTGCGGACGCGGTTCGCGAGGCACTCGCCGCGGCACAGGGCCGCCTTCCACCACCGCAGCCGACGTCGGTCCTCCGTTGCCCAGGAGGACACAGGCACAAGGATCGGCTGGGCCATGCACGGGGCGCACCCCGGTAAGTCTTCTTATATTACCGCGCGTTCCCCCCTTACCCGAATGTATATGTGTGTGTTCATCGGGAGTGTATTCGGGTACGCCGGTACCCGAATAGCGGAGATCGGGGCAAAGTCAACCGCAGGCCAGAGTCTCGATCCGGTTGGCTCCCGATACTTCCGACCGCGCGAAGTAACATTGTCGCGGCACGAGGCCTGGATGGCCAATTGTTAATTAAATAAATAAATGTTTTATTAATTTTTTATTTTAATTAATTGTGTTTGTTGTGTTCTCCCCGCTCCCGCCGACATCCTTTAATTTTATAATTCGTGTCGAGGCAAGGAGGATCGCCCGAATCCTCCATACCGTACGTCCCAACGAACTCGCGTTCCTGGCGACAGCCCGCAGTTCGGATAAATTAAATAATTGTGTGCGCGGTATTGGGCAACGCGACCCAACGGTCAATTCTAATTATTAAAATTAATTAAATTCGATCAGGTGCGCGAATACCACGTCACAGATTAGTGAAAAAAGTAAATAAATATTTAGTTAATGCAAGGATGATTAAGTCATTCGACAGGAAATAACAGCAAAAATTTATTGCGAAAAAGTGTGCAAAATTTATTATAATACAATTATTGGAAAATTAATATAGGAGTTTATTATATTTCTATTTTTTTCTCACTGCTTGTTCTCTTCCTCTTTATTCATAAAAACGTTTCTGTTATAATTTAGAGAAAATGCCCGTCGACTTCTTGAGAAATATAAAAATTTTTTCTTGAAGGAGAAACAATTATTAAAATCGGAAATTTTATTTAATTTTATTGGGTTTAAAATTAAAGTTGTTTAATTTTCGTAGCGAAGGAAAATTTTCCTTCACATTAAACTAGTATACTCCTTCAAAAATTTAAATTTTTCTGAGGATTTAGGCGTTTAAGCGAAATGCAAAGCGGCAATTCGCGAAATATAGGAAGCCCGTACTCGCACTTATACATACTCTGCGAATGGAGTAACACATACAATAGTATGCAGGTTAGGTACAGTAATATTTTATATTGTAAACACAACATTTAAGCGCTTAGAATATCAAGCGCACGATTGTCTGTGAATAAGACTGGTTAAGACTGGTGCTGGAGCTGGAGCTACAAACGGAGAACATTCGAAACAATCGCAAATAGAAGATGACAAAAAGCGATGGTAGCTGAAAGTAAATATAAACAATTATCGAATTCATGCATTGTACGATTCAGGTTGTTCGTGCACCATAATGAATTGGATAAAATTACAAATAGCAAGCTCGTGTGATAGAATGGTAATCCCCACCGAAATGAAAAACGCGAGCGTCGCGGGAGGTTTCAAACTTTCGGTAACGGGTTGTTAACGTACGTTAACGGTAGTAGGTTATGGGTAACGGGGTCTACCTCTAATTAAGGCCGAAATCAGGAGCATGGCCGTAAGGGTCACGGCGTGAGATTTCTACCTCCCTCGATGCGAAGAAAAGATCGAACCTATCATAAAATATACAGCTGCACGTAACCTAAAGCAGCTACGACATTTCCTAGGCATGACGTCATCGCACCGAAAATTCTTAAGGAGCTTTGCTGCAATCATTGAGCCTTTAACCGCGTTAACAAAGAAAAGACGTAAGTACGACTGGCTCGACGCAGAACAAGTAGCTTTCGAGAATGCGAAAGCACTAATAGCATCGGCCCCTCTATTACAGATGCCGAATTTTAATGCAAGATTTGTGATTCAAACAAACGCTAGTGATACCGGCTTGGGAGCATTACTCACTCAAGAAATCGATGACAATGAACACGTACTCGAGTTTGCTAGCCGTACGATGACACAGGCAGAAAGAAATTACAGCGTGACAGAGAGAGAATGCCTCGCCGTAATTTGGGCCATAAAACAATTTCGCCCATATATAGAGGGGTATAAGTTTAAAGTAATCACGGACCACAGTAGCCTAAAGTGGTTATGTAACTTTTATAATCCAATAGGCAGATTAGCAAGATGGGCTCTCGAACTACAAGGCTACACGTTCGAGACCGAATTCATAAAAGGAGCGCTGCATCATGTGCCCGATGCACTTTCGAGAATGTTCGAGGACAACGTGACTATCAGAGCAGTCACGCAGGCCTCGACAACAAATGATTCTTGGTACTTACATTTAGTAAAAGAAGTACAAGAAAACCCAGGGAACCACCCAACTTGAAAGGTTATAGGGGGGCAATTGTATATGTACCGCCCAGACCCTGAAATCGAAGATAATATAGGAGACGATGACGCATTGAAGCTAGTCATGCCGAGGGAGAGGAGGGGGATCGTCTTGAATAAATATCACGATGATCCAACTGCTGGACATCTCGGTCGCGAGAAGACTTTCGCGTGAGTCAAGCAACAGTATTACTAGTCGCAGTATTATAAAGACGTAGCAGTGTACGTCCGAAAATGTTTAATTTGCCAACAATGCAAAGTTGAACAACGCGCACCGGCGGATCGGGATCATTTCGCCCAAGCAACAGAACGCCCAGCGTTATCAGCGCCATTCCGACGGTGCGGAATAAAAAAATACGATAATATATTATTTTGATAATCTACTCTGTCGATAAGGCAGATTAATAAACGATTATTACTAAAACTGCCAATTTACGACATTTAAGTTATTTTTTAAGACAATTAGTATTTTTTTTTATTTTTTTTTTATTCTTGATTTTGTGCTCTCTTTTTCCTGGCACTTCCTACCGTTTATCCCCCTGGGGACTTTAACGGTGTCCACCTACCACCTATGTGTGGGTGCTTTATCCCTTTCTTAAAAACCCCACCATCTCGCATTCGTCCGGGGTTATGCCCGTGGATGAGAGAAACCTGTGAAGCAGGGAAAACCTCACCCGAGATGGCCGGTGTATTCGAAACATTCTTGTTGGGTGTCAAAGTCACATTGCGTAGGCCTTGACACCTAAACCGAATGTTTCACACCTCCCGCTCACGTTGTGAAGTGTGAAAAAACACCTAACCCGCCACGAAAGCCAAGCGACCGAGAACGTCACCCATCCACTTGGGTACCGCGCTCAATACTGCTTAACTTCCGTGACCGGCCGAGGTGCGTTTCCGCCACTCCGCCACCGTGTCGGTTCAATTAGTATTTTAAATATATCTACATAAATTATTTATAGAACAGATTAATTAAGAAATTTTAAAGACAATATTTGAAATATTTTTACTTAAAATATTTAATGCACATTTAATATACATTTTTATAGGTCGTATGAAAAAATATTTGATAATTTTAATAATGATTACTTATGGAATATATTTTAGTGGATTTAGATAATTTATATTTTTTTATATATAAAAGTGGGTAAGTACATAACTTTAATAAAATATTTTTATCTATATATATATATATATCTTTATATATACCCAATTACAGTTCATTATTATTTCCATTGTTTTTAACCTAAATGTATGTTGGATAATAAATTGTCTTCTCTTGATGTTATCACCATGGAGGAAAACCACGACGGTGACTGCAAGAATCTGAGCGGCTATCATTTTGATGGCTACAATTACAAAAAGAAGTCGATAAGCCAATCCAACGTTATAAGGTAGTACTTGTTCTAAAAGAATTTTATAAAATCGTCGATCAGCTTAGTATGCTGCTTTCAATCCTCTCTGGATGTTTAGCGCAAAAAAATGTCATAATTACTTCCGTTTTCGCGTATTTTTAATACTTTTGGCTACTTTCTTTTACTAAAATGTATTTACATTTATTAAATAAGTGATCGACAATATGTGTTGTTTTAAAAGCATAAACCTCTTGTCCACTGAAAAAGATTATCAATATAAAAAAACTAGTGTTACTTCCTGTTATTATAGCAATATATTTTTCATTTTAAAAAGAAAAAGCAAAAAAGAGCATGTAATAGAGTAAAATTGAAAAAAATAAGTTCAATTTAAAATTAATTTTAATTTGAAATTAATTGTTTTATGTAACATTGAAAATTAGTAATCTACCTAGTTAAATATTTCGTAATATTATTAATGAGGTAGACAACATTAAATTGATACAATTTATTCGCATGATCAACTACAAGGTTAGTTAATCGATATGATAACACTTAATTTATGTTTTAATAATGTCAAAAATACCCATATTTTGACATTATTAAGATATTGCCTAACAGTAAATAACCATTATTACGAAAAAGCATACTCATAGTCCTCCTCTTATTATAAGAAAAGTTTGATCGACTATTGGATCTGTAACTGATCGTTCATTAGCTCTCGCCGCTGCACACTGATCGATAATCGGTTTCGTCAACATTTTTTATTAATATAATCGATCATTTTTCCAGAGAATAACTTAAAAATTCTCAAATATATCTACTAAAATAATAATTTCAATTTATAAGCTAATTGATAAAAATAATTTCCACCGGCAAATAATTATATTTTAATTTTAATTTTATCTTTAGACTTAACCTTATGATTTGATACACCATTTGATGCAGCTTAGGAAAAAACAAATATATAAGTTATTGTAAAAAGATTTTAAAAATATTAAAAAATAAATATTTATAAAAGGTTAATCTTTTACAACTTGTATTCTTTTTTTACAATAGTCATGCTGAAATAATTAAATAGAACAAATACTAAAATAACATGTTTTTAACATGTGTTATATAAACTTCACAGATGTTTTTGCTGTAAAAAATATAGGAGTATGTTAAAAAGTGTTTGTGACACTCCGAATTGTCCTACAATAATGTTCGATGGACGTTATAAATTGTTTAACACGAGTGTGAGCTAATATCGAAAAGGACTATATTTAAAGGAAAAACTGGAATTTTTTTATTACAAAATTTTACTTGAATTTTTTTATTTAGAAATAAATAGTAATTTAAAACAATTATTAAAAAAAATAAAAGCATTCATAAAATATTATTAGAAAAATATTTTTTTATTTACAGCCATAAAATAACATAAACTAATTCTTATATAAATAAATATTCGATACCTGATTATTGTACAATTTACCGATTTAATATATTTCGGTGATTTCACGTCGTGTGTGCAAATGAAAATTTTAAAGTTGCTAAAATTTGAGATGCTGTAAAAAATCATTACCTGAATATTGGAAAACATTTTGATGCAATTATCTTGAACTCTAACAAAGATATGTCCGATATAAAAATTTAATTTTTCAGAAAGAATGCTGAATTGACCAAATTTAACTCTGCATACCTAAAAATGTACAAATTTTTTGTAAACAATGATATATAAAAAAAACTTCGAAATTGCAAATAAAATCCGCTTAACTTATGTGCGAACCTTAATTAACAAACTATCATGGATTATATTTCTCTAAAATGTAAATTTAAGAAAAAATGACTGTATGATAGTTTTGATTGCAATCGTACTCCACCAAAAGATAACATTTTTTAGTGGTTTTTGATAAATTATGGGACCTTACTCCTGAAAAAAGTTGTCCATAATCGACTATGCAAAATATTTAGGAAACTTAAATCATCATACATAGGAGATATAGAAATCATCTATGCTATTTTACAATATGAACAAAAAATTTTGTATTGACTTTTTTACACAATATCTTTCGAACACCTTTTATCAGGTGTGAAATCCCATAACAAAAACCAATCAAAAGCTACTCAAAAATATGATCTTTCAAACGCGTAAAATTAAAATCGATGATAATCATTGTAACGGGGTGGGTACTGGGGATATGTAAGGCCCACGGTTAGGCCCAATCTGTCCCAACTTACCAACCTTAAGTGTGCAGTCCCACGATGCGGCCGGGAATCACTTCGATTCCCGTGCAATGCCGTTAACAACGTCAAACACTCCGTTTGACTTAGATACCGTGTGTTGGGCCCTATGCCCAAAATTGCCAACAAGAATAAACACCGGAGAGGGCGGTATTCGTAGGATAGGACAGTAACCGGTAAACACTATCAACAATCGATATTTTACGTTAATCGGCGAGAAAGATTGTCTCGCCGAGAAAATTTATTAACTAAACAATTAACAAATATTAACAAATTAACTATAAATTAACTTTAACAATTTACGGGGAGTCGTACCGCTGACTCCCCCGAGGTCAGCGCGAAAACAGTTAGTTAAAATCTATTTAACTGTAGATTACGAGCAACCGATCCGGATATGATCGGCTGCTTAACCTGATGGCATACGTCACACCGCGTGACGTATGTATCTCTGACGTAGAGAGCTTTGACGTAGAAGCTTCCTACGTCAAGCGCGCCTTCTCTCGTGAAGTGGCTCCCGCGAACCACCGACCTGTCTATACGTGCGGGTATTGTCACGAGAGGGGGGAAAGGAGGAACGCTTCCTCACCTGGACCGTACCAGGTAAATCGTGATGCGAAATATTAAGTAGACACGCGGGTCTAACCGTGGTGCACCACTTACCGCTTGTCTAAATATCGCGCCTCGGCGGGAAACGACTGGGCCAAGGAGAGATAGATCGTCCTCGTGCTTATCTCTCTCTCTCACTCCAACGGTCGGGAAGGCGGACGACTCTTGGCTTCCGTCTCTCACTCCCTGTGAGACGTGCTGCTCCGCACGCCGACGTGGAGATTGGTGGGGAGAAAACCTCGCACCCACACACTAAATGCACCAGTCTTTCTATACACACTTTATCACGTAAAGAAGCTATACACCGGTCGTTGTCAACACGAATTTGTGCCGATCGCGCGCGAACTCTCTCTCGGTACCCTCTTGCGCACGATTCTCGCGCGCGTTCTCTGCGCGCGCATCAATCTCGATACTCTTTTCGGTTACTCACCTGATCGGTAACTCGCTTACCGTTATACCCCCCTTCCAGATTCCGCATACTCTGTATGTGGACTCTGTACCGCGAGGAACAGGAAAGAGGATAAATAATCAGGAGGTATACCATATTTTTATTATAAAACTTTTAATAAAAAAAAACACAAGTATCTATATACATTTGGAGGGTTGGGTCGTTGGCTCCTTATGGCTCTCAGCCCTGCTTCCTGCGCCCCGCCTTGATTTCGGCGTGCGCCTTGAAGCGAGGGCATTTCTTCAGGTCAACGACCCCTTTGCAGAGGCAGAGCGGACACTTTGGATCCTTGTAACCGCTTGTTCCGCTCGTGGAGGGCTGATACTGCAGCCGCGCCTCCAGCTCAACGGCTCTTCTTTTAGCGTCGTCCGCTTTCTGCTGGAGACGCCGGTGCTCTTCAGCAGCCTGCCTATAGGCTGCCTCAGCCCTCAGCCGCTGCTGGCGCTCCTCCTCGCGCTTTCTCTCTTCTGCCGCCGCCTTTTCTTTGGCCTCACGTTGCCGAGCACGGAACGTTGCCTGGACCTCGCGCTCCTTTTTGAGGTCCTGAACGCGCTCACCACAGACACCCTTGGTGATGGGAGCCGTCGGATGTGCCTCGGCAAAAGCATCGAATTTTGCCAAGGCCTCGTGTTCGGCTGCCCGTAGCTGAACCCTCAGGGCTTTCATGTGCCTGAGGGCAGCCTCCGTATCCTGCCACTCCTCTTCTTGCGTTCTGGGTCGCGCCTCCTCTGTCGCCGCAGAGGTTGCGGGTTGGGACCCGTTGGAGTGGGGACGACGGAGCTGGGGTCTGGTGTTGGCTGGTTCCGGCTCAGTCTTCCCCTGCGGACGATCCGATACCGGATTGCTCTCCTTCTCCATCCGCTCTTCTGTCGCGGATATTGTCGTCGATGGAGAAGGCATGGGAATCGTTCCCTTTGCTTGCTTCAAGCGGTCCGCAGGGGTCGCTACGTAGGCCGTGTCCTGGCCCTGACCATCCTCCAGGACCTCTTCTAGGATGACGGCGGCGATATCCTCCTGGCCACGGCGATGCTCCTCCTGGAGCTGTTGCTGCCGATGATCTACGGCAGCAACTACTGCAGACAGGACGTCCGCCGTCTGCATCTCGCCGTGGCTGGCCAGGGTGTCGATCATCCTGGCTAGGAGGAACTCCAGGGCTTCCTGCTCAACCTCGATGATAATCTGCAACAAAAATTACGATCTCAGGTTATGGCCCATCGTTTCAAACGATACTATCCTTTATTTGGATTTTCATCCACGAGGACGCCCTCGTCCTCGTCTAAGGGGAACAGTTTCTGGCTGCGCGTCTACGGTCGCATTCGCTTTCCGGGGACGACCACGTAGTCGTTTGGTAGCGGGGACCCTATCTAAGGACGTACGCGACGTCTCACGCGGTTTACACCGAGTCCCTTTGCTAGGTGACTCGCTCGCATTATACTCCCTCGCAGGGGAGGCTTCACTCGCAACAGGTGGGTCGCACTTCACCTGTTGATCCCTCGACGGTTGAGATCTCGTAGGTTGCTCTTCATCGCTAGGTTCAGCATCATTTTCAGGGACATATCTCTTCAGATGCTCTATATGAGATGCTTCTTGGTCCCCTTGATCATCTTGTATGACATACGTATTCATACCTTTCCTATTGATGATCAGATATGGCCCTGTGTATTTCGGAGCAAGCTTAGCCGAGATACCTTGTGCGCTGGTCGAGAGGATCCGGTTGCGTTTCCACACCAGATCTCCTACCTCGAATTCCGCTGGCCTTCGTCGTGAGTTGAAGATTTCGGCTTGCCGGGCCTTACTGGCAGCCGACTGACGATTTGCATTCTCGTGCAGTCTTGGCAACTGTTTGATTTTGTCGTTCCAATCCTGCAGTCTACGGAACTCAAACTATTGCTGGGCAAGCCGGTCTTGCTCTCGACGAGCTGCACTAGGCGCCTCGGGCTGGCGACCATAGTTCAGCATAGCCGGACTCCATCCAGTAGAACTTTGCACCGCGGTGTTTAGTGCAAAGAGTAACTCTGGCAGCTTGTCGTCCCAGTCGCTGTGCTTATCCTGGATATACGACGCCACCATTGTCTTAAGGGTCCGATTGGCCCTCTCGACAGGATTGGCCTGTGCGTGATCAGGGGGTGTCGTCGAATGATACACTCCGTTAGATTCGAGGTATTCGTCTACGAGTTTATTTTTAAACTCGGTCCCGTTGTCCGAATGAAATACTTCCGGGGTGCCGAACCGGTTGATCACTCGTTCGTGAAGCTCGCGGACTATCGTCTTTGCGTTAGCTTTTCGTATCGGGATTGCTTCAATCCAGCGCGTGAATAGATCCTGGAATACTAGGATGTATTCGTATCCTCGGCTAGAGCGTGGAAGCGGGCCAGTGATATCTCCTGATACCACCTGCCATGGTCTGTCCGATTGACGGTGACCCATTAACCCTGAGGGAGCACGTTGCTCGACCTTACATTGCTGGCACACTTGACATCGCCTGACGTAATCCGCAACTTCTGCGTAAAACCGTGGCCAATAATAGTTTTGGGCCACGCGGGCGAATGTCTTTTCCCTTCCGAGATGGCCAGCTGAGGGGTCCTCGTGACACTCTCTCAGAATAGAGTGTCGATTCTCTACGGGTACGACCAGCTTCCATGCTTGCTCATCATCCATCACTTCCTCTAACTCCTTGTCGGGGCGATAGGTGTATAGATTTCCTCCAACTATTTTCCAGTCGGGGAAATCACGGGGTCTGTCGGAAACGTTCTTGATCCAGTCTAGGTACCAAGGATCTTCAGTAGTTTGAGCCCACGACATTGCTGCTACTGTAGGCTCGTCGTCTTCATACATGCGAGATAGGGCATCGGGAACGTGATGCAGAGCTCCTTTTCTGTGCTCGACGACAAAATCATGAGCTTGAAGCTCTAAAGCCCATCTCGCTAGTCGGCTGGTTGGATTTCTCATATTACACAACCAGCGAAGACTACTGTGATCCGTTATCACTTTGAAGTGGTACCCTTCGATGTAAGGTCTGAACTTATTAATAGCCCAGACCACGGCCAAGCACTCCCTCTCCGTAACGCTATAATTCTTCTCGGGTGCTGTGAGAATGCGACTGGCAAACTCAATGACTCTTTCCTCTCCGTCTATCTCTTGGACGAGCACGGCTCCTATGCCGGTATCGCTCGCGTCCGTGTGCAGGCTAAACAGTCCATCTGCACTGGGACGTTGAAGAATTGGAGCAGTCATGATCAAAGCCTTCAGCTGCTGATAGGCTTGTTCCTGTTCATCTAACCACTCGTACCCTTGGTTCTTCTTCGTGAGACGGGTAAGTGGCTCGGCAATCGTGGCGTAATCCGGCATAAAACGCCGATACCACGACGCCATGCCGAGGAATCGTCGTAGCTGTTTGAGGTTCTTGGGAGCCGGATAAACCCTTATAGGCTCTGTCTTGGCTGGGTCGGGACGAATTCCATCCTTGTTGACCAGCACGCCAAGATATCTCACCTCATCTTGACAAAAGACACACTTGTCTTTATTTACTGTCAAATTAGCTTGGGCCAGTCTCTTAAGCACCATCTCGAGATACTTCTTGTGCCCTTCAAATGTCTCGGAGAATATGACAATGTCATCGAGGTAAGAAAAGGCATTGGGCTCGAGATCAGGACCAACTACTTGGTCAATCATGCGTTGGAAGGTCGCGCCGGCGTATGCCGATCTGTATGGCATCCGCTTCAACTGATACAGTCCCATCCCCGGGACTGTGAAAGCCGTATAAGGACGCGTTTCCTGCTAAGGAGGTATTTGATGATACGCTGAGTTCATGTCCAGAGTACTAATGTACCGACATCTCTTCAGCTTGCGCAAGATATCCTGCATGAACGGGAGGGGATAAGCGTCTGGTTTCGTTAGCGCATTGACTTTCCTAAAGTCAATGCAAAACCGACGTGATCCGTTCTCCTTGCGTACCATCACCACGGGGCTTGACCAACCGCTGTCCGAGGGCTCTATGATCTCTAAATCTAGCATCTCTCGGACCTGGCGGTGCATCTCCTCCTGGATCTTTTCTGACACCGGGTAATACTTCTGCTTTATCGTGCGAGCTGATCCCACGTCAATCGAGTGCTCGATGAGTTGGGTTCGCCCGAGTTTGGGAGAAGTATTAGACAGCACTTTGCTTACTAGCGCTCGCAGCTCTTCCCTTTCCGCCTCGGTTGCGTCCGCTATCCCAGCGGACGAGAGGGTGGCCATACCCCCTATTCCAGCAACTTCGAGGTGGATCTGCTGCTTGCTGTCCTTGAGGAACAGGCGGTCGCTATCCGGATCCAATATGGCTCTGAATGCTCGTACGAAATTTACTCCTACGTAGCATTCGGCGTCAAGATTTGGTATGATCGCTACCCTTATTTCACGTATCTCCTTCCCGACAGTGAAAGGTAAGATCACATGACCGTTTAGCGGTTGGTAACTACCATCCGCCATCTTGACGCGTCTGGCGTTCGCTACAATGAGCTCCTTGCCCAATGCTGCGGCGATTTGCAGACCGCTAGGTCCCATCACGGTCGTGGAGGCTCCGGGATCGTATAAGGCTCTTATACGAAAGCCGTCAATCTCAACGAGAATCCACCAACGACTCTCATCCTCTGGTTTATAGGATGAGGTTGGTCTGCTTGCTTCTTGGAACAGTTCCTCCTTTTGAGGCCCATTTCCGCTCCTCTCTGGACCATACTCTCGGTCGGAGCGGGTCTGTCCCGAACTCACCTGGGACAGCGGGGACTCAAGCTCTTGGGTCGCGGTTTTCGTCCCGGTTAACCGCTCCCTTTGGCGTTTACCGAGCACACCGGACAGTACCTGAGGGAATATCCAATTTTCCCGCAGCCCTTGCAGGCAAGAGGCTTAGTCGGATCGAAAGTCGAGCCCATTCGGTTTTTCGGCTGTTCCCTCACTTTTTCTCTCTGTGGACTAGCACTCTTCTTCTCCTGCCGCTGTCCGAAGCTCTTGCTCGGGCCATTAGTTCTGCCAAACTTCCTACTCTTCGGTTGGCCGGCGAGCCTTTCTTTGGAGAACCAGACCTCGAGCTTCTTCTACGGGACTGTCGGGTCGTCGACGCCAATTGGGAGACGATGGGCCGCAGCGCATCCTCCAGCATCTTTGCGATGCGGTCGACGACCTCTGGCTCGCTTGGTTTGGCTGGGCTTACCTCAGCGGCCGCTACATTAGCCTTCGGCGAACCTTTTTTCCGCTTCGGCTTATACGCCATTTCGGGAAGCAGAGACCCTTCCTCCGTAGGTGGTGGACGATATACTTTCTCACCTTCCAGCATTTGTTCAATTGAGCTCACTTCCGCTCTCTTGAACAGCCGTTGAAGCTGTGGCAGCATGTTCCGATACAAATGATCGAGCTGCTGCGCTTTTAGTCGGCGTAGGGACTATCTTTCGCATTATTGCGATAGAGCACGTCATATAGTCCCTAACCTGTTCATCGGGTCCTTGAGTCCGTGCGTTGGACTCGGCGATGATCCTCTGCTGGAAACGTTGGCTCATTCCGTACCAACGTTTAGCCGAAGTTACAAAATCTTGCCAGGAGTGCCACTTGTGTTTCTCGTTCTGGTACCACGTGGCAACAGTGTCTGTCAGAAGTTCCGAGAGTGACGGCAATAACTCGTCCTCTGACAGGTTGGCCAGGATCCTGCAATCCTCGATCCTGGTTAGGAAGGCATCGATGCTCTGGCTCTTGTCGCCAGAGAACTTGACCTGCCACTTCCTAACAATGCCGCCGACGTCCCTAGGTGTTCCATTCAACCTCGATGACGTAGAGAAGCTTGGTGTTGAGAATGTCCGATCCTTGTTTGGCGAGCTGCGCGCTTGAGGAATCCTCTGGGATTCGCGCGCATTCCCCCCCTTCCAAGCTCAATCAGGCTTAGACTGAGGGGCGCTTGTGCGTTGTTGCTCGCCATTTACTTGCGCCTCACCTATCTCGCTCACATCAGGACCATAACATGTATATGTGTCCTGAAATGGCACATGGTGAAATTGGTTGGCACCGTCCAATCTCGTGCTGTGAGCGGTTTGAGTGCGCTCGGACATCAGCTTATCCACCTTTACAGTAAGGTCATTCACTTTTTGGATAAGCTGCACCAAGGTCTGGGAGAACGATCGAGGGATTTTAAAAATGTTTCCCTCATCTGAGACCAATGACAGCCATTCTTCCTCTCGTTCGGGTTGTGGCTCTGTGTTGGTCGCGGCTGACTTCGTTTCATCTAGCTCGACGTCATCAAAGTCCTGCACCGTCCTGTGCAGGTTGTCCTTAACCGCAGCGTTCTCCCGCAGTACCAGATACACTTCCTGATCTGGGCTAAGTTCATCAGACTCCTCGTCTTGATGTTCACCTAGCATCTGCAGCCACCTATTTCTCCGTTGGAGATGGCTGCGAACTGCTGTGGCTTCATCTTCCTCCTGGTTAAACTCCTGGGCCGAATAATTCCCTAATAGCCGCTGGTGGAGTCGCTCGGCTTTCCTATGAACCAAGCCTGCCGATTTTAGGTTCAAGGCGTCCAGGTGTAGTTTAATTTGCTCCCGGGTGAGCGTATCGATCCATGCGTCAATCTGATTATCGACGTCTTTCTGCTGAGCGGCCATCTTCAGTTGTAGCGTCGTTTATACGTTTAACAGTAAGTAGCCTCGCTGGTTTGACGCACTATGTATGTGCAAGGTTATATGCTGTCGAATATTTAACTTTGGCGTTACTTGCTAAATGTCCAAACCGCCTAACTGGGTTTTGCTTCTATCTAAGCTAACCGCTAAAGCACAAAATCGGATGCCAAAAGTAACTCCTGTCTTACTTTGATCAGGAAACACTACTGAGTTTAAATTATTTTTACTAGTTTGCTAATAAATTTTTCAATAAACTACTGTCTGGCTCTTACCTTGCGCTAACTTAACGGTAGTATATAATAAATAATAAATAAATCAATAAATAAATAAATTAAATAATTAAAGTTACCGCGCGCTTGACCTCTTACAAAAATATAACCTGTAATACAATTTGTAAAGGTCTGAGCCAGGTTATAAGCTTCCTGTTTTGTGCCAGCAAAAACCAGTTAAACCTTGCAGACACTTACAAACAATTTATTTAGACCGATTTATTGCCACCAGGTTATGTCGCGCTGTGTCGCGTTCTTTCGTTCCTCTAGGTGGCGCTAGTTACTTGGTTTGGTCCAAACTACCCAATTTCCAAGTAACGTTGGTCGGTCTATCGATTCCGTTCGAAAACCCACCAAATTTCCTATTTGTGCGACCTTTTTCTAGTGGCGCCACCTATGTTCGACCAGGAACCAATTTCCTGTGTCTACTACTAAGTAGTCGAGACGAGAAAAATGAAAAAAAAATTTTATTTGTTATTAAAAAATTTTTATTTGTTTATAACAATTCTATTTGTTAATAAACAAATCTCGCCTCGAGGGGAAACGAAAGAGTACCGAAATATACTTCACAATTTCGAAACGCGACTGCTGAACTCGTTATTGTTCGCGAGTTATCCAATTGTTAATTAACAATATTATTAACAATTGAACAACTATATCGTGCTTGTTGATTTTTCCGATGTCCTGTATCCAAAATCCACACGTATTGGGCGCCAGTTGTAACGGGGTGGGTACTGGGGATATGTAAGGCCCACGGTTAGGCCCAATCTGTCCCAACTTACCAACCTTAAGTGAGCAGTCCCACGATGCGGCCGGGAATCACTTCGATTCCCGTGCAATGCCGTTAACAACGTCAAACACTCCGTTTGACTTAGATACCGTGTGTTGGGCCCTATGCCCAAAATTGGCAACTAGAATAAACACCGGAGAGGGCGGTATTCGTAGGATAGGACAGTAACCGGTAAACACTATCAACAATCGATATTTTACGTTAATCGGCGAGAAAGATAGTCTCGCCGAAAAAATTTATTAACTAAACAATTAAATATTAACAAATTAACTATACATTAACTTTAACAATTTACGGGGAGTCGTACCGCTGACTACCCCCGAGGTCAGCGCGAAAACAGTTAGTTAAAATCTATTTAACTGTAGATTACGAGCAACCGATCCGGATATGATCGGCTGCTTAACCTGATGGCATACGTCACACCGTGTGACGTATGTATCTCTGACGTAGAGAGCTTTGACGTAGAAGCTTCCTACGTCACGCGCGCCTTCTCTTGTGAAGTGGCTCCCGCGAACCACCGACCTGTCTATCCGTGCGGGTATTATCACGAGAGGGGGGAAAGGAGGAACGCTTCCTCACCTGGACCATACCAGGTAAATCGGGACGCGAAATATTAAGTAGACACGCGGGTCTAACCGTGGTGCACCACTTACCGCTTGTCTAAATATCGCGCCTCGGCGGGATACGACTGGGCCAAGGAGAGATAGATCGTCCTCGTGCTTATCTCTCTCTGACTCCAACGGTCGGGAAGGCGGTCGACTCTTGGCTTCCTTCTCTCACTCACTGTGGGACGTGCTGCTCCGCATGCCGACGTGGAGATTGGTGGGGAGAAAACCTCGCACCCACACACTAAATGAACCAGTCTTTCTATACACTCTTTATCACGTAAAGAAGCTATACACCGGTCGTTGTCAACACGATGTTGTTGCCGATCACGCGCGAACTCTCTCTCGGTACCCTCTTGCGCACGATTCTCGCGCGCGTTCTCTGCGCGCGCATCAATCTCGATACTCTTGTCGGTTACTCACCTGATCGGTAACTCGCTTACCGTTATAAAATTTATAAAAATAATTAAATTTAAAAATGAAAATTAAAAATAATTTCAAAATTAAGATTAAAATAAATTTAACAATAACGGTATTAAATTAATTCACTTACAATAAATAAATTTAATATTAAATAATTTAATATAAGGTACGCAGATTCCACACGACCTTGCGGTACTGCTTAAAGTGCGTTAAGTTGTTTGTGATTTAATTTGAAATATGCGTTACATGAATTTTTATTATACATTATTATTAATATAAAATGAAAATAAATAAATTAAAAAAATAAAAGTAATCTAAATTTGTATGTTATATCTTTTTTTTATTCATGTAACGTTATTTTAAATTACATCCGTGGTACTTTCGCCTGTAGCCCTATTATAACCACGTCTTGTAAAGCATTAGAAAATAATTTTGGCAAAATTATATTATTTGCAAAATATAATATTTTACAAATTATCATAACAAATAAAATTAAAAACATAATTAAAAATTTAATTTAAAAAAAGAACTTTTTTCTAATAACATTACTTGCTTATCCTAAATGGAACCTGAAAATAAAATTTATGATAAAATAAACAAAAGTATTATACATAAAGAAATAATTAAATTGAACAAAACAATTGTAAATCTTTAATTGTAGGAAACATGTCCAATAATGTATGCTTTAAGAGTAAAAAAAGAAAAAACAATAAAGTGGGAATTAAGTCATTTATTTACTTTTTTTACTTGATTCTGCATATAAATTACTAGATTCTAATAATTTAAAATATCTTTCTGTAGGACTAAAGTTTAACCTGTTAATATTAAAAACTTGTCCTATTGATCTTAAAAAACAACGAGCGTATAATAAACTAACACTTGTCTTATTTCCCTTATCATCTTTAATTTCATTAAGGGGTCAAGCCTGGGTTAAGTGCTCAAAAAATCGATTTTTTTTATTAACTTTTTTAAAAGTATTTCTTATATAAAACATTATCCCAAAATTTGAAAAAAAAAAAATTTTTTTCGCAAGTTATAATTGAATAAAGTAAGCATTAATGGACATTTTCTCTCTAAAATTATTTTTGCAAAAAAAACATTTTATTTTAATTTAACTAAAATAATAATTGCGAGGTTTTCGACGTTTACATACAAGTATATTAAACGAAGCAACTGTCAAGCGTAGAGTTGGGTAAAGTAGAAATCTATTTTACCATACGATTCAAATTTAACAGTTAATAAATAAATGATTCCTTTTAATATAATATACTGCACAAATACGTACAGTTCTATTTGAAGTTAATATTGTCTGCATTGATAAAGTATTTACATTATTTTAGTAAATACTCAATGAATTTTAAATTAAATGTATATTTTTTACTATAAATTTTATTAGTCTTAAAAAATTAATTATAAATTTATACAAAAAAAGAGCAGTAAAAAAATGCCAGACTCAAGGAATAGAATACCGGATACATCTGCTCATATAAAAATTATCAACATCAGTAAGAACCAATCGATGGAATTCACAACACCAAAGCTACAATCCAAATCAAGTAAAAATTTAAAAACTGATACGATTGAGAAAGTAGCACACAAAATAGAATTATAGATATATCACTACTTTTCCCAATATTAGAAGAATTTTTAGTTTGTCAGATTGTCATGGTACAATTAAATTTTCTGAAGTTGATGTGAGAGGTTCGGGCAGTAAAATAACAATAACATATACAAACTGTTATAAGGTATTTGTTATTGATTCGAGCAGAGAAGTTGGAAAAGAAAGTAATGCTTATGAAATAAATTGGCGCATAGTGTACACAATGAGAACTCTTGGTCATGGGCATGCTGGTTTAGTTACTTTTTGTGGAAATATGGATTTGCCGAGTCCAGTTTCTCACAGTCATTATGACATTATTAATACAGAGATAGAAAGTATTTGTATAGAAGTTGGTAAAGAGTCTATGAAAGCAGCTATCGAGCAAATATATGATTCAACGGGTCAGAATTGCCATATAAGTGTATCAGATTATAGTTCTTAGAGGAAGCGAGGATCCAATTCTCTTCAAGGTGTTGCAAGTTTGACACTGCATGAGAATGGAAAAGGAATTGACGTTTCTCTAAAGCAATCTACTTGCAGAGCATGTGAATTGCGACCAGAAGAAGGCACAGAAGAATATAGAGAATGGTACAACGTACATCAAACTAATTGCTCTGCGATCCACACTGGTAGTTCTGGCAAGATGGAAGTAGATGGAATTGTAGAAATGTTTCAAAGAGCTGAATCACTTTATGGCATAAAATATGCTAATTATATTGGAGATGGAGACTCCAAAGTTTATAAAGCTTTGTGCGATGTCAAAACTTATGGAAAAGATGATTTTTATTCCACTGGAGCAACACTTTCACAAATACACATAAAATAACTTCAACCACATAATATCACACTAAGCACAAATACACTGAACATAAGAAAACACTTGTTGATATAATTTTATCCCTATACTGCAAATAATGTATATCTAAGTGTTGACACACTGGTTATGCTGAAATGGAGAAACAAAGAATCAATTTCTTGACATGAACAAAATATAAATTTAAGGTTATGCAAATACTTATCTGATATAATTTGTTCATGCAGTTTTATAAACCACTTATTTCTTTTACTTATTTTATTTAGATACTATATAATTATACTATATATATATATATAATTATACTATATAGATATATAATTATAATTTATATATAATTATACTATATATATATATATAATTATAATTTATATATAATTCTACTTGATATTATAATACCTCAAAACTGAACTACAAACGTGTGGCTGGTGCACACTTCCATTAACAGCTGTAACACTATATATGCTTCTCTCTTTCTCTATCACGTGACAAGGCTATCAAAAAAATCAATAATCTTATGGAAGACTTATCATGTGAGAGAGAGAAAGAGCTATTGTACACAACTGTCAAACAGTATTTGTTTTTACTGCATTCTTTACATATTTTTAATTAAATTTAATGCTTATAATAAAAATTATAATCATATAATATAGTATATGATATTTTATCAAAATATTTTCTAAAATCCATATAATAATGCATTAATATTCAATAATAGCTAAGTATTCTTGTAGTTTTAAAAAATTTTACTCCTCTTTTTATAAAGAAACTGATTCTTGAAGTTGATTTTCTGTTATTTTAGATAATACATGTATATTAAAAAAATATACTGAGTATTATATTAATAAAACCAGAAAAAAGTCATTATAAACCTATTAAATATATATATTATTAAGATTATATATATATATATATATATATATATATATATATATATATATATATATATATAAATTGTATGATACCTGAAGAATACGGTATTAGAATTATAAAATAAGTAAAACTTTAAATCTAATAAGTGAAACTTTAAATGCATTTATCTCATGTAACGCAGCACTGGCGATCAGGGTGCAGGTTAATGAGGGTCAGCAAGTACTTATGAATAAAATAGATATTTATTAATAAACCTAATAATTATGGGGTGGGCGCCAGCCGCGTTATTACGCGACGAACTCACGATAACACGCGGGTTATCTTAGCCGAACGATACCTAAAACGGTTGCACACGCGCCGGTCCGAAACGTGGCCGGGTTTCGGATACACCGGGATACGCTGTATGGAGGGAAGGGGAAGGACGGGAAGGAACGGGATACTCGCACGCACTTATTACGATACACGGCGGTACCGTCAGCAGAGAGAGGTATTTCCACCAACCTGTACAGGACTCCGGGACGCTTGGTCGGAAAAACTGCTACTCTCTCTCTCTCTCTCTCTTTCTCTCTCGCTTTGCTCACTCGTACTCGATCTCTCCGACTTTCGAGGCGCAGGACACGATGTCTTGCTATCGCCAAAGATTTGTCCGTTCAGGACGGCGGACCGTAGAGCTCTGGCTCTCGGCGTGTTCGAGAGCCCCGTGTTCACCCCGCGCGCCTGCGCAGTACGTACTCGTGCGCGGCACCTCGATCTCGCGTCTCGCGAGCGAGTCGAGTGCCGCTGTATTCAGGCTGTATCTGTATAACTCAGATGTAGGGTGATGGTGACCTGGTGCGGCTGCCGTCTCGGAGATGTGGTACAACCTCTTCTCAGGTAACTAACCATTCGTTCCTGATTAACTGCATTCATCAAATTGGTACGGCATGAGTTTCAGGTACGAAGCTCACCCGCCGCCGCTTGTTGCTCGAGGCCGAGTCACCCCTCTCTCCTCGACGACGTTGATCTCGCTGAGGGATAGCCGCTCCGTCTACGGCTCTAGGTAGGTATTTGGTCGTGAGGTTTACGCATATATATATATATATATTTGTATGCGTGATTATCCGGGAGATCGGCTGTACACCTTGTTTGTGTACAGTAACCTAACCTCAATTTACCCTATGATGTTCCTTGTACAGCTGTAGTGATTATATACAGCTGTACATGTATTTCCTTCTCTTTGTCTTCTGCCTATGGCTATTTATCCTCTTCCTTGCTCCTTACCCTCTTACTGCGTACTTGTTCTTATTAAGTATCTCTTTTACAGCTGTATCTTGCTTGGCGTTGGAGGTTCTTCAGCTTCCTGCCTGGATACCACCTCATCGCCTTGACTGCTATACTGTGAGGCTTCGGAGGGTCCTGGAGGCTTCCTGGAGATCGCCTCCCTTGAATATCCTGTTTGCAGTACCAGACTCGGAGGAGCCCACCTGATAATCTGAGCTCGCCCAAGGTCCTCATTGCCAGGACCACCTCAGTGTTGTGGACTGTGCTTGGGAAAGGGTATTTAGTATATGAGGGTAGGCAGGGCGTAGTTGATGTGCGAGTAGGTAGCTAGGGAAAGTATATGGGTAGGTAGGTGTAGCTAGGGACTCGTCTAGCTTATACGGGTAGGTAGGTGTTCGCCAGGGGTTCTATAGCTCGCTCTTGACATGTGCAAAGCACATTATCACACTCATTAATGGTTTTTTTTATCATTTTAGCTTACTTGCCGCAGGATATTTCAGAGCCAGGTTGATAAATCACTTTGAAATTTTGGGAAAAATTTAAAAATATATATTTCTATGGACTTATGTTGCCCAATTTTCAAAAAGATAAGCTTTAGGTGAATGTTATGTACGTATACGTACATAACATTCACTATTTTTCTTATTATTATCAACTTTTATATTTAATACATTGTTATTAATTTTTTTTTCAGAAAAAGAAAAACATAAGTCTGTAAACATATGTTCCATAAACATTTTAAGACTTATTAGACATTAAAAGATGCATTCAGTGCTTCAATATCCTGCGGCAACTGTAAAAATTGATCAATTTTTTAATATTATTATAAGTTTAATAACCAGGATTAAAAATGCATAATAAACATTTTTTATATTGATAACTATTAAGTATAATGTATATATATTATGTAAACAAAAATAAATTTGTAAGAAGAATTAAAAAAAAAATTATTCTAATAATAATTGTTTATTTATTTAAAACATTTAACTCAGGCTTGACCCTTTAACGTCCGAAAAAGTTCTCTCAGGTTTGACATTGGAATGCGAAAGAGAAAAAATAGCGGACACTAATGCACAAAGTGATGGAAAACTTGATTCCTTTGTATTACTGTTTTTTCTATCGAAAACAATTTTCCAAAAAGACTCGGCATCTAAGATTATATATTTATCTAATTCATCATTGTTAAATTCATATGGCAAACTTCTCCATTCATGAGCTAATGAGTTTAAGCTAACAAATGGAAAGTATTTTTATAAATCTGATAAATCAGGAAAATCTTTTTCTCTTTTTTTTGCGCTTAAAGCAATTTGAGGATCTACAAATACTAATTTGCTAAACAAATTTTCATGTTCTAAGTGTCGTCTATGCATTTTTGTTATTGCAGTTATATAAAATTTTAAACAATTTTCGCGAACAAGGGTTACTGATTCCTTGGACATATTTTCTTCAATTTTCTCGCTATGAGGACCTAAATAAATTAATTCTAAAGGTATTAAATTCTGCATAATATTAAAGTCAGTCGAAGCTATGTTTAGAAGAGCCTTTTCATTTATAAAATTCATAGCAAATTGCCGTAAATGTTTTACTATTTCAGGATACAGTTTATGTATCATTAAGCCTTTTGTTTGAAAAATTGAATTAAATGAATTAAAATAATTTAAAACAAAACTTAAAAAAGATACATACAATTTAATAGAATTACCGGCTAATAAAGAATAAATTTTTTCAGATTTGATATTAACAGAATCAAACGTTTCAATTGTAAAATAATTTAAAAGTGCAGGCCAAAGTAAAAGAAGTCTTTCATAACATTTTTGGGCTTCTAGCTAACGTGTTCCCGACAATTTTAAAAGTTTTTTATCCGGAATTGATAAAAATTTAATTGAGTCACTAAGCTCTGACAAGCGTTTTGTTGGAAAAATATGAGGTGGCTCCTCTACGTAAATCTTTGACTTCTTTTGGAATCATACTGCAACTACTTTTAGCAATCAAAGCTGACGAATGGCAAATACAATTTAATACAATTAAATGAGGAACTTTGTTCCTTAAAAAAGTTTGGAATCCGTTATTTTTTCCAACCATAACGCTAGCATTATCACATGCAATAGCAATAATATTTTGCATATTGATGTCGTTTTGAATAAAAAATTCTTCAAAACATTGATATAAATCAAAAGCTGAACCTTTTTTTCCATCTAACTCTAATAGTTGCAGCAAATGCTGTACAACTTTAGAGGTTTCGTTATTAAAATACTGCACAGATATGCATAATAACTTAGTGTTACTAATATCTGTGCTCTCATCTACTAAAACAGAAAAAAAATTATTATTTGAAATTGACTTTACTTTTGAAAATTCATTCTCATATAAAACATTCTTAATGATTCTAGTGGCTTTATCTTTTTTTAATTTCATGTGTTCAACAGCTTCTGGATCAAGGGTCAGCTTTTTAATCATTGGGAATAAATCGTCAACCAATTGAATACCAACGTTATGCTCAGCAACAAAATAGGCGACGTTCATTTCTGCTGTTTGAATCCTATTATGCAGAGAAGAACCTTCGATTTTTACTGGTACAAAAGTACCCGACTTTTTAGCAGCATTTATGCTATCAATATGACGACGAATTTTTGCATGATCAATTAAATCCGATTTTTTATAAAATTTTATACTACTTTTACAGTATGAACAAACAGCTGTTTGTTCATTAATCGGGTTTGTTGTAATATATAAATTAATTAATAATATTAATTCACACTGATTTAAATGGTCCACATAACACAACTGGCTATGGTGGAGAAAAATATTTAGATCACTAAATATCACTAGAATTTTTTGTATTAAAAATAAATCAGAGACTACAAGTTGTTTGAAAGAATTCATAAATTTAGTAGAAAATAAATTCAATAAGAGAGTAAAGAAATTACGATGCGATAATGGAAAAGAATATTTAAATAAAGAAATTTATGATTTTGTAAAGTCTAAAGGAATTGAATTATTGCCATGCCCGCCTTACGTGCATGAGTTAAATGGCGTAGCGGAAAGATATAACAGATCTGCAATGGATATGGGCAGATGTTTAATGAGAGAAGCAAAAATTCATAGGCGATATTGGCCCGAAATTATGAAAACAGTTGCGTATTTAAAAAATCGTACAATGGCAAATACAGCTCAAAATAAAACGTCATACGAAATATTTTTCGGATAAAAAAAATTTACGGAAGTCGAGTCTTTGTAAGAATACCAGAAGCGTTGCGAACAAGCAAATGAGACGATAAAGCTAAATTAGGCGTATTAGTTGGTTATAATGAAAATAGCAACAGAGTTTTAATTAATAATAAAATAATAAATGCCAGACATGTTCAAGTTGTTGAAGAAAATATACAAATTATTTGTTTAGATAAAAATGATGTTGAAAAAGATAAAGATTTTGAGAATAACGAATTAATAAATAAAGAAAATGATATACTGGAAAGCGAATCTGAAATTGATGAATGTAAGACAAATTCTAATAAAACTAATCTAGTATCATCTACGCATACCTTCGGGAAAAGTAGAGATAATACTCAGAACGATATTGAAAGAGAAAATGAAAATGATAAAATTTTAACTGTCAAAAGAAAATCAGATAGAAAGAAAAGTCCGGTAAATAGATATGGCAATCCAGTATCACATTTTATTTATATAAATTATATTGATGCAAATGTATCGAATACATGTGAGGAGGCGATAAATTCGAAAGATTATAAACAATGGCAAATTGCGATGGATTCTGAGATAAACAGTCTTAAGAAAAATAATACTTGGCAAATTGTTGAAAAGCCAAAAGGCAAAAAAAAATAATTGATGTAAAATGGGTCTATAAAAAGAAAAATAACAATATTTATAAAGCGAGATTAGTTGTAAGGGGATTCCAACAAAAAGAATATTTAGAAAATGTTTATTCTCCAGTAGGTAAAATGCAAACTTTAAAAATTTTATTGTCCTACAGTTGCAAAAATAATTTATTTATAGAACAAATGGATGTAGAGACAGCTTTTTTAAATGGCGATGTAAAAACTGAAGTGTATATAAATGAACCGAAAGGTTATGAAACTGGTGACAATATAATTTGCAAGTTGCAAAAGGCTTTATACGGTTTGAAAGAAAGCCCAACGGCTTAGTATGATTGTTTCAATAAATTCATTGAAAGTTTAAACTTTGTGAGAAGCAACTACGATTACTGTCTTTATGTAAATAATTCAAGTAAAGATCCAATATATATATTAGTATTTGTTGATGATTTTTTAATCTGTTGCAAAGACAAACATAAAATAAGTCAAGTCAAAACTAGTCTATTAAAAAGATTTGCAATGAAATATTTAGGAAAAATTGAAAGTTATATTGGTATTGATATAGATTATAGTGAAAATAGAAATAAAATGACCTTAAGTCAAACAAATTATATTGAATCTTTAGCTATAAAATACAATCTAGAAAATGCAAAACTATATGATACTCCAATGGAGTCTAATCTAAAACTAGAACAATCAATTGAGATTGATGAAAATATAAAATATAGAAATTTAATTGGTGAATTATTATATATAAGTACAGGTACAAGGCCAGATATATCATATAGCGTAAATTACTTAAGTCGATACCAAAATTGTTATGATCAAACGCATTATAAATACGCAATGAGAATTTTAAAGTATTTGTATAAAACTAAAGACTTAAAATTAAATTACTGCGACAATGTAAATACAGAAATACTAGATTGTATGGTAGATTCTGATTATGCAGGTGATAGTGTAGATAGAAAATCTACAACAGGTTTTGTAATTAGATTATTTGGTAACTTAATTTTTTGGAAAACACATAAACAAACATCGGTAACAAAATGTTCAACTTTCGCAGAATACACTGCTATGTCAGAAGCAATAACAGAAGTACTATTTTTTAGAAATTTGTTAAGTGAATCATTTGATGTAAAATTAGACAAACCAATTAACATGTACGAGGATAACTCCGGAGCAATTGCGATTGCTAAATTCGGAAATTTTACAAAAAACTCGAAGCACATTGAAGTGCAAAATCATTTGTGAGGTAGTAACTCACTTTATTAAAAATAAATTATTATTATTATTAAATTAAAATAGGGGAATTGTTGGATAAGGAAAGAAAAGGTGGGAACGTTGTCCATACCTGAAAAAGATAAATAAGAATTAAAATGCGGATAAAATTTAGACATACAAATAAGAAAATAAATAATATATAACAAAATAAGCTAATATTACTCACTTAAGCACGAGCAATGCTTATGCATCACTCGTGCTCACCTTTCCTAGACTCCTTGTACCGATGAAGCGAGGAAGTCCCACTGACTGGATCTGAGGGGTCGAATACGCCTTAAGCCGAATACCTAAAAATTATGAATAAAGAATGAAATAAGTATCTAAGAGTATTAACGAATTGGAAATTAACTTACCTTATAACGTAGACTCCTCCTCCCTGGTAGAGAGACACACTCCTGTACTGGAAGCGAGTACACTGATTGAAATCCTCCCTGTCCATGTCGAAACCTGAAAATTAGAAAACTATGTTAATATTAAATTAAATATTGTTAAATCTAGTTGTAAGGAAATGATTAACGTTAATAGGAGAAAGGGAGATAATAAATAAAGTAGAGTAAAATAATAGAATAGGGTTAGTACCATGTGTAACATGTGACAGGGAGAGGTTTGGGAAATGTAAACATTAACAAGTTAATAGATAAAATAATAACAAACAACTTAACCCGAGCCATTTTCGTCACCGGCATTAAAGAGGATTATAAAGGAAATATTAATTGGATGGGTTTGGGTTAATTATGTTTTACATGTGATGGAAAGTATACTTACCTGCACGCACCTGAGGATGATGGAAGCCGATGATGGAGATGAGAGAACCGATGTAACGGACGATGGTCTCACACCAGGAGAAGACTGCTCAGTCGCCGATCTCGATACCCGCACGAATCCACTTACACCAGCACCGTCGGTTCGCACCAGGTCACCGTATACACAACAATACACCTCTCTCTCTCTCCAATACGCACGAACGTGAGAGAGACAGCGAGGAGCACGCGCGGCATGCCGATACTGCGCGCATGCATACAGGTGGCAGTAGAGAGGGGGTAAACTCGCCCGCTCGCACGATATGGCTGACCGAGAGAGTGCGCCGGCGCGGGGAGACGGGAATCAAGATATCGTATACGTACGTGCGAAAGAGAGACAGAGATACGAGTCTTGCATTAGTGGAGGCGCACGCCGTTTTACACTAGATACTCGATAAATCCGATTCGGCCTTCTCTATTTAGTAGCTTAACAGCAAGATAATTTGGCAGATCATAATATACTAAACATGCGTAGTCGAAATGAGGCATAACTAGTGCATTCACCAATTTTGCCCTTATATTTTGAGGCAAGTGTTGCCCCTTATAACGTAGACGATAAAGTACACCATGTACCTTAGAGCAAATCATACCTGTTTGAGTGTTCCATGATAAATCGCTCGAGAATGTAATACCAAGATTCTTGATCGATTTTTTTAGATCAATTGATACATCACCAACAATTATAGGCCGTAAGTTTGAGTAATCATTGAATCTATTCAATTGAACGGACGCAAATATTATAGCATCCGTTTTGTATACATTTAATCTCAGGCCATTATTAGTAACCCAATCAACAATAGAGTCAGCATCATGATTTATATCATTAATTGCTTGGTTTAAATCACCCGGTTTGCACTGGAGGTAGATCTTTAAATCGTCAGCAAATAACATGAATCTGCAGTGCTTGATTACCTTAGTGATAGAATTTATGTAGATTAAGAACAGTATTGGGCCAGGAGTTGAGCCTTGAGGTACTCCAGAGGACATTAGCCTAAATTCAGACGGTATGGCTAATTGAATCAAAGGCTTTACTCAAATCAAATAAAACCATTATAGTAACAAGACCGTTTTCGAAGCCTCTACGAATGTCATCGGTGGTTTTCAAAAGATCTGCCTGGGTACTATAGCCACTTCTAAATCCAGATTGATATGGAGATATCAAAAATGTCGATTCTAAATAATCAATTAATTGGTTCGTAATAATAGTATCAAATACTTTAGCTAAATGTTGCAAGTTGGTAATCGGTCTAGTATCAGCAAGAGACCTCGGAGGATTTATCTTACTCAAGGGAATTATAATAGACTTTTTCCAATGGATAGGATAATGGCATGACTGAATGGACCTATTAAATAACCTCACAAGGAATGGAGCAATAACATGTAACGTATCAGAAAAATAATTTAATGATAGGCCATCACAACTTTGACTTCTAGCTTTAGGAAGACATTGCCTTAGTGCAGCGATAACTTGTACGAAATCGACCGATTCAAAGCTCAACAACACGGTATTACTAGAATAAGGACGAGCAATGATATTATCGAATTCTTTTTTAGAACAATTTGGATGGCAGATAGAAATCAAGGAGAAATGTGCAATCAGTTTAGAAGCACTAAATCGTGGCAACGGAGAATCATTTTTCTGTTTTGCAAATCCGTGCTTACGTAAGATTTTCCAATATTTCGAAGCGTCTGATGCAGTTGACAGGCTATGTAGAAGATAATCTTCACGAGCTTTTTTAATTTCAAATTTAATTTGTTCACGCAAGGCTTTATACTCATTTAAAAAAACAATACCCTTAGTGCGACGTGCTCGTTGATATAATTTATTCCTTTTTTTTCACATTGATCTCAAATATTCCGTGAACCACGGAGCAGCAGCTTTCTTAAATACACGCGTTTTAAAAGGCGCATGAATATTAAGCAACTCGATCGAGGATGCACGAAAATGCTCCAGAAGCTGATCTACGTCCAATTCAGCATTTGAGATCAAATCATCGCCTTCTAAACGTTGCTGAAGTTCTTTAGAGAAGTCAACTAGAGAAAACTTACAAAAGTCTCTCGACCTTACCTTAATTGGATTTGTGGTTCGTTCCTTTAACTTAAAATCTACCAAAATATAGTCATGATAATTAATAAAAGGTGTAGTTGATTTGAGAAAACTAATAACTTTTTCCACCGAATCAGTCAACACGATATCAAGCCAGGTATCAGAGTTGTCGCGATGATGCGTTGGACCAGATGGAACCAAATAAAATGAGTTCTCAAATATAAGACTTTTTAGGTGCTTGGAATAGTAATTTTCACTAGCAAGGTCAGAATTTAGCTCTCCAGCTACTATAACATCAGAATAAAGATGAAGGTATTGGTTAATTAATTCAAATAACTTATACAATACTTGCCCTTTAGGGCGTCTGTAAATCGAAATTAAAAGAATTTTCTACTGTTCATTCGGTGCAAGTTAAAGGAAGATATATTCAGTGTTATTTATGTTCATATTTTCAGACCGACATAAGACGTTGGTTTGTATATCCTTACGAATATAACATCCAACACTACCACCCTGAATGAATTCACGCTTGCCCTTACCAGATTTAATACCACGATCATTTCGAATCAAATAATAGTTTTCAATGTCAAAGAGTGATGAAGGTTGCTTAGAAGTGAGCCATGTCTCAGACATAGATAGGATGTCAACAGAATTACCAACCATAAAATCTCTTATAATATCTAAGTCTTCCTTCACAGAATTCACATTGGCTTGGGCTACACGCAAACTACATTTGAAGGAGGCTGTTTGTGATGTTAAGGAAGAACCTATATCCACCGATAGTCACTGTAACCTATTTAAATCATCAATCGAACGAACAACGACGGCTTCCGATTTATCAGAACGCCGCACCAAAATGCAATCGTTTCGAGCCCATACATGCTTATAATTCATTTCACGAGCTCTTTTTTTAGTTAAGACTAGCTAATGATACAGATCAGCGGGTAACATGTCATAGAGGTTAAGATTCTTCGATAGGTCACTATTACTACCTGTTGGAAAGAGGTCGTTAAAAGTAATGATTCCCTTTTCGCGCTTAGTTTTAAGAATGTGTTCTTTCACTGTGACAGATTTAAACTTCACAATCAAAGTGATGAATTTATGAGCTATATCTGGATTATTAGAAATATTGTCTACCTATTTAGGTTTAAATTCACGAATTTCAAGTATGTCACTCTCAAGGCGCTCCAAATCTAAACACTTTAAAATGGCATTTATAAGATCTTGATAAGTAACAGAGACAGCAGCTGGAATACCTGTTACCTTAATCTCGTGCCCAGGTATAAAGGTGCGCTGTGAGGTAATTTTTTGTTGCATTTCAGATTCGAGATTTGCTATTCGTTGTGAATTAGTTAATACCGTTTGTGAGAGATTATTGAATTGTGTGTTAAGCAAAGAAAGCTGACTAGACATATTGAAGAAATTTGTTTGCATCTGTTGAAATATGAATGCAGATCTTTCAGGCTCGGGCATATCATTCCAGTTAGGAGGCAAAGAAGGGACATTAAGTGGTGTAATATTCGATGATGTGGAAGTGTTATTATTCATGATGCTATGGTTCTGAGACAAATAAGTATCGTTAATAACAGAATCAGTAAAGCCCAAATTACGAGTCTGATCAAACCTATCTGATCTACGAGATATAGAATTGTTCATACAAGTATAATTGCTTTTATTTTTATTTTTATTCCGGGGACTTGACATTCGCAACGGTTTCGCACAGCAAATAGAATTAGGCTTTGACGCGATATATTGAATAATACAACCAGGATGGAAATACTTGCCACAGTAAGAACACTTGTAATTTTTCTTTACTATATTACGCTTACATTTGCTGCATTTAGGCATTTGTGAACAAATAACAGATAATAGATGCGTAACATATGTACAATAACTCAAAAGAGAAAATAAATAATATTATAACTTAAGGGGATGCCGTATTACCGACATATTTGATTTTTCAAATTAAATCTTCAGTTTATCTTTAATTCCAATTGTGCATGCATAGATACATTCTACATGATTTGCAGATTGTGTGTCAACTCGCAGAATTTTAAAATTCGACATATTCATTTAATTAAATGAAAAATAGTTTGTAAAAACTCCAATGTCGGTAAACAGTTACAATTTTTAGTACATTACAATTTTTCATTTAGATAAGGAAATGTATCGAATTATAAGATTCTGCAAGTTGACGCACAATCTGTTAATCGTGCAGAATGTACCTATGATCGCAAAATCGGGATAAACGAAAATCTCAACATTTAATTTGAAAAATCAATTCGGTAATTTATACTGTGTGGCATCCCCTTAACAAGTATTAAAATCTTCACTAAATATTGATAGAAAATTACTCAAAAGAGAAAATAAATAATAATATAGATTTACAGGTATTAAAACTTTCACTAAATATTGTTAGATTAAACATTAAAACCAACTCGTCTATTGCACGTAATTTAAAATATAAAATGTCTTTAACAACTATAATTGCCAACAGTATTACAAATGTCCGCAAAGGTTAAACTAAGAAGCATAATAATATAAAACATTTAAAATGCTGAATAAACAACAGATAAAAAGTATACAAAATTAGACTAATAAAATTTAAATTTCATCAATATAACGTTTACAATTACGTAATTCAATACAATACACTCTATTTAAAATTATGCAAATCCTTTCAAAGTGTAATTTAGCAAACAATTAAGCAATTTAAAAAATCGCAGTTAATATTACAACAAATAATATAAATGATTACATTACGAATTAAATTAAATAATTGTTTACATAAAAATTTATAATTGAATAATATAAAAACACGGCAAAATAACAATAACAATAAAAAGAAAGTGCTAAATATATCAATTTTATCATCGAGAATACAATTTGATAAGATAAAGAAAGCAATTATTATGAAAATTGATTATGTGTCGCCATCTAATTAATGCTTACTTAAATGATAAATATCAATACATAAAATAAAATTACCGACTGTAGGTAACAACTACCACGTGTATTTTACGTGATTTAATATAGGACTAACCTCGAAAACATAAATTAAGATTAGCAAATAAATCTGTAAAAATGAGTATTGACAAAAATAAAATAAATAAATAAAGTCACCAATCACTAATTCACTGAGTATTTATGAATGATGGAAGTCAAAACAGTCCTTATTGGCAATCTCGATCTCTCCGGGATGTAATTTCTTTTGTTGCATTAAACAATCGCCAGTTCCAAATTTCATAGAATAATGCAGTAGATATGAATCTCCAGTTAAAGAAAATATAATGCATAGTCCAATTTCAGATGCACTGAGTATGTAAATGGTTTCGATCGAATATCTGTACTTGTCGATGATAAGCAAGCGCTATATAATGCCGATATCACGACATAACCTCCAAATGTTTATTTAATATAATTTTTAGGCGAGCTTCCACGTAGAAAACCTTATTTTTTTTACCAGAAGGCTCGCATAAATGCGCTTGCGAGTGCCTGAAACAAAAAGGCCCAAAGGCATCGATACGGCAGAAAAATTATTGCTTAAACCGGAGGCTAAAATTAAACGTGCTGTGTTACTTACTTAGAGAGAGAGAGAGAGAGAGAGTTTGAGAGTGTGCATCCGTGTGCAACCTGGAGAGAGAATTCGCCGTGCAAACGTGCTACCCTACACCCGTGTTCTTCTCCTCATAAAGTGTGTGTGCCGCTATTGCTCTTTCGCGCGTATCCGCACACGTGGCCGGTGTCGCCATTTTCGGCAATCGAACGGATATTCGATCGTGTATCCGTTATATCGCCGTGCGTTTAATTCCGGCGAGCCCCAGAATACGAGCCAAATCTACGTGAACGCGACTGGCAACCGTGTAATTTACTCCGTATTTCGTCAATAAAATCTATTATTTTTATAAACGGATATAGACTCTATCACCCACACCCTGATCCCCAGTGCGGTGTGACAATATATATTAATTGGATAGTTAATTGGATATATATTAATAGGTTAATTAATTGCATGTGCTTACAAATTTATTTTTTTAACTTAATTATAATTTCCGTTGAACTCTTATTATTCTACTATGCCAACGCATTTGAGTGCTACCGACTTGAGAGAGAAGTATATTGTTGCTTATATATAGCGTTTTAAATTGATAAGCATTCCCTAAATATAATGTTAAATGTTTCTATTGCGTAAAATAACAAATCTACTCTTGAATGTACTATCATTTTATATTATATATACCGAGATCACATTATATCAATAAACAATTTAATACAAATAAATAAAGTTTCGGTCAGTACATTATAATGAATTAATATAATATTTAATTATATTGCATTACTCGTTATATTCTCTCTCTCTCTCTCGCTCTCTCTCTCTTTCTCTCTCTCTTTCTCTCTCTCTCTCTCTCTCTCTCTCTCTCTTTCTCTCTCTCTCTCTCTCTCTCTCTCTCTCTCTCTCTCTCTCTCTCTCTCTCTCTCTCTCTCTCTCTGCCTAGCCTATGTATTAATATTTACAGCTGCTATACGTCGGCGTTCGATGATTTTCGGCTATTCTCGCGGACCTTCGTAAAAGTACAAAAAGGGAGAGATAGACAGAGAGAGAGAGAGAGAGAGAGAGAGAGAGAGTTTTCGGTTTGTAAGAGCAAGAGCACTTCGTCTTATATCAGCCTGGGAGAGACGTATGTCGGCCTTCTTCGTTTTCGCCTCGCGTGTAGCTTACGTTTTTTGCACCTGGAATTCCTATATTTATCGCCTTGTATCTTTTGTGATCCTGGTGCTGTGCTGCTGACCCAGTGAACCCGTGGTTTTTTACTTAGCGACGACGCAGTCCAGGAAGCCTAGGAGAGAAGCGACTACGCAGACTTCGTCTGGTCATTTGCTTTACTGTGCTAGCTTTGTAGTCTTTCTCTCTCTTTTTCTCTTTATTACTCTCACGCGTATTCAATCTGCGTATTCGCGTGCAGCGACACGCATTTATACTTAATATGAAAATATATTACTTTTATTTTGTTTAATTAAATATTGCGTCATTGCTTATTTAAGTTACTCCTTCCCTTTTGCGTTCGCTAAGTAAAGGATACCACCCCCTCCGCCTCTTCGGCTACTTCTATCCGTATTTTTTTCTGAGCGGCTGATCGCGTTTTGAGACTATTTGTTTAACGGTTTAAATTGCTGTTACTAATTTATTTTATTTATTATTAAAAATAGCGAATCCGTTACATTATCTATAAGTCGAAGAATAAAAAAAGTTAGCTAAAAACAATAAGTGAAATCGGACGCTTAGTCCATTCATTCAGTTAAGAGAGAGAGATAAGCTTATTTGTACCCAAAACAAATTTGCAATTTTTAAATAAAAACAAATACTATATAAATGCTTGTATAAATACAATTTTACACAGTGACATAACAGTTATAAAATATCACAGTCACAGATTAAATACAAATATGGCGAATATTACAGTAAGTCAATACATAAAATATAATACAAATAACAGTACATCTAATACATCTATCAGTCACAATACTAAAATATAATTTAAAATTGGACGACACATAAAGCAGTCCTTAAATACTTTCATTCAGGTGTATATAGGATGGTAATATATATATATATATATATATATGTATATATATATATTGTGAGGTAAACCTCACACCGGTATTAATTTATAATTAGCTAAAGGAGGGAAGCCTTGTCGAAGGGTCATATCTGAAACAAGAAAAAGAGTTATTAGTGTATATAGATAGTTATAAGGTTAGCGTAGAGGAAATAGATATAAGTTAAATAAGATTATAATACAATATCATACCTTTGAGACGATGAGTCCTGGGTGATCCAACGATGCTATCCCTGTGAGTCCTGTCCTTGGAGGCGATGAGTCCTGGGTACTGCCCATGGTGATTCCATTTTCCCTCGAGGCGATGAGTCCTGGGTGAACCTTTTGGTCCTGGGTCCGCTCCTTGGTAGCGTTGGATACCTGAAAGGTTGATAATAAATAAAACTAGAATACATATAAGGTTAGGATAGAAGGATTTATAGAAGGATATAGTTAGTTATAATAAGGAAGTTTTTATTGATTTGTTGAGGAAATCGGAGGATTGGAGAAAAGAAGGAGTTTAATAATGAAGAAGGAATGATACAACCATACCGCCACCGACGTCCAACCATGTTCCCACGTAGATCCAATACCATCTCCCGACGACCTGGTGATGGAGAACAAAGGCAGCCACGAAGACGACGACCCAGGAACTGGCGCACTCTTTACACACACAATATAAAAACCCGTTCGCCGTCGTGTAACCAAACAACGCCCGACTCGCGTGCAACGGACTCGGCCGTTTGCTCGTGTACTATGGTCAGCGCGGCAGAGAGGGGGGCGGCGCTCGCTGCTCTAGCACATGCACGCCGCGGCACATGGCGGCGCACCGAGGAGGGGAACGACGGAATGAGCGGGAAGTAGCCATCTACAGCGTGTGAGTACGAGAGAGAAAGAAGACACACCTGTTGCATTGGTGGAGGCGCAAGTCAGTTCCTCAACGGAATACGGGTTATTTCGTTATTCCGTCACTGAGGAAAAGAAGATTGATACGGGAATAGATGGCGCGGACGGCGGTAATAGTTAATCATCTAATTAACCAGGAGGATATTATTGGTTGAAAAATAAGGAAGAAGAAGACAATCAGCGCCGCGCTTTAACGAACTACGAGGACGAGCGGGATGCTACGAGTTCCGATCGTCATTCGTAGCCGGATAGTCTCCCCGAGCACACCGAGCAATTTTCTGTAGAACAAGTGGTATATTTGTAGAAGTCTAGATAATAATAGTAGTAGTTCTGAGAGTGGTCGAGTCGTTTTATTCTTGAAGAAGATCGTTTCTCGTTGCGGTAAGTGGGCACGGCCACCGATTAATTTAATAAATCGAGTGTATCGCCGGGGATTTCTTATGCGCCGCGTTTAGACCTCCCGCGAGTCCGTGCCGCCATATCGACACGTGCCGCGAATTATATTATGAACGTTTAAAGATTGGGAATTGTGATATCGTTTTTATACCGGAATTTGTAACTTGGTAGAATCGGATTAACTAATTAATATCGGTGATCGGAAGATCGGGTCAGCTTTGTGGGAATTTACTCTGTAAAATTTATTGCATTGATTAAAATTGTAACGGTGATCACCCGTAGTGATCGAAGGTGGAAATAGTAACTTCTAAGTAATAAACTTGTCCTCGAATTTAATAGACTTGAATCGTTGAGTTTTTGATTTATTAAACCTGTACCTCAGTAAATCACCGTCATACGTGCTGAAGGAGATAAAATTCGTCGTGGGTTTCGCCACCTCCGTATTGGCGTTGGAGCCACGTCCTGAGGAGTCGTACCGGGAAGTTATTTGTATTGGTAAGACCTGGCGCCCAGTAAAATAACAAATACGGTCTTTACCGGATTAATAGGTCATATATATATATATATATATATATATATATATATATCTTTAATAAAGTGGAACCGAGTAGCGTGGTTTACGGGCCACGAAAGTGAGGATCACGTTGCAATATATATATATATATATATATATATATATATATTGTAACAGGATTAATTCTATTCGTCAGGAGGGTTTCAGTTATCCTGTGCATATCCTCAATGCACAAGAAATACTCTCGTTATCGCGATCAGCTGTCTCACCAAGCAGCTGATCGGTCGACAGACTCGACTCTCGACACGATGGGAGCTAGCCTCAAGCTCCGTATGGTGTCGTCTGCCCTGTGTACAGCGTATGTACTTACCTGAGTACACACTCTCCTCATACAATAAGTACTGTTCTTCGTCGATACCCGTGCTCGACTACTCAGGTATGTCTCGTGCGAAGTGCAATGCTCGATACCCGCGGAGCATGGCGGTATTCGCCTTCAGGATAGGGTCTACCGCGGGTTTAATTACTTAATATTATTCGTACAGTACTGAGTTGAGCCAAGGCAATGCTAAACGTTGGCTCAAGGTGAACGAAATTGGAAGTGTAAACAAACGCGAATCTATAAAAATGTGTGTGAGTATGTGCGCCCGCCGCAATATGCGTTCGAGACACGGTGTCTCGATCTACTCGGGGAACGCGGACGATTCGCGAGGTACGGGTTACCTGGCTTCGCAAATAATTCGGAGCTGATATATTCACACCGGAGTGAGAAGAACTCCGGTTTGCCGTACGCGCGATTATGTAGTTAAGAGAGAGAAACCGTTTAAACAGACTGTGCGTTGGGGTACCGTGCGTATCCCGACGCTGACCGCTAATCGCGTCGCAGCATATCTCGGTGTATACCTGGCCAGGACTACTTTATCCCTTTGCTGACGGACAGGCTGGACCGCTTGGTGTATAATTCTCACAGTAACTCAATACCTTCGCGAGGACGGAACGGTACTGCCGATGTGCAGCGCACACCGGTCTTTTCAAGCGTTCGCACTTGCGCTCTACGCGTTCCCGACGGTAAACTTGCGAGATCGGTATTATTTAGTCTAACGCGGTCCGTTTATCGTTACCCCCCCTCCTTTCCAGATGCAAGGTATGTACCTACATACCATGCTCTGACTTTTCTTAGATGCGTATGGATGTGGATGAGACTCGGGTAGTAGTAGTACTTAGTATTTTTATTAGTAGAGAATTAGTATTTTTATATAAAAAAAATATATGAAAAAATATAATACTATATACGTTATTTAGCCAGAAGTTATCCTCCTGGCGGTGTATTCTGGGCCTCGGATCACTCCATCAAGGCGGCCTCGGCAGCTTCGCACTGCCTGATGTGTCTTCGGCTATGCCTCGCTTCGCCGTCGTTGGGCTTCCCTCTCCTCTCTGGCGTGGCGAATTAGCTCCTGGCGGGCCTACTGGGCTTCCCTCTCCGCCTGTCTCACTACGGAGTGGTTGTGGCGGATTTCGTCCACGGCATCCCATTCTTCTAGGCGGTCCTTCACCGCCTGGTGCCATTCTTGGGAGAAGGCGTGGAATCCCAGGATGGTCTTATGGAAGTTCTTCCAATTCCTGAAAACTCGTCTCTCGACCGCGGCTGCTCCGTTAGATATTCGGAACGCGAAGTCGAGTTGAACCTCCAGGAACTCCCATATTTCCCGGGGTTTCCTCTCCGCGATGGATGTCTTCGTCTCCTGCGTTTCCAGGGCGCCGGCTGTGGCCAGTTCTCTGGTGGTGTGGGTTGCCCTCCGGTTCTCCGCCCTCTTCCTCGTCCGAGAATGTGTCGGACGGAAGTTCCAAAGGTGGTCCTCCCAACACTCGCCTTGAGGCGTTTCCTCTCCGTCGACGAAGGGTTCGTCGCACTAGTCTCAGGTTGGATTTCCATCTAATTAACAAAATAAAGGATAACCTAATTATTACCGGTTTCCCTTTAAGGACTGTCGGTAACCCTGATCTTCCGTTCACAAACTCGACGTCGTCAATTTTCGCACTGTAATTCGCATTATTATTTCCGAGAGGTCTCGTAACGGTTTACGCAGATTTTCACGGTCGGCCGCGTTTTGCACGTCCGTAATTCAACATTCACGGACTTGTACCCGTAGACTCGTGCACCGTGTTGATCAGCGAGAATACAAGCTCCGGTAATTTGTCATCCCAGGTATTGTGGTTTTCCTCGATGAAAGCCACAATCTCGGGGTCTGGTCTGATTCCATCGCGATTAATCAACACTCCGAGATATCTCATCTCAGTACATCCAAATACACTTTTATCCCTATTCACCGTGAGACTAGCCTCCTCGAGGACATACTTTAACCACTATTCGTGTTCCTCAAAGGTCTCTCTGGCGATGATTATATCATCGAGGTATGAAAATGCATAGGGTTCGAGCTCAGGCCCTATGATTTTGTCCACTAATCTTTGGATCGTGGCTCCCGCCGGGGATAGGCCATAAGGCATCCTTTTAAATTAGAATAAGCTTTACCCAGGTTCTGTGAACACGGTTATAGACGCTGACTCTCGTCTTAGCGGTATCTGGTGGTACAATCTACTCAGACCTAGCGTACTGATGTACCTCGCGTTCTTAAGCTTCCGTAGTATGCCGTCAATATAAAGCAACGGGTAAGCATTGGTCTTCGACACTGCATTGACCTTACGATAGTCGATGCAGAACCGATATATTCCGTTAGGTTTACGGACCATCACTACGGGGCTTGACCACCCACTGATCAATGACTTGATCACCCCTGCGTCGAGCATCTCCTTAACCTGGGCGTGTATCTCTTCCTCTATTCGCTTAGAGACGGGATAATATTTTTGCTTGATTGGCCGCGTCGTACCCACGTCGATCCCGTGCTCAATCAGAGATGTACATCCCAACGGCCTCCCCGTTGTACCCAGGTATCGGTCAGCCAGTGTTCGCAGTCTTTCTTGTTCCTCTGGCAATAAGTCTGCTAATCCGATTGATGCTATTTCGAATGCATCGATTCGCGTTATGCTCGCTACTTCCACGTCTACGGACTTGTTCGCCGCCTTGATCCAAAGTTTATTTTAGTTCGGACCCAAAACTGCGCCAAACCCACGGTTGAAGTCTGCTCCGACGTGGCTAATTGCAGACCTATCGAATTAACTACCGTGCGCGATGTCCCCGTATCGAACAAGGCACGTATGCGGTAACCAGCAATGCCCATTTGAACCACTAACGAGTTTTTTCTCACTCGGAGGGTCTTCACATCCAGCCCTATCGTCTTGATTTCTAGTAGCGGCTGCTATTTGGTGTTGATCCGACTTGTTTTCTGTCGATTCTACTAAATTCGGGCTGAGGTAGCCGCTAAATCTCTCGGGCTCAGCCGATGTCGTCGGCACATCGGTCGACTCTTCTATCGGCGAGCTCTCCTTACAGCGTTCCACCATAATCAAGGTTTCTGGTCGGGTCTTACACGGGGCAGAAACGGGAACGACCCCCCTCAACCGCTCCTGTTCACGTTTCCCGAACAGTCGGGACAATCTGCGCGCTTATACCCTAGCCGTCTGCAACCAAAACACTTCAATGGTTGCGTGGTCCATGGTCTCGCACTCTTGTTCCGATTGTCTCTATTCACTTTGGATCCGCCCGGTGTCCTTTCGGTTGCACCCCCCGTAATTTTCGAGTGATTTGTATTTCTTTATTTGCCAATATCACCTCGGGGTGAGGTAATTGAAGTGACGAGTTCTTTCATTTTGTCTTCCAGAACTTCGGCGAGTGTCTTTGCCAAGTCTTCTGGCGGATCCTTCTTCGTGTGCTTATTTGGTGTTATCGGTTGCACCGCTGCGACTTTTGTCTTCACCTTTTTATTGTCCTACGGCTTGTAAGCTGACTCAGGAATTAAGGCCGTCTCAGGTGGCGGTAGGTGTCTATACGCCTTCTGTCCCTCCAGCGTAAGTTCGACTTCGACAGCAAGATCGAGAAGTGTCTGGATCGAATTGCAATCCGTCCTGCGCATCAAGTTTTGTATCTCTGGACGCAGGTTGCCGTGTAATGTATCTAGTTGCTGCTCGATCCTTAGAATTGGATCGAGTCTTCGTATAATGTGGACTAGACATGTGATATAATCTCATGTCTCATCGCCAGGTCCTTGATAGCGAGAATTTATTTCGGCAATCAACCTCTTCTGAAACCGCCTATTCGTTCCGAACCAGTGACGAGTTTGTTTATGGAATTCGGACCATGTCGACTACGTATTTCTTTCGTTTTTGAACCAGAGTGCTGCAACGCCTTTTAATAACTCTGGCAATAAGCTTACTAATGTTGCTTCTGAAAGATTAGCCAGGATTCGACATTCCTCGACTCGTTCGAGAAATGAGTCAATGCTCTGGTCGCCACCTGCTGAGAATTGTAGTTCCCATTGCCGGACAATTTGACCAACGTCTCTCGTAGACTGTCCTGCAGTTCTCTGCCAGGTGCTATTCTCGGTCCTGGTACCACTCGTATTTCCAAATCTTTCTTGACTTTGGAAGTTCCCCTCCTCCCAGGCTCTGCCGACTCCTCTAGATAGTGGTGCTGGGGATATGGGCTGTAATGGTCCAGCTGAATTGTCCAGATAATGGTACGTCAGCGTGTCCTGGAATCCTACTTGCTGTCGTTGACTACGGACTTCCAATCTAAGGCTCGTTAAAAAAAGTTGGGTGTGCACTGCTGTTAGTGAATTGCTTAACTGTGCCTGATATTCTCTACATGAAACTTGCAAATTCCAACAGGATTTCGAATGATCCTCCGTCTGTGGCAGTAAGTCTTATTTTGCTTGAATTCTGATCATCGTTCGTAATATCGTCGGCAGCTTTGCTACTTGTTGATGTCGACAAAGTGGTTTCTTGCAATCTTGCAGTAGTTACATTATCTTGGCGTTGTTGAACTCTCTTACGATTCGTTACCATATTTTCTTTAACTCTTTCATCGTTGTTAAGAGTTAACAATGGATGACTTGTGTTGTCGTCTATTTTTGAGTTGTCCCACGGGTGTTCTGCCGAGCTATATTCACAGATAAAATTTTTCCTGAGTTCTTCTCGATAGTGTCAGACGGTGATTTTGTCATGCTCAAGTTCCTCTATAAAATCCTTTGGTTCGTAATCACCTAAGAGCCATTTCGTCAGACGACTTAATTTATCAAACTTATTGCCTGTATTTTTGAGTGACAGGTCGTTAAGATATTGACATATATCTTTGTCTCTATAAGACCACTATACACACCTATAAAATTTCCAGTCTTCGATCTTCTGTTGTGTTGAAAACGCATATTTAAAGTAACTATTAAAAATAATTTACAATAAATATGAAAAAGTAAATTATTTCGCTTTACCGCAGCAGTCCAATAGCGCGGCTATCGTGGGGTCGTTCGCTCGCGTTTTCTCTACGGCGCACAATTATAATTGCAAAATACAAAAAATATATGATTGGACTATATAACCTAATTATTGGATTGCTCTGGTTTTGTCCTACCATGTATGCTAAGGTAAGGTTGTATGGGTTACCGCGAATCTGGTTTGAAATTACCAGAGTAAAGATTTAATAATTAAATAATGAAGCAAATATACAAATCTTAAAAGAGCATAATACATGTAAGACTTACATTGACTTTAAAATATTAGATAAGGAATGTAAAAAAGTGGACTGGGATTATTTTTCTAATATACAAGATCCAAATATAGCCATTGATAAATTATTATTAGAAATTGGGAATTTAATAAGTATATCTACTTTAAATAGAAAGCGTAGTAAAAAAGCTCCTAGAAAAAGATAGATAACCAAAGCTTTAGTTAAGTCATGTTTAACTAAAGAAAAATTATGCTTAAGCTATGAAAGTTTCCAAATGACTTATCTCGAAAAAAGAAATATTTTGAATATTCTAAGACTTTAAATAAGATAATTGCTCAAGCCAAATTTATTTATGAACAGGATGAATTTCAAAGAATTGGTAACAATAATAAAAAATTATGGCAATTTATTAGAAACAAATTAAACAGATCTTCCAAAAATAATGAATTCTTTGATTACAATAATGATTGGGTAACTAATCCTCTAGAGGTTGCTAACACATTTAACAAATTTTTCAACGAAGTTGGTCAGATTTTAGCAAAAGATATTAATACTCCAATTCTTGCTCAGACATACGCATTAAAAAAAATAATAAAACTATTTTTATCTTACCGACTAATATAAGCGAAATACAAAAACTTGTTTCAGGAATGAGAGACATCTCTGGAGGTCCATATGAAATTAATTCTAAAACGCTAAGATTGCTCATTAAATATATTGATAAATCTTTGGAAAAAATTTTCAATAAGTGTATTGAAAAAGCAATGTAGCCAATGTCTCTTAAAGAAGCTGAAATCGTTCTTATCCACAAAAGTGATGATAAGTCTTCTCCCAATAATTATAGACCAATTTCTCTTATTTCTAATATTGCGAAAATTTTCGAAAAAATTATTCATGGTAGAATAACCAATTTTCTTAGAGAAAATAAACTTTTATCTGATAAAGAATACGGTTTTTTGAAAAACAAAAGTACAAATGATGCATCTTTAATTAAACTAAATCTTTTAATTAAACATATTTATAATAAAATAGATGCTAATAAACCTTTAATAGCTACTTTTTTAGACTTGGCATAGGCTTTTCATACAGAAGACCATAATAACCTGTTTATAAAAATGAAAGCATATGGTATTAGAGGTCAATTACTTAATTTATTGAAAGATTATTTAACTAATAGATATCAAAGAGTTAAGGTAAAAAAAGTCAAAAGTGATCGACTACCAGTAACTATGGGAGTTCTACAGGGAACTATATTGGGACCTTTGTTTTTCTTGATTTATATTAATGATCTGCTTGTTGATATTACTAAGGATTATATAATGTTGTCTCATGCTGATGACAGAGTATTATTGTGTTCGGGCACAACATGGAATAGTTGTGAAATTTCGATGAATAGTGCCCTAGAAAAAACATGTGATTGGATAGCTGCTAACGACTTATACTTAAATGCTGATCAAATTGTCTATATTGCATTTGGAAGTTACAATGATAGCATTCCTAGAAAACTAAATATTAATATTAAAAATAAGCCCATTAAAAGAGTAGAATTTGCTAAGTATCTTGGCGTTTATATTGATTGTCATTTAAGATGGAATTATCATGTGTCTTATGTAATAAAAAGGACTAGATATTTGCTTTTTATTTTCAGAAGATTATCTAAAATTATGAACCAAAAGTCTCTATTACAGATTTACTTCTAAGAGTAAACTAGAAATAAAAATATAATTTTGCCTAAAATTAAAAAAACTATTTCCTATAAGAGTTGTGAATACAATGCTATAAAGTATTTCAATAATCTTCCAAATAAGTTAAAAACTTTAAATCTAAGCCAAAAAAATATAAAAACGAAAATTAAAGAGTACATAAGAAAAAATGTTAATTATATATAGTTTTGTTATTTATGTTGAGTTATCAAGAGCTCTATTTGTGTTTCTTTTTATATTATTTATAACGGTAAGCGAGTTACCGATCAGGTGAGTAACCGAAAAGAGTATCGAGATTGATGCGCGCGCAGGAAACGCGCGCGAGTATCGTGCGCGGGGAGAGTACAGAGAGAGTTCGCGCGCGATCGGCAACAACATTGTGTTGACAACTGCCGAGAGATTTCTAACGGAAAATAAGAGCTTAAAGACTGGTGCATTTAGTGTGTGGGTGTGAGGTTTTCTCCCCACCAACCTCCACGTCGGCGTGCAGAGCAGCACGTCTCACGGGCAGTGAGAAAAGGAAGCCAAGAGTCGACCGCCTTCCCGACCGTTGGAGTGAGAGAGAGAAGCACGAGGACAAGCTATCTCTCCTTTGCCCAGTCGTTTCCCGCCGAGGCGCGATATTTAGACAAGCGGTAAGTGGTGCACCACGTTTAGACCCGCGTGTCTACATAACATTTCGCGTCCCGATTTACCTGGTACGGTCCAGGTGAGGAAGCGTTCCTCCTTTTCCCCCTCTCGTGACAATACCCGCATGGATAGACAGGTCGGTGGTTCGCGGGAGCCACTTCACGAGAGAAGGCGCGCATGACGTAGGAAGCTTCTACGTCAAAGCTCTCTACGTCAGAGATACATACGTCACACGGTGTGACGTATGCCATCAGGTTAAGCAGCCGATCATTCCCGGATCGGTTTCTCGTAACTCTACAGTTAAACAGATTTTAACTAACTGTTTTCGCGCTGACCTCGGGGGTAGTCATCGGTACGACTCCCCGTAAATTGTTAACGTTAATTTATTGTTTATTTATTAATATTTAATTGTTAATTTAATAAATTGACTCGGCGAGACAATCTTTCCCCAGTACCCACCCCGTTACATATTATAATTTTTGAACAAATTTTAAATGTGTTTTTCTAATACATACTGTAAAGATGTTTTTTAGTCCGTAAGTTAGTTGTTTAAGTTTGTCTACCAGGCCTAAGTACATGTATTTTTATACCTTTTTAGGATGTAATGTTTAGTCGGATATAATAATGTATATTTAGACTTAAGCTACATATGTATTACTGGTAAATAAATAAAATAAAATAAAAATAAATATTAATTGTTAGCAGTAGAATCACCACTTTATTTAATAAAATAAAATAACCCGAATAAAACGATAAGTGTTTTATTATTCCCCACACAATCTTTCAGCACGTCTATTAAAATTTATTGAGATGTATGACAGAAAGATTCGAATTAATTAAAGAAAATTATTAAAAAAAAAGATTTAATTATAAATCTTTTTATTTTTCTAATACTTGTTTAATTCTTTCGTGCATATTAGGAACTGACAATCATAACGTCTCAGAAACTAGAAAATTTCGATGTCCGGCATCGAGCTGAATCCAAATCTGGAGTCAGATTTTGGAAATTATAATAATTGGGCCCAATACTGAAGGGGCCCACTCTTAGAATGCAAAGTTTAGAAAAATAAAAAATACGATCGTATTCTACATAATATTTTAAGAAGAAATCATTCTTGTCATTTTTTTGATAAGACACACCAATTTCAAGTAAAAAATTATTGAATTTCTAGGATATCGGACCCTTGAGTAAAAGCAGATGTATGTTTCATCATCCCGTGCATACAAGAGACTCAAATATCAAACCAAGCGAAATAAAGTCTTTCTATGGAGTTTTGGAGTAGCTGATGATGAATCTGGGGTCATATTTCCGAAATTACAATAATTGGCCCCAATACCGAGGGGGCCCAATCTTAAAATTGAAAATTTTGAAAAACAAAAAATACCAGCGTATTTTACGTAAAATTTCAAGAAGAAATTGCTTTTATCATTTTTCTGATTAGACACTCTATTTTCCAGTAAAAAATTGTAAAATTCCAAATATTTATCTGCTCTTACTGAGGGGTCCGATATTCTAGAAATTCAATAATTTTTTAATTGAAATTGGTGTGTCTTATCAAAAAAAATGACAACAATGATTTCTTCTTAAAATGTTATGTAGACTACGATGGTATTTTTTAGTTTTCTAAACTTTGCATTCTAAGAGTGGGCCCCTTTAGTATTGGGCCCAATTATTATAATTTCCAAAATCTGACTCCAGATTTGGATTCAGCTCGATGCTGGACATCGAAATTTTCTAGTTTCTGAGACGTTATGATTGTCAGTTCCTAATATGCACGAAAGAATTAAACAAGTATTAGAAAAATAAAAAGATTTATAATTAAATCTTGCCTATTATGCTACGCAGAAATATATAACGAGAGACTACAATTACTACATGATATGATTCGTGATGTCTACGTGAAATCAAGCTACTCGAATTAAGCAATTACCAAAATTTTGTGAATCACCAAATTGCAAGGAAAATTTCAAAAGTTCCAAAATAACTTAAAATATCTCAAAAATGTTAAAAATTTTAAAAAGTTGAAAAATTTGAAAAATTTTAATTTATATATAAAATTTTTAAATATTATAAACTATCAATTAAGGATATTTATTTATTTCATATGTTAAATCTAATTTAATTCGAAAATAATAAGCATTATTTCGGCTAAATTCTGAGAATTATATTATATTCAACTCAACTCGTGTTGTTGATTTCGTGTGATCGTCGCGACGAACTCGCAGCGCACCCGCAACTACTTGTTGCGGTTTACCCATGTAGCAAGGTAAAAAGTTGATTCTATTCGTCAGGAGGTTTTTCCTGAATGCACAGGAAATACTCTCGTTATCACGATCAGGTGTCTCACCAAGCAGCTGATCGGTCGACGGAATCGATTCTCGACACGATGGATGCTAGCCTCAAGCTCCATATAGTGTCGTCTGCCTTGTGTACAGCGTGTGTATTTACCTGAGTACATACTCTCCTCATACAATAAGTACTGTTCTTCGTCGATGCCCGCGCTCAGCTACTCAGGTATGTGTCGTGCGAAGTGCAATGCACGACACGCGCGTGGCATGGCGGTATTGGCCTTCAGGATAGGGTCTATCGCGGGTTTAATTAGTTAATACACGTGATTAAATTAATAATGTAATTTATTAAACAAATAAAAAGAATGAAGTATAAGAATGATATTATTCGTACAGTACTGAGTTGAGCCAAGGCAATACTAAACGTTGGCTCAAGAACGAAATTGAAAGTGTAAACAAACGCGACTCTATAAAGATGTGTGTTCGTGTGTGCGCCCGCCGCAATATGCGTTCGAGATACGGTGTCTCGACCTACTCGGGGAACGCGGACAATTCGCCAGGTACGGATCACCTGGCTTCACAAATAACTCGAAGCCGATATATTCACGCCGGAGTGAGAAGCATTTCGGTTTGCCGTACGCGCGGTCACACAGTTGAGAGAGAGAACCCGACGACATGGCTAACCTCTCGTTTAAATAGACTGTGCGTCGGGGTACCGCCCGACGAAAGAAAAAAAAATTCACAAAAATTAACATGGAAATTCCCATTTAGATTTTTAAAAAAATTTCGTGTTTCTTTAAATTACCATAACTTTTTACAATATTGAAGGTCATAAAAAACTACAGACCATTTGAAAGATATTGGTCCGAGCTTTTTTTTAGACTTTTGGATAAAAAAATCAATTGTGGCGCACTTACACTATTTTTAAGTTGAATGTTGACATGTAGTTTATTTGTCATTAACCTTGAGATTAGAAATTCTAACCCAGAAGGATAAATTCTAGACATAGTTAGCAACGAATGTTATATATAATGTTTTATAGTAAAAGTTGATAGATTTTGAGTTAAATAGCGGTAAACCGAGCTGGTGTTGAAAAAAACTTGGAAAAATTTACTTTTTGATGTTAGAATAACTTTTGAGCAAATAGATTCCAGTACCTAAAAATTGTTTTCTAAATTCTGAAAAACATTCGCAATGTGTACCCAAAATTTGGTGCATTTTAAAATTTTGATTGGACCACTTCACGTGGAATATCCCATATATATTTGACGTGTCCACGGGGGATTAGGGTGGAATCACGATTACAACAAAAAAACTAGCTAAACGATTGCAGGTTTATTGCACTTAATGTGCTTACGAGTAATACACGCAGCGGCTTTGCCGTTCAAAGTGCCAGTCACGTTGGCCGCGTTCGCGCGTTTGCGGGCCGTCCCTCACCTAACTACGCGTCGCACACACACACACTGTAAGGAAGCTGGATTTGGGAGGAAGGAGCTCGGCTCACCAGGACGCTCGTCTCCTGGATCTCTCTGACACACGCGTAGCCCTTACAATTGTGGGTTCGAGTCGAAAAATGTCGATGGTCGGTCGCAGTCTGACGATCATTGGCACGCAAGAAGCGAGAGAGTTTTTCTATACGTATTGCGCATGCGCGCCTACTCTCGCGTCTCGAGTCGTGCGCGCTCGGCTGGGTTCGTGCTGGCCGCTTGGGCCATGGTTTCGCTGCCTCGACGGAGATATCGTCGATGGCGTTGACTTCCTTGGTGCTGGATGGCGATCGAGTAATTGCGGCCCTGCTGAGAGTACTATCTACGAGGTAAGCTTTAGATCGTTCCTCGTTACCTCGATTTCAAGCTAAATCGAGCCCCTCGAGTTTCCTCATTGCAGGTGCCGTATATCGTCGATACGGAATCCTCGGCTCGGAGTTTCCAGAGAGCTGGAGTACATCGGCGCCCCATAACAGTCCTCAATGAACGGAGCCAGGCGGCGGTGAATCGTCGTCGTCCCTTGGAGTGCCGTTGAGGTAATTTATCTGCTTTCCTCGGGCTCTTGTTTGAATGTTTACTTGTGCCTTCCATAACCTTAAACTAGACCTGTCATCTCGTTTCCTTCTGGTCCTGCTGACATACCTGGGAGAAGCTATGCTTGGTTGTAGCTTCTCCATCCTCGTTCGTTAGTAGTCGACCAACTTGGTAATTAATTACCGTTTCAGGTACTATGGTTGGCAGTGCACCGTTGCTTGAGCGCAAGGGCGCTACACTTATTGCAAGGGCTGAAGTCTTTACCTGGGCTGCTCAACATCGGAGGCTTCTCTTGGGTGCTGGACAAGGCATTAGGATGCTGGATCAACGGATTAGTGTGTGTGTGTGTGCAATTGTGCGCAGTCAGGAGTCGCATCTCCTTCGCTTCGGGTCCTCCTGCTTACTACACAACGTAAGCCTATTCCGGTTTCACACATTCACATATGTGTGTCATTTTAGGACTTGATTGGTATGTATAGCACGCTTACTATACTACAGCAGGTGCTATACTACACCTTGTCTCGCTGTTTTATTTTCAAAGTGACATGTAGTATAACTACAATGTCACAATATATATATATATATATATATATAAAATAATACATTAATTTTTAAAACTATTCTAGTGCCGAGAAGTGTCTCCGATCGGCGGCCTTAAATCCCTTTAGAGATGCTTGGCCACGAATTTCGGTAGGGAGTTCTATAGATGCACCCCTATGCCTGGAGAAAGCGAGTTCTTTTGTAACCCCCGTTCCGGAACCTCTGAGAGCACATCTAGAAAAGAAACTCTCTAAATACGCTGGAACCCTCATAGCCACAATTTCGTACACGAGAACAATCATAAAATGCTGTCTCCTAGAATTCCTAGAATATGTGTGCAGCCAGCCCAGAGAATATCTGTAGGGCATTACGTTATCATCCCTCCTAATACCACAAGCGTAATGCACAAAAACTATTCAATGGAGGATAAACAAAGACTGGTTGTCATATTGTTATTCACCTGTACCGAAAACCCCTATCAAATAATTTTACTAATTCTACCCTCCTCCTTCCTCTCTCCGCTATCTAACATTAAACGGAGGATAAATAACACACATTTACAGAGTTTTAAAAATAATAAATTTTTTTAAACCTAATAGTATAGATGCTTCCTATAGAATCATTATAATGTTATATACATAAAGTAATATTATACAAACATTGTTTTACATTTTTTTTTAGAGACATGATTATTATTTATATATCATTTATTAGGTTTATTTTCTTCAAAAAGGTTAAAGCTTCTTCTATATTGTTTGAGATTTTTATTTCGGTTCTGTATGTTGCATATTTTGGACATTAGGTGAGTATGTGCTGCATTGTTATTTTACATTTACACTCATCGCAACTTTCTGGTTTATCGCTGGAGATTAGATGTGCGTGAATTAGTTTGGTATGTTTGATTCTTAATCTAGATATTAAGACTTGCTCTCTTCTATTGAATTAGAGAGCTGGAATGTGTTGTATTTGAGTTGATTTTATATCGTGGAATAAGTTCAACGTATGATTTACGAAATCGTTGATATTTGGAGGAATACTTTCTATTTGTTTGAAATTAGTGGCTTCCTTTGCCGTTAGATCCGCCTTTTCGTTTCCTTTTATGCGTACGTGAGAAGGTGTCCATCATAGTATGATTTTTATGTTTTCGGAATTTTTTATGGGTATAGTATTTATCAATAATTTGTCGGATGATTGAGTTTTAAATGTTGAATGATTGAATGGACAATAAGGTAATTTTGAGTCAGTTATTATTATATAGTTTATTGATGCGTTTTTGTCTATAAATTTTAGAGCATCTAGAATTGCGAAAGCTTCGGAGTTAAAAATTGAAAAAGTGTTAGGTAATTTATGTATTATACTTTTTTCTTCAATAATGGTGGCCTAGACTGAGCCTGATTCAGTTTTTGAGGCGTCCGTATATATTTAAGTGTATTGGCTGTAATTTTCCATAAGTTGGTGAAATATAGTTATAAAGTTATCCGAGTGTGTTAGTTTTTTATTAGGCCAACTGTTTGGAATTTCTATATCTGGTATAGTAGCAAGTCATGGTGGATTATTAAGGTTTTTAATTTCTTGTAGTTTTGGAATTTTAGTGTTAATGTGACGTCCCGTAGACGTCTAAATATATCTAGTTATAATAATATATATTTTTATAAGTTGATAAATTCGAATTATAAAGAACGCGCGTAAAAATGAGCTTACTTTGCGAAACGGCATCGGTCGCTGACCGCTTAAGCATCGACGCAGCATTTTTGCAATATAGTCAAGAACCTAAGCTTTATGCGCGTCGATTGCTTATTGGTTCAAATCAAGGACACAAACGGCTCTTCGAATTGTAAATTCGAATAATACGACAGACTAATTCCTTCCCCCGAGCCATCTGCCTCCGGACCTAGAGAACCCGCGAGTCCAACGTACGCAACCTGGTTAACGTGTCCTAGGAAGTGAGTCAATAGAATAGTGTCTCCGCCGTAGGATTGCCGGCGTTAGTGAAATAAATAGATCTCACAGAGATATTAATCGATTAGAACCGATTAATATCGTGCATCCAATGAAAAGTATCCGACCTTCGAGTAGTCGCTAACGAACTTCGACGGTAGCAGAAGGATAAGGGCCCGCTAAATGCGAATCCAGCAAACCAAGCATTTGCAGTAAGACTCTAGATCATTATATTAAAACCTTAACTCATTGCCACGAATTAATATCGTGTAACTTAAGAATAATAAAATACATGTAAAGTCTGATTATTCGGGAATTTATTTTGGGAATTATGACTTATTATAAATACTGTATTTGATAAAGTATAATAATAAAAGCATATATCGATACTTTAAATTAAACAATATAAATGAACAATTATTTCATAATAATACTATCCTAACAAATAAATCCTACATAAACGTTTATAAATGTGATGTAACGCTCACCAGCAGTCACGTTATTCATAGGACAGTTACGCGTGACATAACGCTCACCAGGTGTCACGTTATTCATAAGTGTGGTAATTAAATTCTTGCCTGAGGCGAATATTGTGAGGTTATCAGCGTACAATGTGGCTTTAACAGGATATTGAATTAGATTGTTTATGGCTATTTAGAAGATCATGACACTCTTACCGATCTTTGAGTACCGTACTTCTTTTATAAGTTTTTTTTTGCTTTGATACTTTTCCATTTAGTTTTACTTTGATGAATCTTTCTTGTAAGAAGTTGTAGATAAAGTTGAACATATTTCCGTGGATGTTTAGTTTTTTGACTATGAAAAGTACTCTGTCTCTATGAGTCATGTCGTAGGCTTTTTCTAAGTCTAGATTAATAGTTGCTAAATAAAGATTATTCATAAATGCATAGCATATGTCAGATTGTATAGTAACAAGTGTGTCAATCTTAGATCTATGAGCTCTAAAGCCACTTCGGTGGGGGATATATAATTTTTACTTTCTAGGTACCATGTGAGTCTTTTATTTAACATTTTTTTCATCAATTTAGAGCAGCCACAAGTCAGTGCGATTGGTCTATAGCTTTGTGGGCTTACTTGATCCTTCTCTGGTTTCCGTATCGGAATTATTATGGCTGTTTTCCAGATTTTTGCAAAGACGTTGTTTGTTCATATATAGTTTAAAATTTTAAGTAAATATTCTTTTGCTTTAAAAGGTAATTTCTCAAGAAAAAGATTTGGAATATTGTGAAATCTGTGAGTTCCGAATAATAAAAATAGTATGCTCTTATATTGAATATTTATCATATAGAAAAGTACAAGTCAGGTCCTTCTCTCTTAACGGTCGAATACGAACTGAACTCAAGATAGGGAGTGGTAATATAGCCACTTGGTGGCGTTGCGCGCAGCGACGCAGATTACCATATACATTTCTACACTCCCTCTCAATCCAGTCGCATACATAGCTTGCATTTGCTCAGTACATAGAAAACATACCCGGTTAGTAAGTATCCTACCAAAAAGCCTCTAACAGCCTAACTCCCAAATTTGATACCAACGTTCTCAGAAATTCTAACATAACATAACCTCCCAAATCTTTTTAGTTGGCCTGCGTTGCCACTGTGACGGTCATTTTATACTTTCAAATGAGTTTTCATTTCTATAGATTTGTGGGGAGTTCTATTGTATGTGTAAACCGCACTTTTTACATCTAAATCCCACATACGCGGTGATAAACCAGCATCAAACATCATTAATCTAACTCTGGTTTCTAACGTTCGATTGAAGCTTTCTGCTTCTCCGTTGTGTTCCGTTGTGTCCGTTGTGTGAGGGCAAGCGAGCTGCAGTTCTACTTCAAAACTATTTAATATTTCTACTGTATTACTGCTAGTGAATTCAGTCCCACTATCACATCGAAGAAAACAGAATTTCATATCGACACCTACAGCATTTCTAATGCTTTTCACAAACTCTCTTATGCACTCTAATGTTTCTAATGGATAAGCGAACGCCGTTCACGAAAAATCATTAATTAATACAAGTACAAATTTATAACCTTTAGAATAAGCAATACGCCTGATTGGTCTCATAGTATCGGCGTGTATAATTTGCAATGGTTCAGAGGCTCTAGTTCTATTTTGATTGAATGGTAATTTAGTACTTTTTGTTATTAAACACGTTTCACATTCTACAACGCTATTATCATTAATTATTATTTTCGTATTAATTAACTGTTTATTTGATTAGCTAAACTCAATAAATATGGTTTTGACGCTTCTCCTAATCTCAAATGCCATAACATAGCTGAACTAATGGAATTATTTTTAAAGATACAACTATACTTTGGATTCTAAATTTACATCACAAACAGCGCAACTCTCTTCTAATATAGAATTCATCTTTCTCTCGTTCAATGTAGCTATTAAGTCTGATTATTTAGTCAAGAATTTATTTATTCGTATATCATTTTTATTTATACTATCTATATTTTGATACTTATTGATTTGATCAGTCTCAACTAGACCCTCATCACTCAAATTATTATTTTCAATAGATACATTCAGTTTTACATTTTTCTCGTGTAACTTTATGGTTTTCCTTAGCATATTATAACTACGTTTGATATCGCTCTGACCTAAAAGGGTAGCTGACTTACTATTGTAATTATTTAGGCTGTCATCGTCATTTATTTTAAGTTTAATTTGCGAAAACGGTTTTTTATAGATTTCTGTAATTAAGCTCTTCTCCGAGACTGGGCCATAAATGTCAATTATTTTGTTATTTAAATAAATATCTAGACCATTATTTACAAATTTTCTGAATGTCAATAAGTTTTCTGTTAAGTCTTCAGAATATATTACATCATATAAAAAAAAATTCTTTACCCTTCAAAATTTCTAATTTAATACTGCCTATTCCATTGGCTTTTAGTTGCTCGTTTCTGTTTGCGCATATAAATTGCCTTTGAGAGTTCTCATTTAACTCTTCAAAAATCAATTTAACATTACTGAGGTGCTCGATTGCACCTTACTCTGCGATAAATTATATTAGTGTTCCTTGTTTACCGGTTTCTGATTTATTCAAATTATTATTATCAACAGACAAGTCATCGAAATACCATTGTATCCCTGGGCTATAGCTATTAATGATTATCCCTCAGTCTCTTTGCTGACAGTTCTACCAATGTCGATATTTTGGTGTCTACCGCCGCCTCTGTGAATCGATTTGCTCCCACGATTTCGGTTTTCTTACGAGGAATCAAACCTCTAGTAGCCTTAAAGTTCTGAGGTACACAATTACTGCTCAAACATTGTCTTTTAGCATTAATCACATCTTTCATCTCGTCAGAATTTGACCTCTTTCTACATGATTTCTAATTTTCTGGCATTTATAGCAGAATATTTGGTTGGACAGTCTAGTTGGACAGTCTGTGCTTATCTGTCTCTTTAAATCACATTGAAAACATTGAGCTCTATCAGCATGCCTTGCAGTTGAGAAAACAGGGCAACTCTAGTTATTTCATTTTTTGTTTGAAGTAAAACCTTTTCTAAAACATAATTTTTTAATTGTTGATACGACATTTCTTTTCCTATAGATTCTCGACACACACTATCAACTATGTTAATATTAGCATATGCTTCTATAGTCGCTTGAAAAAATACATCACGCTTTTCTTATTCGTTTATTTTTTCAAAGCCCGGAATTGTTTCAAGTATTAGAATTTATTTTTAATTTCTTTTAATTTATTTAAAATATCAATTGATTCCTTTAGTCTACAATTTTGGAATAATAAGCATTACACAGGTCTGCAAAAAAAGATGTTTGAATTGTTCTAAGAAAGTAAAGAGTCATTTCCGAAGTAATTTTTCATGTAGAATCCGAATCCGGGGTCCTAATTGCTCTATCACGTCAGGATTTTAAGATATCCTAACCTAAAAGTGCAAAAATAGCGAACTTTGGCTATATTTGAGGTTATGTAGCATGATCATATTCTCTTTTCTTATAAAACAACCAATGGTACCTTAATTTGTAAGTCTTGTTCTTTTAAATGCCGTTGTTTTTGCTCAACAAACTTAAAGTTTTCGAGATTCGTCAATCTCGTAATTCTTAAAATTCACATGATTCTGTAGTCTTTGACGTCCAAATTCAAAACTTATGTTCAATGAAGGGGCGAAAAGGGGGCAAAAAATGCTGAAATTCATCGAAAAGTATTTTATTTTTTGACGTTCCACATACTTTTTGGCGTAGTTTAATATAAATAAGCTTATAAGAGTAAGAAGACAATGCACTCTAAGTTTCAGCACCCAAACTGACACCTTAGTACTTTTAATGGGGTGAAAAGGGGGTGAAAATCGCTTGAAAGGGTCTAGAATTATTCCTACTCCAAGTCAGCAAACCCCAAACCCAACTATGCCAAATCCACAATCAGAAATACAACAATCCTAATCACTCAATTGACATAAGTCCCATTGCCTCTTACAAAATATAATAAGCTTACAATTAGCGCTACCCAGAAACAACGACTTGGACGTAGTAAGAATTGATTAAAGAAAGACCACTTGCCTCTCACGAACTGGGATGCTTTTTTAACGTATGCCCCCTCGCCTCTCCCAAACCGGGGAGCTTGATTAACGTGAGTTCACTCGTCTCTCACAAACCTGGATGCTTTTTCAACGTGTGCCCCCACGTCTCTCACGAACCGGGGTGCTTGATTTACGTGAGCCCGCTTGCCTCTAAAGAAACTAAATGCTTTTCTACCGACAGCCATATCGCTTCTCCCGCACCGGTGTGCTCGATTAACGTGCGTCCCCTCGTGTCTCACGAACCAGGGTGCTCGATTTCCGTGAGTCCCCTCGCCTCTCACGAACCGAAATGCTTTTTTAACGTGAGCCTTCTCATCTCTCACAAACCAAGGCGCTTGATTTACGTGAGTCTCCTCGACTCGACCTCTCACGTACCGGTATGCGTTTCTAACGTGTGCTCCCTCGCCACTCACAAATCGGGGTGCTTTGAAGGTGCTTTTTTAACGTAAACCCCCTCGCCTCTCACAATTCGTGGCACTTGATTTACGTGAGCTCGCACGCCTATCACGAATCGGGATGCTTTTCTAACGAGAGCCCCATCGTTTCTCCCGCACCGGTGTGCTCGATTCACGTGAGTCCCCTCGTCTCTCACGAACCGGGGTGCTTTCTAACGTGTATCCCCTAGCCTTTCACAAACCGGGGTGATTTTTAACGCGAGCCCACTTGTCTCTCACGAACCGGGGTACTTTTTTAACGAGAGTCCCATTGCCTTTTAAAAACCGTGGTGCTTGATTAGCGTAAGTCCCCTCGCCTCGCACGCACCAGTCTGCTCGATTAACGTGATTCGCCTCGTCTCTCACGTATCGGGGTGAGTAAAGTCAACTCTCATAAACCGAGACGCTTGGTTATTTGAGTTCTCTCGCTTCTCACGAACTGGGGTGCTATTTTAACGTGAGCTCCCTTGTATCTCACAAACTGGGACGCTTGATTACCTTGAGTTCCTTCGTCTCCCACAAACCGGTGTGCTCGATTAACATGAGTTCCCTCGCCGCTCACGTACCGGTATGCGCTTTTAACGAAATTTTCCTCGCCTCTCATATACCGGGGTGCTTTTTTACCGTGTGCCCTCTCACCTCTCACGAACTAGGGTGCTTTTTTAGCGTGAGTCCCCTCACCTTTCACGAACGGGGGTGCTTGACTAATTTAAATCCCATCGTCTCCAACGAACCGAGGTGTTCGATTAACGTAAGTCCCCATTCCTCTCAGCTATCGGGGAACTTTTAACGTGTGCCCCCTCGTCTCTCACAAACCGGCAGGCTTGATTAACTTGAGTTCCCTCGTCTCTCACTAACCGGGGGGATTTTTTAACGTGTGCCCCCTCGTCTTTCACGAACCTTGGTGCTTGATTAACGTAAGTCTCCTCTCGTCTTACGTATCGGGGTACTTTTTTAACGTGTGCTCCCTCGTCCCTCACAAACCGGTGTCTTGATTTACGTGAGTCCCCTCGCCTTTCACGAACCGTGGTGTTTTTTTAACGTGAGCTCCCTTGTCTCTCACAAACTAGGGCGCTTGATTAACTTGGGTTCCCTCGTCCCTCACGAACCGGTTTGCTCGATTAACGTAAAACCCCTCACCTCTCTCGAACCGAGGTGCTTTTGTAACGTACGACCTCTCGGCTCTCACAAAACGGGGTGCTTGATTTACATGAGCCCGCTAGCCTCTCACGAATCGAGATGCTTTTCTAACGAGAGCCCCATCGCGTCTCCCGCACCGGTGTGCTCGATTAACGTGAGTCCCCTCGTGTCTCACGAACTGGGATGCTCGATTAACGTGAATCGCATCGTCTCTTATTAACCAGGGTGATTTTTTAACGTGTGCCCTCCCGTTTCTCACGGGCTGCTTGATTAGCGTAAGTCCATTCGTATCTCACGAGCCTGTGTGCTTGATTAACGTAAGTGTCCTCTTCTCTCACGTACCAGGGTGCTTTTTTAACGTGAGCCCCCTTGTCTCTCACAAGCCGGGACGCTTGATTACCTCGTCTCTCACGAACCGGTGTGCTCGATTAACATGAGTCCCCTCGCCTCTCACAAACCAAAGCGCTTAATTTACGTGAGGCCCCTCGCCTCTCTCGTACCGGGGTGCTTATTTAACGTGGGCCCCCTCGTCTCTCACAAACCGTGGTGCTTTTTTAACGTGAGTACCCTCGCTTTAGGAAATGGTGCAAGTAGTAAGGAAATTGAAACTAGGAAAAGTGCCAGGAATCGACTATTTCGATCTGAAAATAATAAGAGTTGGTCTTACAGTAATTGGTGTAGAACTGTTAAGGCTATACAACAATTGTCTAAAACTCGGTATATTTCCGAATACTTGGAAAACAAGCAAAGTAGTAACAATCAAGAAGGGAAGAGAAAAAGATCCTTGTCTAATTAGTTCATACAGACCAATATGCCTGCTACCAGTTTTAGGAAAAATTCTGGAAGGTCTAATAATAAAAAAATTAGATCAAATTGTGAAAGCACGTCTGTCAGATAAATAATACGGTTTTAGAAAAGGAAGATCAACAGAAGATGCGATAGTGTGCCTAAGACCAAAGTATACAACTCAAGTAATAGCTACGTGCTCATAATGTTTCTAGATATTAAAGAACCATTTGACAATATATGTGGCCGGGAGTACTTAAGAATACAATATCATTAGGGATTACCTTTGTAATAGGAAAGTTATTATAACCGAGGGTAGCAATTTTGCAAGCAAAATGTGACAAAGGGATGCCCGCAGGGATATCTACTAGGACCAATTCTATGGAATGTCGTATTTGAGGAAGTGCTTCACAAGTTGGAGAGAGAAGGACACGAGACGATAGCCTATGCAGATGACCAAGCCATATAATCGAAGGAGAATCCCGTGAAGAACTGGAACGGAAAGGATAAATGGCCATAAACATAATAGAGAAATGGAGTGAAAATGTCAAAATGAAACATGCTCCAGATAAGTGCCCAATGCTACTAGCAAAGGGAACATTCCATCAAAAATGTTACCCACTAATCAGAATAAATGGACAAAGAATCGTTTAAATATCTGGGTTTTTTATTCGGCAAAGGCCTCAGCGTACAAACGCATGTTACGGAGATCTAAAAGAAAACCAGAGGCCTTCCTAGCAAGAGAGGAATGGGGCTTAGGCTATCGATCTCTAGATATGATATACGATGGAGTGTTTATACCTATAATTACATACGCAGCAGCAGGTTGGTACGGGCTCACAAATAATGTCCAGAAAAAGAAACTCATAATGTCGCAAAGATATGCCCTAATGAAAACCACAGGAGCATACAGAACCATCTCGGTTGAATCCATTACGACAATTACGGGTCACCTAACGATTGACTTGGAATGTGAGAGAAAGATCGGATTATATTATATAAGGAAAGGAAAAGAATACCGATAAAAAAATTTCACAGTTCAATCGGAGGAAAGACTAGCAGAAGGAGGCACACGAAGAGAAAGAAAATTGTCGATAGAAAAGCTAAACCAGGAAATAAGGAAAGAATGACAGCTGAGATGGGACAATACGATAAAAGGAAGACGCACATATTAGGTTTTGCCCAGCATAAAAGAAAGACTAGCAAAGTTTTGGTATAGACCGAGTAAATGGCTAATCCAAATACTCAGTGGATATGGAAATTTCCAATCTTTTAGGAAAAGATTTAATTTCGTCGAGTCCGACCTATGCAGTTGCGGAGAGGTAGATACCCCTGAACATGCTCTATGGGCATGCGTGAAGTACGAAGCAATACGACACAAATATGTACAGGATATGGAAGAAGCAGATAGAAACACGAAAGAGATGATGACGACCAAAGAAGGAATAGGCAAACTAACCATGATGGTTAAAGACAATATGCTTGTAAAGATTACTACTGCAGAACTAGCAGATCTAGAAGAAAACGAAGTATGAATGATGGATGTAGGCACAGTTAATCTTCCAGAACTAGAAATAGGGTAGAGAGAAAGGAAAAACATAAGTGAGCAGAGGGAGAAAGCGAATGAGTGAAAGACGGAAGATAGTAGATAGGTTAAAATCGTAAGTCGTACAAATAAATGTCGCTCTAACAGTGGTGGTAGAACAGAGATAATCAAGAAAGACTAGAGATGTTGTATTAACAAAAGCAATGACTAACATTCCGGATAGGGTAACAAGGGTTTTCGTGGAATGAAAGTTGAGCGAAAGGAAAGGATGAATGAAAAAGCACAGAATGAATGGTAGGGTGAGTAAGAGAGTAGATAGGAACTCCTTCTTTTAGATTAGGCAAAAGACAAGGAAGAGAGAAGAAAAAGAGAGAAGAGAAGCAAGAGGAGAGAAGAGAAGCAAGAGGAGAGAAGAGAAGCAAGAGGAGAGAAGAGAAATAAGAAGAGAGAAGAGAAGAAAGAAGAGAGAAGAGAAGAAAGAAAAGAGAAGAGAAGAGAAGAAAGAAAAGAGAAGAGAAGAGAAGAAAGAAAAGAGAAGAGAAGAGAAGAAAGAAAAGAGAAGAGAAGAGAAGAATGAAGAGAGAAGAGAAGAAAGAAGAGAGAAGAGAAGAAAGAAAAGAGAAGAGAAGAAAGAAAAGAGAAGAGAAGAAAGAAGAGAGAAGAGAAGAAAGAAGAGAGAAGAGAAGAAAGAAGAGAGAAAAGAAGAAAGAAGAGAGAAAAGAAGAAAGAAGAGAGAAGAGAAGAAAGAAGAGAGAAGAGAAGAAAGAAAAGAGAAGAAAGAAGAGAGAAGATAAGAAGAGAGAAGAGAAGAGAAGAAAGAAAAGAGAAGAGAAGAGAAGAAAGAAAAGAGAAGAGAAGAAAGAAAAGAGAAGAGAAGAGAAGAAAGAAAAGAGAAGATAAGAAAGAAGAGAGAAGAGAAGAAAGAAGAGAGAAGAGAAGAAAGGAGAGAGAAGAGAAGAAAGAAGTGAGAAGATAAGAAAGAAAAGAGAAGAGAAGAGAAGAAAGAATGGAGAAGAGAAGCAAGAGGAGAGAAGAGAAGCAAGAGGAGAGAAGAGAAGAAGGAGGAGAGAAAAGAAGAAAGAGGAGAGAAGAGAAATAAGAAGAGAAAAGAGAAGAAAGAAGAGAGAAGAGAAGAAAGAAAAGAGAAGAGTAGAGAAGAATGAAGAGAAGAAAGAAAAGAGAAGAGTAGAGAAGAATGAAGAGAAGAAAGAAGAGAGAAAAGAAGAAAGAAGAGAGAAGAGAAGAAAGAAGAGAGAAGAGAAGAAAGAAGAGAGAAAAGAAGAAAGAAAAGAGAAGAGAAGAAAGAAGAGAGAAAAGAAGAAAGAAGAGAGAAGAGAAGAAAGAAGAGAGAAGAGAAGAAAGAAGAGAGAAAAGAAGAAAGAAGAGAGAAGAGAAGAAAGAAGAGAGAAGGGAAGAAAGAAGAGAGAAAAGAAGAAAGAAGAGAAAGGAAGAGAAGAGGAAAAGCCTCAAAAACAGTTGGTCTTTCACCCCTGAAAAAAGTAAAGAAATGTAGAAACAAAAACAAAACATAAAAAATAAAACCGAAGCAATAAATAAGAACAAATTAGTAATGTATAATGGCAAGAGCAGGAAAAGGCTAAAGCGAACTCCTAATGTTCTGTAGTCCAAATAACCGTCACAGTCGAAGGTACGAAACAGAAGTAAGAAAGCAACAGACGACGTGATATGGACGACCGCCGGTATGCCAGATGCAAGGTACGGCGGCAACGATCGGTGCGTTAGACATTGATCTACCTCGGTTTTTTTTCGTCTCTCGGCAGTCGGCCTCGCTTGCTGATTCTCTTCCCGTCGTTTTCTCGGGAAGTGACTCTTTTTGCGTCACCTCCTCTATCATTGCGCGCTCCGCTCTTCCGGATTCCTCGAGGAAGGCCTTTTCGTCGGTCGCCTCCTCGAGAGTTTCGCGCTCTTTGTCCCAAAGGAACCAGAGTGTCCCCGTTGAAGGGGGTGCCGTTGGAGTGGCCGGTGATGCGATCAGCGCAGGCTCTCTCCTGGCCTGCGGAAGGATCGCGTCGATCGGATCGACTGGGCTACCAATGCCGTCGATTTGCATCACGGATGCGCTCTATAGCGCCTCCATCTCAGGTCGTTCCATACTACAATATAACAAATGGACAGGAAGATCAGAAAGATTATTAGGATACGTCGTTTTTAGTCGCGCTTTGCTATTTTTGCGGCGAATCTGTTACGTTAACCAGAACATTTTTTGAACGATTTATTCGTAATTCTAACGCGGGAGGATTTCCCGGTCCTCTTTACAACGATCGTATTCTTTCTCGGTCTCCCACTTCGCTTGGGGTTCACTTGTGTTTTTACAGGTTTAGCGTCTCCCGTACATCGTGCACGCGTTTGCATGTTGACGCATTGATCGCTATCTGATACACTCGCAGTTTTATCCGCATTTACCTTCTGCTGCGCGCTTGCAGATTTTCGCTCACTCGGAAGCAGGGGGTCACGCTTCACTGCGTCTACGCTCGCATCCCTCGGCGGTTGGACGTCGATCTTGACGTCGACTTCTTCTTGTGCAGTCCCAAATGGCTTTAATTGCGAGACGTGCACTAAGTCGACGATATAACCATTTTTATCAAGCAATCTATACGTATTTGCGCCAAGTCGGTCAGTAACTATGTACGGTCCAACGAAATTAGGCGCTCACTACGCCACACAGCCCTCGGCGACCATGGAAAGAATTTTATTTACTTTCCACACCAAATTCCGATTTGATAATTGCGAAATCGATGTTCGGCATCGTAATATTGCGCTTACCGTTCTTGCGCATTTCTCGCGCAATCAGCAGCTGTGTCTCGCACGTCTGCTAGTATACGCATTCTAGCTTTCCAGTTTTCGATTGCGTTTCGCTGCTCTTGTTATGCAGCGGCTATATCTTGCGCTCTCTTCATAAATGATGGTGGAGTAGGCTGTCGGCCGCAATTTAAGAGCACTGGGCTCGCTTCGGTCAAGCTATGTACTGATGGATTGTACGCGTAAACTATCTCGTTTAGTTTTTCGTCCCAAGTCGAGTGACTCTTCCCGATAAACGACTTGATCATCGTCTTAAGGGAACGATTTACGCGTTCTACAGGATTTGCCTGTGGGTAGTATGGAGGTACAGTCGTGTGAAATACACTTTGCTCTTCGAGACATTTATCGACAAGATGATTTTTAAACTCGGTCCCATTGTCCGACAAAAATATCTAGCTAACTCCATAGCGTAAGAATACTCGCTCTCCACCGCGTGAATAGATCTTGGAATACTAAGATGTATTTTTTGCCATGTTTACTGCGGAGATATGGACCCATAATATTCGCTGCGACAATTTACCATAATCGATCGAAAACACGGCGCCCCATCAAACCTGCGGGCGTTCGTTGTTCAACCTTACATTGTTGACAAACGAGGCATGTTTCAACGTATTCTTGTACGTCTCGGTACATTCTAGGCTAAAAATAATGTGATGAGACGTGAGCGTATGTTTTGATGTTTTGTCGCGCCCCAAGTAACCTGAAGTCGTCTGAAGTCGACTTCTTGTCACTTTTCCTTTGGAACGACAATTTTCTCGTTATAGCGTGGATAATCTCGTGGCTGCCGCCATATTTGTTTGCGTAAGCGCGTGTACCACGTATCACGCGTGTCACTTGTCCAGGAGATTGCGCCAATCTCTGGTGCTTCGTCTTCGTGCATTCTCGACAATGCATCTGAAACGTGATTGGGCGCCCCTTTGCGGTGTTCAACAGTAAAAGAGTGTCCTTGCAGTTCTCGCCAGGCGCCCTATTGGATTACGCAAATTGCATAGCCAACGAAGACTGCTATGGTCCGATAAAACTCGGAAGCTATAACATTCGATATAAGGCCTGAACTTCTTTATTGCCCATATTACAGCAAGGCATTCTCTCTTGGTTACGCTGTAACTGCGCTCAGCTTGTGTGATGGTGCGACTAGCGAATTCGAGCACTCTCTCTTTGCCTTCTGTGTACTGTAAAAGTACTGCACCCAAGCCTGATTCGCTTGTATCAGTTTGCACTACAATCTGCGCTTGAAAATGTGGACGTTGGAGCACTGGCGCTGTCCCCACAAGCGCTTTTATTTGCGTAAAAGCTTTCTCTTGCTCCTCTCCCCACTTATACTTACGCCCTTTCTTCGTAAGTTGTGTGAGCGGCTCAACTAGCATTGCGAAATTCAATAGTAATTTGCGATACCAGGACGACATTCCCATGAAGCGTCCGAGCTGTTTTAAGTTTTTCCGGGCCGGGTATTGCATTATTGGTCCAATTTTATCCGGCTCTAGGCGAAAACCGTCGTGATTAATAAGGACGCCAAAGTATTTAACCTTTTCTCGGCAGAAGACGCTCTTCTTCCTATTAATCGTAAAACCTGCGACTTTTATTCGCTGAAGCACTCCCTCAAGCATTTTGAGCCGGCTCGAGCTCAGGTGTAATTATCGAGTCTATGACTCTTTGAAAGGTCGCTGGTGCATATGCGAGGCCGTAAGGATGCGCGGGAACTGATACTGTCCCAACCCTGGTACAGTAAAAGCGTAAAGGACAGCGATTCTTTCTTCAGCGGTATTTGACAATACGCGCTACTGAGATCGAGCGTACTTATATACTTCGATTTTTGTAATTTTCGGAGTGTATTATCCATGTATGGTAATGGATAGGCGTCAGGCTTTGTGACAGCATTTAATTTTCGATACGAGTCGTTCGATTTGCAGACCATCACGACTGGACTCGATCAGCCGCTGGTTGCAGGTTTAATTATACCTGCTTGTAGCATTTCAAAGCCTGTTTATGCATCTCTTCTTCGATTTTGCGCGAAACCGGATAGTACTTTTGCTTCACGGGGCGGGAAGATCCTACATCAATCTCGTGCTCAATCCGTGAAGTACATCCGAGTTTCGCGTCATTAGTATTTAGAAGGCGATCGACTAGACGCTCTACTTCATCGCATTGTATCTGCTCAATTCGCGCGAGTCCGACAGCAGATAATTGCAGCAGATCCCAAGTACTTACACTAGCCATTTCTAATTTAACGCTTTGATCTGCTTGTTTTAAATAAGGCAAGTTAGCGTTAGGGTCGTGTATTGCGTTAAATAGGCGACAAAAATTCTTACCGATGTAGCAATCGTGATCTGGGTTCGGCATAATTGCTACCGTAACCTCCTTTTTCACGCTAGCTACCGTAAACGGTAGATTTACGTAACCAACGAGGGGTGTGTAGTGCCCGTCGGCAACACCAGCTCTACAACCACTGCTCGGTCGGAGCGTTCGCCTGCATGCACTGGCAATTTGCAGTCCGAGCGCGCCCATTACGGTGCGTGCTGCACCTGGATCATATAGCGACCTCACGCGGAAACCGCTAATGTCAATTTGTATCCACTAACGGTCCTCATTGTCGTTGGGCTCAGCTGTCGTATCTCGCAACGCTTGCGGTAACACGTAAGTCTCTGGATGCGAGTCTCCCGGCTTATCAACGCTTGATATTGCCTGAGTTTGACTAGTATTTTCGCACGGAAGCTACGTACTCTTTACGCTTTCCGCTTCGAATTTAAAGGTCGTACACGAATCTACGCTTCCCGTCGGTCGTTTCCCGCCCGCTTCGCACAATCTCTTGCGAAATCACACACGTAACAACGAGCATCTGTTTTTCTCGGTTCTCGTGTGCGCGGGGAAGATTTTCGCGCGTCTTCGCTTTTACTTTCTGGGACGCGCCTTTGCTATCAGTGATCTGGTTCGCATTTTGGTCGCGCTTCTCTTTTTCCTTGTAGTCTTTCTGCTTGGGCGAGTTATTTTTGCCTTTATTTTGGCCTTTATTTTGGTTCTGATCCGAACGCTGCTGACTTAAAAATCCGCTGTAACTTTTCGTTCATAATTTTTCTTAGAATTGCCGTGATTTATGTCGGCTCAGCGGCTTTGTCCTCAACGACTACCGCGACCACTTTAGTTGGCTTGCCTTCGCACTTTGACGCAAGATATACCATTTCAGGCAAAAGCAAAGTTGCAGGGTCAGGTGTAGCTCTGTACGAGCGCTCGTACTCAAGATTGAGTTCAGCGTTTTTCGCCATAACCAACAGATCTCTTACGCTGCCAAAATCAGTTCTTCTGATCAGCTGTCGCAAGCGTGGAAGCATGTTCAAATACAATAAATCTAACTGCGATTCTACAGTTGGTTTCGGTATTTGTTTGTGCATAACACCGGTTAGATATGTGATATAAACACCCACAGGCTCATCTTTGCTTTGTGTGCGCGCATTTGCTTCTGCTACGAACCTCTGTTGATAGCCGCTTGACATGCCGTAAGTTAAGCGAGCATCATCACAAAACTCAGGCCATGTCGAGCACTCGTGTTCGTGGTTTCTGTACCACACAGCTGCTACCACGTTTAGTAATTCAGATAGTGAAGATATTACTTCTCTATCTGACAAATTACTGTGTGCGCGACATTCCTCGACGCGCGTCAAGAACATGCCAACGCTTTGACTTCGGTCGCCGCTAAAAGTTAAGCCCCATTTACGCACGATTTGACCTACATCGCGCTTTGAGGTAGTAGCAACGTTTCGACTACTATTTGCGCCTATTGACGCTGCGCTTAGTGCAGTCTCATCACCTTGGTTAAGGAACTCTTCCCCTCTTAAACGTTACTTGTCTTTTCATTTCGAGTTTGGTTTGTCGAAATAGGGCTACTGTGCGGCAAGTTCATGATACTAAACGTATCCTGGAAAGTAACACGATTGCCTACTTTTCCAGTTGCACCGTGTGGACGTTCATCATTTTGCACTTCTTGCGCGTCAATCCGCATACTACTCGCGGGCGACGCGTTTGCAAATTTTCCAAATAAACTCGTAATCGAGTCTATTTGTTTTTGCAGCTCTAAATACTTGCGGTTCGATTAGCTCATGAATTCACAATAATTCATTGGAACCTGCAAGCGAGGCTGTTCTTCCTAAGTTTGTCTCGAAGTACTCGGAGCATGTTGCGCTTCTGACTCAGAGTTGTGTGTATCTACATCGGGTGTCACGTTCACTTAACTGCTTGTTGATGCACCTTGCGCTTGTACTCGCAGTACATGCGCATTATTCCCAGCACTCGTTTGCTATATGGGATCAGTAACTTTTATCAATTCGTCGTCATGCAACATTTGAATAGGATGCGGTTTATCGTGATCTACGTCCTCCTCGAGAATCATCGATCCCAATTTTTATAATGATAACCTCCAACCCGGACGGCTGAGGTTGAGCGCTTCGAGGTTCTCTTCGAGATCCTCCTCGGAAAGAGCTAAACACAATTGTTCTACCGATGTCAGTGTTTCTTGCGCCATTACGCTAACTTATTTGCTCGCTGAATTATAATTTGCAAAAATGTCGCTGTGTGTGTGTGCGCTATATGTTATTCACGCGTGAGTCCGTTTACTAAGTGTGCTTTTCGATTTTCAACGTAAACTCTTACATACAATTAATTCAAATATAAATATGTACAAAGATAAATATACAATAAATAATCAATAAATACACACATTATATTTTATGCAGAGACTTGCGCACTCACACAGCGACAGACACAAAGATTTTGCTTGAAATCAACTTGCGCAAAATCGGAAATTGAAATATGTACAGAAAATTACATGTGAGAATATCTCGATTTTGCGCCTGTTGTACTATCTGTGTATATATTTATATATATATTCCAGAAAACTACTCTTTCTCAATTAAAAAAATTTTGAATTTCTCAAATTATATAAAATTAAAAATAAATTTGCGCGAGAAATTTTAAATCATACACTTATACAGTGTAAAAAAATTAATTAATTATTTATATAAAAAAAATTGATAAATTTATTAAAGAATCAAAAAAACAAAAAATAAATACGAATTACAGGGGACAATTTTGCAAACTATCTGGGAAGACAGAAATAACTCTCTAATCACTTTCCCTGTAATTCGAAAAATTATTATTTGAATAGCGCTTCAAAATTTCGAATTTCCTTGGCGATTTTGTAATTTTTCTCAAAAATTATAATTTATTTAGCGCTAAAACGGAATCATATATACGCCACATGATCGCCAAAATCGATTAATAATTTTTAATTATTATAAGACAACGAAATAAATTTTGTTGGTGCGCAATTATTTGTGCGCTAAAAAAACTGTTTATGTATTAAATACTCGTCAACAATAATCAATAATTCTTAATTATTTAAATTCGAAATTGCGGTAGCACTCTATTGCAATTGTCTGTGAGAAAGAAAAACGAAAACGAGGAGAGGTACGAGACAAATGGAATACAAGGTGCGATTTATTTTCAACAAAATAAATTGAGCACCAAAAATAAAATAATCAATTTTCTTGGAAGAAGAGTACCGCATAACATAACCCGAAATCTGTAGTTGGGCGCCAGCTGTAGCGACGCGATCCTAGCTGGTGCTCCTCTGCGAGCACTGCTGTCGAGCTGATTTACCTGTGCGGCCTAGGTGCCGCGCTACCGTGTCCCTCGATGCCGCGATATCGCGCACAGACGTTAGTCGTGGTGCAAACACGATATCCCGGTGATGCACCGCTAATAACAATAGCGATTCTCTACCGCGATGAGAATCGCTGGAACCGAGTCGCACTCCGGAGAGGTTCAGGAAATATACTTTCCGAATGTTCGTGCCTATTAAAGTGCACGAGGCTCGGCCGCTCAGAATCCGCGCCAACTAGAATATTGAGGTTTCCACGGAGGCGGCTGGGTAAGCGGGGTATTGTTAATAAATTAAGACGTATATTCTAAGCGAGAATAAATATTTACAGTATTTACATGCGCTCGGTTGCGCTACAAACTAATACAAAAGAAAATAATACAGTCGACCTCGGGGTCGTACGCAATAGCGCGTCGAGTTTGCGGTACGCGGGAAATACGCGTTGATCGGCAACCCGTGTTGCCTAGCCGATTTATCGCTTGCACAAGGAGGCCAACTAGCGGATCGCGTCATGTTTTGTGCTCGATGCACTGTGCTGAGCTTACGACGAAGAAGCTCAGCACCACGGAAAAGTCGGCAAAACTTACTTTGCGCAAGGGTGCGTCGGCGAGTTGATCCGTTCCTCGCTCTCTCTCTCTCTCTCTCTCTCTCTCTCTTTCTTTTCTTCTCTCGCTCGCTCGTCGGTGGTGGCTGGACTTCCTCGCACGTCGAGGAAGAGGCACGATGTCGCTGTGTCTTTCCGAGGATAATACCCTCGGCTCGGGCAGTGGGCCAACGCACGGGCAGACACAAATCTCGCACCAGATCTCTCTCTCTCTCTCTCTCTTTCTTTCTCTTGCTCACTTTCGCTCGTGTCGGGCTCGTGTACCTATCCGGGTTTCGTCCTAAAACGGTCTGACCGAGACTCGGTGTCTCGCGACCCTTGGCGACGTTGCGTGATCGCGCATAAGCACGTGATTGTGCGGTTTTTGAGTCTACGGGCTATCGCGCGTTTTGGAACACGCTACCGTTATAAGATGTAAAATGAGTGAGGAAAGTGGATAAAAATTAAAATATTATTTTTTATTCATTATCTACATATATGGGCTATTTCACGTCAAGTGGTATGATGAAAATTTTAAATCGCTCCAAATTTTGAGAACAGGCTGGAAATATCTTCCACAAAATAGAAAAAAAATTTTAGATGTTAAAAATAATTTGCCTGAGAGTTATTCTACCATAAAAAATGGAAATTTTTCAATTTTTTCGAAAAATTGGTATTTTTAAAGCCAAGTATCTCAAAATCGATTGATTTTTTTGAAAAAACATTACAAAAAACTTTTGTTCAAAATAATCATTAGAACTTATCCACCTAGGTTACAATTCTTAATTTTAAAATCTCGAAGAGATAGGGCACCCGGAAATATTGAATATTAAAAAAGGCGACCACGCCACAATCGATTTTCATCTGACACCGCCCAAATGATCACATTTTTCGAGAGCTTTCTAATAGCGGTAGTTAGATTATTGGCCAAGACCGCTGGTGTAAATTATGCCTCATAAACCTCATAAAACCACTAATTTTTATGTATTTTAAGGTATAACCTTCATCAGTGGCCTTAGCCAATAATCTAACCACTGCCATTCGAAAACTCTCGAAAAATGTGATTTTTTGAGCGGTGTTAGATCAAAATCGATTGTGGCGTGGTCGCCTTTTTTTTGATATTCAATATTTCCGGGTGCCCTATCTCTTCGAGATTTTAAAATTAAGAATTGTAACCTAGGTAGATAAGTTCTAATGATTATTTTGAACAAAAGTTGTTTGTAATGTTTTTCAAAAAAATCAATCGATTTTGAGATAAATGGCTTTGAAAATACCAATTTTTCTAAAAAATTTAAAATTTCCATTTTTCATGGTAGAATAACTCTCAGGCAAATTATTTTTAACACCTAAAATTTTTTTTCTATTTTCTGGAAGATATTTCCAGCCTGTTCTCAAAATTTGGAGTGATTTATAATTTTCATCGTGCCACATGACGTGAAATAGCCCATATATATATATATATATATATATATATATATATTTATATTATATTAAAATTCATCCATTCTCCGGTGTCCGGTATCCCACAAGTTGCAAGAATTAAACGTATGTGTGGAGTGGAAGGGTTAACGCTGATTATGACACTCTTCATTTATCCCACATGTAAGGATAAGTGACAGAAGTGGGGGGGGGGGGGTGAAATTAGAAAAAATTTTAAAATATTTTATAGGGGTTATCGGTATAGGTTAATTAGAATATGGCGACAATTTTTTTTATCCCCCATTTTAATGATAAAAGAAGGAGGGAAAAGGATTAAAAATATGAGAATTGTAAAAAAACTCTAATGAGGTTTTAAAAATATAAGAATTCTAAAAAAACTAAGATGAGGATTTTCGGTTACGGTGAATAAAATTAGAAAAATTCCAAAAATAATTTAGGGGTTGCGGTACAGATGAATAACAATATGACAAACACTCTATTTCTATTTAAAAGATGAAGGAAGTAGGGGGGAAGGGAGATTAATAATATAAGAATTCTGAAAAAACATTAATGGGAATTTTTGTTTACGTTGAATAAAAATATGACAACGATTCTTTTTTAAAGATTCATTTTAAAGATGAAAAAAGAAGGGCAGAACGGTTAACATTGAGTATGATAACCAGTCTTAATTTATCCCCCATGTAATGATTGATGGGGAGCGGATAGGAGGGGGGTGTAGTAGAAAAATTCCAAAAATATTTTATAGGGGTTTTCGGTAAAAAGAAGTGGTCGCCGTAATACTAACATTGACAAAAACAGTATTCTTACTCTAATAAATTTTAATAATATATATAATATAATATATACAATTTAATGTAATATATATTTTATTCGACGATACGTTTAATTTTTTTTTATTACATTTAAATAGATTTTTTTTACAAACAAATTCATCATCTCCTATTTCAAAGATGTAAAGTGCGTAAGGAAGGTGGATAAAAAAATTAAAATATTATTTTTCTTTCATTATTTTTAATGTAGTACCATATGTAATATTAGAATAACTGTTATAATTAATTTTTAATTTTTTTATTATTGTAATTGTATATCATTTATATTTTTTGGTTGCAATTATAAGGGGTACGGATTTCGAGTGTCGGTGCAGGTAGGTCCCTGGATTATCGGCGACGATCGTCGATAGGACCAAGTCGGCTAGCCGGGACAATTGCGAATGGTAGCGCAGTGGTGAGGCTTCTGCCTCGCGCTCCCGGGATCGTGGGTTCGCGCCCCGATACCTTCGTTGATTTTTTTATTCCTCATATTCAATCCGTACCCCGTTACAATGGCGCCCAACTCAAAAACCCACTTGCCAGAAGAGACGAAGTATTTTAACCTTTAGAGGGCCGGGGTTTTGAAAAATTTGAAAATCGCATTTTTCTATAGGAATGTGGTCTAAGGTCCCTGAGTTACAGCCAAACTAAGTTGCGATGTTGGTGAGTCAGACCCTTACGCCTAGAAGCATATTCCGGCTTTCTAAAGGTTAATAAAAATTTTTTTTTATAAAAGACTTTTGAAAATAAAACAAAATTAATAAAATGTGAAAAAAGATCTTTTAGCCACAATTTTAATCTGCAAAAAATTTTTATAAATTCAATTATTATGTATAAATATTTGTTTGAATAAATAATTGAATACATACGATACATTAGCTGAGTTTGGTAATGTTGCATAAAATTTTTAATTTTTCGTCTCCTTTGCATAAAACATCATGAAAAAGCATGAAATATATGTAAAATGGTCTAAGAATAATTTTATATATACTAAGTTTTTTCGTTGAAAATATTATTTAAGAAAAATAACACATTTGTTGATAGATTGATGTAGCTTCTTACAGGAAAAGTGTGGAAATGTTATAAGTAATGATATATGTATTATTAAAAATAAAAATTATAATTCCTTACTCCAGTGTAAGTTTTGTTATGTCGATTATTTTTAATTTTTTTTTAATTGATTCAGTATTATGTAGAAATATGTTCAGTATCATTAAACTCTTGAGTAATTGACTAAGATTAAATCAAGGTGCGCGGTAGCGCAACCAACGCAAGTATAATGCGCGCTAGCACCTATTAGACATCTAACTGCACCTGCGGTTTTTTTATTTTTGAATATGAATATATATAATATGTTGTTTACGTAACTTTTTATATCATATATTATTTCTTTTTTAATATTTTTTCAGTTTATTAAGTTTTCGATAAATTATTTAGTAATACTTTAAATAAAACTTCATGTAAATATCTTAGATGTCGAATTCTTTTACTCGACTATGTATTTTTCGATATCTTTTTCGTCTCCTATATATATATATGTCTACTTGAAAAAGTTGAGACAGAGCTAGAGGGGAAAACGAAAGAGTGAGTGAGACACGCGTGATCTAGTTATTTTTTCATTATTATCTTAAACGGTCATCTTTTATCTTACAGTTTTCACAGGTACAGTATAATAATTAAATATATACTTCAGACTATTTTCAAAATTTGTCTTGTATTTGCTTAAATATAACCTGTAGTTGTGAATGAAACATATAAATTTTGAATGTAAAATATATTTATGACTGTTTTGAAAAACATTGATATAGGTTATAAATTAAAATGCACACCTGGTATAAAAATATAAGGTTTTTTTTCTTCATCTTGGGTAAATATAGTTTAAAACAACAAAAAGTATTTGTGCATTAAATATTATAATAGTTGTAATTGTTTGTATGATTGCAGTTATCCAAATAGTATGTATTATTGGAGAAGAAAAGACAGTAGTGACTGTAACAGAAAATGTTAACAATACCGAGGATCCCAATCTTCTGATGTACAAAATGTTTCAAGTTTATATTTTAATACTTTAGTTAATTTTGCAGAACCAAACAAAGATCCTCCAGTTCTCGATTCAAACGATAGTTCAACTAATGAAACAACTATAGTGTAACAATAACAGATGCAACTTCATCAAATTTTACGAAAGTTAATTGTTTGACTGATAAAGTATTTGGTCCTGTAGAGGTATTGATAAATAATTCTTTATTATCTACATATAAAACACTATTATTATTAATTCTACTATGCTTAATATTGTTTTATTATGAATCGGCAGATTGTCAATTATACACGTTTAATGGAACTTGTTATAAAAAATAATGGAGTACTAAATAGAACAAGAAATAGTAAAGAAGATAAAACATTACCCAGAACTTGTATTTCAATGATGTTTTATGGTAGATGGTGTGTATTCAGTGGTCAAGCTGCTCCGCATTTTAATGCAATACCTAGATTTTATCCTCACATTAAAGTTGTTGCAATTGATGCTATGAAATACCAAAAGTAAGAATGTATTGAATCAAATTTTTATAGGTTTCCTTTCATTTCTAATTAAGATACATAATATTTTATTTTTATTTTTTAGCTTTAATACGTAATATGGAATTGTAGCGGTTCCTACATTTATACTTGTTCATAATGCAAAATCAGTGACAAAGTTTGATGTAACCAATTATACTTTAGAAACATTTTCTAAATTTATATCACATTTAACAAATCTGCAACCAAATGAATCTTTATATGTTACATCTGCTGACTTCAGTGGACCAGTTTCAAGTACACCTTCTAATGAAACAGATTACTGCTTAGTTTTATCTTGGATCTTTATAGCAGCTTGTTCGCTATATTTTACGACACAAAGTCAATGGTGGAGGCAGTTTATAGAATTAGTACAAAATACATGGAGAGAAAGTAATGCCCAGCATGAACATGTTGACTAAAGTTCGACGCCTCTTACGAAAACTAGCACAACTATTTCTTCCGCGAAAACTAGCAACTATGAACATACTCCACGAAGACTAGCACGTTTAACGTTTCTATTTGGAAAACTAGCATGTTTGATATTTTTCCGCGAAGACTAGCACAACTCGCTTGCTCGCGAAAACTAACACATTTAATTTTCTTGGACGAAAAGTAACACGTTTCAATTTTCCGCGAAAACTAGCACGTCTCGCTATTTCTTTTTATTAATTAATGACCACATGATTTTGAATAAAAAAAGTGTTATTAAATAAGGTTTTTATTTAATAGGTGTTTATTTCAATTGATCAAGCTTCGCTCGCAGTTAAATAGTATTGTTAACATAATAATTCTTTACCATCAAATTACATGTAATGTAATATTCAAAAAATTACTTTTTAAAAACTATTTAGTAAAATAATTTATAGTACTAGTAATTAAATAAATATTACAATTATATAATTTGTTGGGATAAATCCGTAATAATTAATAGAAGAATGATCATTTTTACTATTTATATCATTAACAATTTTTGTTACTCCCAATAATTAATTCTAATATTATTATTTACATTAATATACCTGATAAACTTTATATAATTCATAATAGATCGATTCATATTAATAAATTATTAATTATAACATTCCAATTAGAATTTAAAATATCACATGTACTAGGATGACAAATATTAGAAGTTCAAATAGAAATAACGATTTGTTTTTACAATTTTTGATATATTGTTTTGTTATATTATTTTTGGTATATTGTTTACTTATATATATATATATATATATATATATATCCCCATTAAAAAATCTCACTGGAGATCTCAGATCATATCCCAGGTAAGATGTCATACCAAAAACTCATTTCAGCAATTTTTCGTTCATTACACGTTTTAATCCTTCTTATGTCGATTGATAACTTGTTTAAGTGGGTATCATACTCAATTACAAATACACATTTCGCACCAAAAAATAGCAGACGAAAAAACAACTAATTTACTTATAACAATTAATAAAAACAAATTTACGCAAAAACAGGAGTTAGTTGCCCTCCGTTATGTAATTATCTATCATTTTACAAAGCTTCAAGTTACTATAACAACATGTCACCGAGAAAACCTTCAAAAATGCTATATTCTTATAATTTCTTGTATGAAAAATAAAATTCAACTCTTCAGACATTTTCGAAATTTCAATGAAAACAGCTTCAGCCCGGATTTGAACCGGGACCTAGCTTTTACTCTCGCACTCTATTACTCTAACTTTCGTTTTCTCTCTATCTCTCATTCTCTCCATCTCTCATTCTCTCCATCTCTCATTCTCTCCATCTCTCATTCTCTCCATCTCTCATTCTCTCTATCTTTCATTCTCTCTCTCTCCCTCACACAGACTCTCATTCTTACTCATTCTCACTCTCGCACTCCTTCACTCTCCCTCATTCTTACTCGCTCTGTACCTCTCGTTCTCTGTCTCTATCTCTCATACTCTCTCTCATTCTCTCTCTTTCACTCTCTCTCTCTCATTCTCTCTCCCTCATTCTCTCTCCCGCTCTGTACCTCTCGTTCTCTGTCTCTATCTCTCATACTCTCTCTCATTCTCTCTCTCATTCTCTCACTCTCTCTCTCATTCTCTCACTCTCTCAACCTCTCCCTCACGCTCCCTCACAAACTTTCATTCATATTCACTCTCTCCCTCTTACAGTCCCTCATTCTTACTCACTCTTACTCTCGCACTCCCTCACTCTCCCTCATTCTTACTCGCTCTCACTCTCGCACTATATCACTCACTCCCTCTCACAGCCCCTCATTCTTACTCACTCTTACTCTCGCACTCCCTCACTCTCCCTCATTCTTACTCGCTCTCACTCTCGCACTATATCACTCTCTCCCTCTCACAGTCCCTCATTCTTACTCACTGTCACTCTCGCAATCCCTCACTCTCTCTCATTCTTACACGCTCTCACTCTCGCACTATATCACTCTCTCCCTCATTCCCTCTCTCTCTCTGCCTCTCCCTCCCTCTCTCTCATTCTCTCTATCTCTCATTCTCTCTCTCATTCTCTCACTCTCTCCCTCACACTCCCTCACAATCCCTTATTCATATTCACTCTCTCCCTCTTACAGTCTCTCATTCTTACTCACTCTTACTCTCGGACTCCCTCACTCTCTCTCATTCTTACTCACTGTCACTCTCGCTCTCCCTCACTCTCTCTCATTCTCTCTCACTCTCTACCTCTCATTCTCTCTCTCTCTCTCTCTAACTCTCAATTTTTCTCTCACTCTCTCTCTCTCTCTATCTCCATCTCTCATTCCCTCTCTTTCTCTCTATGTCCCATCCTCTCTCTTTATCTATATCATTCTCTCTATCTCAATCTCTTACACATTCTCTATCTCTCTCCCTCACTCTCTCTCTCTGTCTCCCTAACTCTCCCTCTCTCTCCCTCACTCTCCCTCTCTCTCCCTCACTCTCCCTCTCTCTCCCTCACACTTCCTCATTCTTCCTTTCTCTCTCCCTCTCACACTCCCTCATTATTACTCATTCTCACTCTCGCACTTCCTCTCTATCTCGCACTCTATCACTCACTCTCTCTCTCTCTCTCTCTCGCACTCTATCGCTCGCTCTCTCTATCTCTCATTATCGCTCTCGCTCTCTGTCCCCATTCAGTCTATCTTCTCTCTTTCGTTCTCTCTATCTTTCATTCACTCTCTCTTATTCTCTCTCTCTTTCTCTCTCTCCCTCTCTCTATCTGTTTTCCTAGCTCTACCTCTCACTGTCTCTCTCGCTCTGACTCATTCTCTCTGACGCCAAGATGATGTTTGTCGGACGGACGGACGGACGGAGAATAAGAGAATGAGACAGAGCGAGAGAGACAATGAGAGGAGAAGATAGAGAGACAGATAGACAGAGACAGAGAGAAAGAGAGAGAATGAAAGATAGGGAGAAAGAGAGAGAGAATAAGAGATAATGAAAGATAAAGTGCGGGAGAGAATAAGATTGAGAGAATGAAAGAGAGAGAATAAGAGAGATAGAATGAAATATAGCGAGAGAGAGAGAGAGAGAGAGAGAGAGAATAGAGAGAGAATAAGAGAGATAGAATGAAAGATAGCGAGAAAGAGAGAGAGAGTATAAGAGAGAGTGAATAAATGATAGAGAGAAAGAGAGAGAATATGAGATAGTGAATAAAAGATAGAGAGAAAGAGAGAGAATAAGAGAGAGTGAATGAAAGATAGAGAGAACGAGAGAGAGAATAAGAAAGAATGAGAGGGAGATAGAGAGCGAGAGCGAGAATGAGAGAGATAGTGATAAAGTGCGAGAGTGGGAGCAAGTAAGATAAAGTGAGAGAATGAGAGATTAAGAGATAGATAGATAGATAGATAGATAGATAATAATTTATTGGCCTGGGGGTACAACCCCATAAGGCCCAAAATTTACAAATACATTTCATGATTATAATAATACAATACTCGTGCACTATCTAAACTAGCGCACGAAAGAATATCACAAGAAGCGTAAGAGCTTGATATCACATTAACATCTACATCGCTCGCAATTAACAAAATATAATATTCACGAGAATTTAACAATTTAAAACAATTTAAAGACGCATAATAAAAACAGACAGTACAAATATATAGACAGATAATTAAATAACTGACATTCGCATTGAACATACATATCAATAAGTAATTAAATAAGTGACCGGGTAAGTAGCAGATAGAAATATAAGTCGCAAATAACCCTAGTGATATGACATAACAGTGTAAAATAGGTGCAAATTTGCCAATATAATACTGATTTTAATTATAACTATCATAGTTCAGTCCACACACAACATAAGCGCTAAAACAAATTATAAATGTCGTCTAGGCCTCCTAACCACTCTAACAACAATTTTTTAAAAACTCCAAGATTATCAGAATTAAAGTTAGGTATGGGTTGCGGAAGTGAGTTCAAGAGGTACGAGCAATACGTCACAAAAGCACCTCTCCATGTTTCAGTTCTGAAGGGGGGTATAGCTAGAGGTCTGTACTGCAATCGAGCCGAGCATCGTTGATCATTTAACGAGCTCAAGGGTTTATAGGCATCATACAAATAAGAAGGGATACCAGCGCTCAAGACTTTAAAGGCAAGGACACCCGCAAGATATTCACGCCTTCGGACCGCAGATATCCAACCCAGCTCCTTTCTAAATGGGGTAACATGCTCGTACCACCCTATGTTTCCACAGACAAAACGTACACAGGCATTTTGTGCCCGCTGTAAGCGTAGATTTTGCTCTCGGTTAAGCGAGAGATAGACTGCCGCCGCATAATCAAAATGTGGAAAAATCAGTGCGCGCACCAGTAAGAGTCTTACTTCTCTGGATAGGGCATGTCTAAATTGTCTCAACGATCGTAATCCTATGAAAATCTTCTGTCTGACAGCCGAAACATACTCACACCAACTCAATAGTGGGTTCAAAATAATACCCAAGCTTTTTACATTCTTATCATACGGTATACACTTGTCATCCAGTCGCACACATGGTAAGCCAAAGTAGTTTAGAGAGTCTACATAGGCCTGGCTCCCAAAGATAATGGACTTTGTTTTGAGCACGTTCAGGTTAAGGCCATTTAAAGCTGCCCAGGATGAAATTCTAGCTACATCACTATTCAGGAGGTTAAGTGCCGAGTCGAATTTCGCCATCCTTTCATTAATCTTTCCTGGGGAGAATGACAGATAAATCTGTATATCATCAGCGTATATAATGTGGCGAGTAAATCTAAGGTCACGTGCGATATCATTGACAAGTATCAAGAAGAGAAGAGGACCAAGTACACTTCCTTGTGGGACACCTGAGCTCACTGAAGCCCAATTAGAATTAGAATCAGGACCTGTTGACACTGCTTGAGACCTGTTAACAAGGTATGAACCGAACCACTTTATAGTGTTGTCATCACAATTGATCATACGCAATTTCCGGAGCAACTGGCAATGAGAAACAGTGTCAAATGCCTTGGAGAAATCAAACTGCACGAGGATGGTGACCATGCGTTTTTCAATCGCAAATTTGATGTCGTCCGTAAGGCGTATAAGGGCAGTTTGGGTACTATGACCTGATCGGAAACCAGCCTGTAAAGGGTCAATGACGTCATTATCCAGGAGGAAGCAGTACAATTGCGAATGTACACACCTTTCCAAAATTTTCGACACTTCGCAAAGCTTTGCAATAGGTCGCGTATCACAAGGCGAAATCATGGATTTAGTCTTGGCTAAGGGCAGAAGAAGCGACTTTTTCCAAAGACCAGGAAACACAGCACTCTCGACTGACAGTCTGAAGAGTCCGAACAACGGGCCAATTAGGGCCGGGGCGGCCAAGCGCAGCATCGCAACAGAAATACAATCATTACCCATCGTCCGCGACCTTGAGAGATGAATAGCCTTGTCTATGGCATCTGGAGTAGGTGGTTGGAGGCTAAATGTAGGGATCTCATGATTAATAGGAATTTCATTTAGTATGACTAGGATGTCGCTTGGTGAGATGTCCGGGATTGCATTTGATATAGCAGCATAATGATTGTTCAGAACGTCGTGACTAAAGCGAGAGATTGGATCCGGTAAAGTATGCTTCGTTAGACCAAGACGACGGAATTCAGCCCATTTATCCGTCGAGTTACCTGATAAAGAGATCCTAGAAGAGATGAATTTGTTTTTTGCGGTATCGAGTCGGTTCTTGCATTTAGCTCGAAGATTTTTGAAAATGATCCAGTGCTCCGCAAGGTGGGTACACTTGGATTTCTTATACGCGCGATTTCTCTCTCTGATCAAAGAGCGTAAGGAGTGATCAACCCATGGTTTCCGATGTGGACGAATCGTGTAAGGTTTCACAAGTGACACCTCATCAAATGATAGAGAGAGAGAATGAGAGAGAGAATGAGATAGATAAAGAGAGAGAATGAGAGATAAAGAGAGTGATAGAGAAAGAATAAGATAGAGAGTAAGAGAGATAGAGAGAGAGAATGATAAATGGAAGGAGAGATAGAGAGAGAATGAGAGATGGAGAGAGAGAGAGAGAGAGAGAGGAAGATAGAGAGAGAGGGAGAGAGAGAGGGAGAGAGAATGAAAGATAGAGAGAATAGAAAGAGAATTAGAGAGAGAGAGAATGTAAGATAGTGAGAAAGAGAGAGAGAATAAGAAAGAGTGAATGAAAGATAGAGAGAAAGAGAAAGAGAATAAGAGAGAGAGAGAATGAAAGATAGAGAGAAAGAGAAAGAGAATAAGAGAGAGAGAGAGAATGAAAGATAGAGAAAGAGAAAGAGAATAAGTGAGAGTGAATGAAAGATAGAGAGAAAGAGAGAGAGAATAAGAGAGAGAGAGTGAAAGATAGAGAGAAAGAGATGGAGAGATGGAAAGAGAGAATGATAGATGGAAGGAGAGATAGAGAGAGAATGATAGATGGAGAGGGAGAGAGAGAGAGAGAGAGAGAGAGTGAGAGAGATATTCTCTCTCTCTAATTCTCTCTCTCTAATTCTCTCTTTCTTTCTCTCTATCTTTCATTCTCTCTCTCTCTCTCTCTCTCTCTCGCTAGAGAATAAGAGAGAGTGAATGAATGATAGAGAGAAAGAGAGAGAATATGAGATAGTGAATAAAAGATAGAGAAAAAGAGAGAGAATAAGAGAGAGTGAATGAAAGATAGAGAGAAAGAGAGAGAGAATAAGAAAGAGTGAGAGGGAGATAGAGAGCGAGAGCGAGAATGAGAGAGATAGTGATAAAGTGCGAGAGTGGGAGCAAGTAAGCTAAAGTGAGAGAATGAGAGATTAAGAGATAGACAGAGAGAATGAGAGATAAAGAGATAGAGAGAGAGAATGAGATAGATAAAGAGAGAGAATGAGATAGATAAAGAGAGAGAATGAGAGATAAAGAGATAGAGGGAGAGAGAGAATGAGGTAGATAAAGAGAGAGAATGAGAGATAAAGAGAGTGATAGAGAAAGAATAAGATAGAGAGTAAGAGAGATAGAGAGAGAGAATGATAAATGGAAGGAGAGATAGAGAGAGAATGAGAGATGGAGAGAGAGAGAGAAAGAGGAAGATAGAGAGAGAGGGAGAGAGAGAGGGAGAGAGAATGAAAGATAGAGAGAAAGAGAAAGAGAATAAGAGAGAGAGAATGAAAGATAGAGAGAAAGAGAGAGAGAATAAGAGAGAGTGAATGAAAGATAGAGAGAAAGAGAGAGAGAATAAGAGAGAGAGAGTGAAAGATAGAGAGAAAGAGATGGAGAGATAGAGAGAGAGAATGATAGATGGAAGGAGAGATAGAGAGAGAGAATGATAGATGGAAGGAGAGATAGAGAGAGAATGATAGATGGAGAGGGAGAGAGAGAGAGAGAGAGAGAGAGAGTGAGAGAGATATTCTCTCTCTCTTATTCTCTCTCTCTCTCTCTCTCTCTCTCTCTCTCTCTCTCTCTCTCTCTCTCTCTCTCTCTATCTCTCATTCTCTCTCTCTCTCTATCTGTCCGCCTGTCTCTCTCACGCCAAGATAATGTTTGTCCGACGGACGGACGGACGGCCGGACATTATAATTTATCGGTTTTTTTTTTATATCACTTAGTAATTATAATAACAATTTTTTTGTCAGTAATATGATGCATTAACTTATGTTACACATATTTATTATAAAATATATATGTATTAAGTATTTTTCGCAAGAATAGGGGAGTTTTTACAAAATCGCTCAAAAAGATAACTTTAATATAATGTAAAATTTAAGCTTGATCAATTTTCATGTTTTAATTTTTATTTAATTCCCAATGTTATCTAAAGCATTCATTAGAATTTGAGAATACTTGGGAAGAAAACGTGCTAGTCTTCGCGGAGAGAAAACGTGCTAGTCTTCGCGGAGAGCAAACTTGCTAGTTTTCGCGGAGAAAAGGTCATACATGCTAGTTTTCGCGGAGCAAACCATAGACGTGTTAGTCTTCGCGGTAAAAACCCTAAACGTGCTGTTCTTCCATAAAGAAACTGATAACATACTACTTTTCGCGGAAGACGTAAAATGCGTGCTAGTCTTCGTAAGAGGCGACGAGTTGTTCTTCACATTTTGTACAATTAAATTTATTGTAAAATATAGTTATATCTTATTTATAATTATCTGTTGTGTACATATCAATTATATTTAAATAAAATGAAAATTTATTATAATTTTGTAATTATTTATTTCTTAAAATTTTAAGGTATCTATTATTATGTTTGTATTATAAATTAAATAGGTACTTCTCTGTAAATATAAGTTATACCTATTGGTAGAAAAAAATTTTAATACTAGATATGAAGTTGATAATTCTAAACATGTGTTTGACCAATGTATATATTAGTCCAACGTTACTATAATAAATAAAAATATAACTAGCTTAGACATTATTAAAAAATTATATTAAAATTAAACAAAAGTTCTTTTCATTTGTATAACTTAATTATTGATTAGACGGAAATAAATCTACTGAAGCTATTGAAATTAATAAAAAGGTTATAAGGTTCCATTGAATTAAGTGTTTGACATTTGCAGTCAAATTTGTATATATGCGAGGGGAGCCTAATTATTAATTGAAACTCAATTTAATCAATTTTTTCTCATTCTATTACCAAAAATAATAATTTTAATATTTGTGACATCTGTCATGTATTAAAGATAATAAGAAGTGCTTTGAAGATATTACTGCAGCTACTGAATTCTAAGGAAGTTAAATTGTTAAGTACATGTGTAAACATCGTTTTACAAAAGGTTTAAATATATACATTTATAAAACATTTTTTAAAGTAATAAAATATATATTTTTTCAAAATCAAATTGGACGACATTTAAACCTATTTTTGACGTAATTAATAAATAATTTTTTTTCCAACGTTTAAAGGTTTCATTACCATTATTTTTTTGTGACATAGCAGTTTTAAGGTTATATAATCAAATAAATTTCAATGTATCTAATTAAAATAAATAAAATAATATAACTTCATATGTAAAATTTTAGTAAAATTTATATAAGATGTGTAGTATTTATTTGCAATCTGTTTAATTATGTGTGCTAACGGTTTTTGAGTCTAGAGTTAAAAATTCATAATATATTTATGTGCAACTAAAACTTATTTCGTAAACATTTCTAAGTGATTAAATATTGTCTAATAAAAGACGTGATATTAGTTTTTTGAATAGTAAATAAATTAAATAAAAATAAATAATAGATTTGATAGAAACTTACATTCATTTTCTATAAAGTAAATATCTTAAAAAGATATTTGGTATTCAAATAAATAGAAATCGTAAATATTATCTAAAATAAAAAATTATTTCTACATTTCAAACATCCATCAAGGAAGTGTCTTTTATTTATGCTTATAATACTTGCGCCACCCGTCTGCTAAGTGTTTCCAGGCGCTATTTCTTAATTTTGTAATTCATTTGAATTTTATAATTTGTTTACATTGCCGAGTTGTGAGAAATTTATTTGAAAAGAGCATTTTTATTTTTATTAACTATTTGCATACATGTAATAAAAAGTTAAATATTGTTTAAAACTTTATGAGCGTAACTTGATCTAATAGTTTGTTCACGATGTATTAAGTGATAAATACTAATACGAGCGTGTAAGTAATTTTATGTAGCAGTGGGTATAAAATGCGTTTTTTACTCACTCACGCGTTCTTTTTTCACCACCCAAGGATATGCATGGATGAATATGAACTCAGCTCACTCGACGACAGCGCCATTAATACACGCATATTCTTGGGTGGCGAATTTGTGAAAATAACACTACTGACTGCCCTTAAGCACTTAGCAGACGGGTGGCGCAAGTATTATCCTAGTTTATAAGAATAAATAAAAGACACTTCCTTGATGGAAGTTTCGAATGTAGAAATAATTTTTTATTTTAGACAATAGATACGATTTCTATTTATTTGAATACCAAACATTAACTAAATAAATATTGATTCCACATAGAAATTTGAAATGTAAGAAATGTTTATCAAATTAAATGAAAACTTTTTTCTATTAAACATTTCTTCCTCACATTGATATTTTTCCTGATAAATAAAAAAAATGGATTAAAAAAGCGTAAAATGTACAAAAAAAGACGGTTTTAGACCTTATCTAAATAAATATCGATTATACGTACAAATCTTAAAGGTAAGAAATGTTTATCACAAAAAAAAAGTTTTGTTTACCTTCTAATTGTTTTTGAAAATGTATATATGCTTGTACGTACTATGTATGTAAACAAGTCAATCGAAAAATTCAGTCAATTTTTTAGCCATGTGGCTAAATTTATTTTTATAGTAACTTTCTTGAAAAAAATCAGAAGAAAAGAATGATTTTTTGATGTGTTGGTTAATAATCTTAATGAAAAGCTTTCTGTCTTGCCATATAGGAAATCCCAAGCTGTGATTATTTAGTTACTACATTACAAGTTTTTATTAACGTAACTCGATCTAACAATTTGTTCACGATGTATTAAGTGAAAACTTTTATATATATATATTTAGAAACTGTTTAATATAATCTATTCTCTTACAGAAATTACATCTTCATCCTAAGTATTTAAAAAAATTATCATTTATTACATTAAATTTCTAACATCAAGTTTTATGAATAGAAAGTATTTTGAAATAACACCTTCTACGAAGGTGTGAGAATACGCACGTATAATGGTAGTTGTTAACTGATAAAATTAATATTTTCATTTCTTGCTTCTATCTTTTTTCTACTTAGAAAAACTTCAAATTTTCAACAACTTAAAATTTGGTATTAAAAAGTAGATAAATTGTTATTAAGAAGTTGTTTGAATAAGAAGCACTGAAATGAAGCAATAACCGACAAGTATTTTGTACCATATTGTAAATCTAATATTTAACTTTAATTATTAAGAATAAGATCAAACCATAATCACAGTATTCGCAAAAAGTTACTGCAATTGAAAGTACTGAAATCAAAATAAAATCGTCAAGTATTTTGCGCTACATAATAATAAATAAATGTCTTAATTTTATTTACCAATCTACTTTTTTGTGACATAGCAGTCTTAAGGTTATATAATCAAATAAATTTCAATGTATGTAATTAAAATAAATAAAATAATATAACTTCATATGTAAAATTTTAGTAAAATTTATATAAGTGTGTAGTATTTATTTGCAATCTGTTTAATTATGTGTGCTAACGGTTTTTGAATCTAGAGTTAAAAATTCACAATATAACTTATTTGCAACTAAAACTTATTTCGTAAACATTTCTAAGTGATTAAATGTTGTCTAATAAAAGACGTGAGATTAGTTTTTTGAATAGTAAATAAATTAAATAAAAATAAATACTTATATTTAAATTTTATTGTAGAATTGATTCGGTAGAAATTACATTATTTTCATAAAAGTAAATATCTTAATAAGATATTTGGTATTCAAATAAACAGAAATCGTAAATATTATCTAAAATAAAAAATTATTTGTACATTTCAAACTTCCATCAAGGAAGTGTCTTTTATTTATTCTTATACACTAGGATAATACTTGCGCTACCCGTCTGCTAAGTGCTTAAGGGCAGTCAGTAGTGTTATTTTCACAAATTTTTGAACAGCTCCAAGAGGTTTTGCATCTTCGTCAACTTCTTCATTAAATGAAAAAATGTTAAATTTTTAGGTTCGATACGCATAAATTAGCTTTAAGGTATTAGAGATTTTGACATCCAATTTATTTGAGCCGTTAGTAATTTTTTTTATGTATCCATTTCCATCCTCAAAGGGAAATGCTGACCACGACCACATAGGTCCCCATAGTCGTACATAATGAGCCATGTGACACAATTGATGTATATCGAAGGAACAATTTTCAAGCCCGTACAATTTTTCTACATCGCTTACAAATAAATGCAGAAGATTTTCGGCTAAATCAATTTCTACAATATGAATCTTATTTTTTAACAAAATTCTTGTCGCGTAAATAAGAAGCAAGTAGTGTTGATAATACTTTTCGGGTAACCTATTTTTTAGTATGACGGGGCTGATAAACAAAATAAAGGTCCTTATTTCCGAAGCATACCAATATTTAAAATTTTTTAAAGATCTTGCGGATCTAGGTATATAATCTGGTGGATAGATTTGTTCCAAGTCTGTATTAATTTCATCCCGAATTACTTTTTTAATATAAAATGGACGATTATTGTTTTTTGGGTGAAACCATAATGAAAATAATGGCCGTGATCCCAGAAGTATCGCGTGCATATAATCTGGTACAAACGATTGCGCCACTTTAAATTCCGGTATTAGCGTAGTTATAGAGGGACCTTTGACACCGTTGACATGAACTAAATTTTCACTTATTGCTTTTTCTGCTTGTTTTATCATATTTTCTTGTGTTCTATAAGGGAAAATTTTATAAGAATACACATGATTGTAACCTAAACCAGTACGACATGTTTGTCCCGGATTTTCGCAGCTTGTGCAACCATTAAAACCATTATATCTCATTAAGTTTTGAGCGTCTGCTCTTGCAGGAGCGTCTAAGGTTGCAATTGGTGCTATTATAATACTTTTTTGCATCGTATTATTTGCACGGTCAAACCATTCGATACCATTATGACGAAAATCTTCTAGACATTCTATGAAAGGTCTTAAAAAACACATCATGTCAGGTTTTTTTTTTCACTGTAATAAATTCCAGCAACGTATTGATAATTTATTCTATGCTTTGGGTGAATATTTACGATTTGCACTTGAATAAGCCATATTTGGCCATAAACTGCTAGATATAGGTAGACCATCTGTATTCCATAAGAGGCACAAATCGTAATTATTTAGAAGTACATTATTTTTCAATTGTACATACTGAGAACCTGCGGTAATATCAGAAATATAGTTAGGTTCAGTATCTTTTAAATCCTTATATTCATCAATAAGCCTCTTTAAATCTCTTAATTCAAAGGCATTTTTTAGCAACATTTTTAAATCGTATTCGATAAATATGCCGTTTACTTTATTGCTATTACAAGCGTTACATGATATGATACGTGGCTGACGGTCCCAGTTGCCAAGATAATTAGAGCATACTTCACAAATGCGATGCTTTTTTATTTCATTATATTTAAAAGGTGTTATTTGCTCTATAATTTTAAATAAATGGTACCGTGTTTTTGGCAAATTATTTGGCTTTGGCAAAAAATTATTGAGAAGTCGTAATAAGTTTTCTAGTGCTGATTTAGTTAAAGAATTTTTCATATAAAAATCTAAAATAAAAAAAATTGATTCACCAACAGGCAATTCCGATAAATTATATAATTTGGTACTAAAAAACTCATTGCTAAAGTTTTTTGTCGATGTAAAATCGTTTTCAACGTCGTTGTATAATAAATCCTCATCAAATTCTGAAAGACTTTCTATTGATACTGAACTTGATTCGCTTATTTCATCGAACTCCAATTCGGTTTCCTGCATTTATAATTGGTGAACAATTTTAATTTACTACCATAATTTAAATGAATTTTTGTTGTCCAGTATTACATATATAAATTTTATAATAATCAGATTGCATACACATTTAAAATTTTTTCTATTTTTTACCAATTAAACATGTTCTATTATAAATATTACACAACATTTTTAGGTTAAACATTGAATAAAATTTTTAAAAATTCTGTAGAATACATTGAATGAGAAAGAATGCATTATTAATACTTTGTTCTTATTTTTTAAATCATTTTTGAAATTTAATTTAATTTGTTAATAATTTAAGTAGACTATTTATTGCCTTTGAATTTTTTAAATTAAAAAACGTTTGTATAATATAAAATGTTAAATAAAAAGTTATGTAATTTTTTATTATTTTTAATGTACCTGGACATGTATCCTTTCATCACATAAATCATTATCGTCAAGTATTAATTGATTTTGCTCGTTATTTCCTTGATCTGTTTGCCTTCGACGAAGTGTTGTTAACGGTATTGGCGCAAACTTATAATAAACACATGTTTTAATTAGATAAGTTATTTTATAATTAAATCATTTTATAAATGTAATATGCAAATATAATAATTCAATAAACTTACATCATTTTCGCTGTAGGCATAAGTTTTGTAAAGATTATCCATACTGCAATGTTTATTTGCATATTTCTGTTCTTATCAATAAACACATTGTTTTGTAGAAGTGTTAAATTATTACAAAACGTTAATTTAACTTAGTTTGACCCAAGTATATATTTATTAAATAAACTAAACTCGATTTATTTTTATTTAATTGTCTAAAAATTAAAAACTAAATTGTAGTAAATAAATATTATTCTGACAGTTACAAACTTCAAACGATTGTCGAATGCGCGATCCATATCGAAGCATAGAAATACGGTTTTGACAACATTCATGTTGTAGACGTTAATCGACTTAATTCGTGAACTTGAAAACAAAATCTAATATAAATGTGTTAGTTTCCGATCGTAGAAATAGGAGCGTCAGTGAAAAATATACTCTTTTAACTAATATAATTAATTAATATAATACAATATAATATAATTAATTATGTATATTCAAAATATGGATCAAATGAAATACCTAATAAAAGGGATTGATTCAGTATATTATTGCATAATATATAAACATTGTATTTTAGTTGAAGAGGATAAAGAAAATGTACGCGTGGAAATGAATGTTAACTTTATATGGCCAGAAGATAATTACAAATATTATGGACGTATAATTGAAGCATCATGTAAATATTATTTCTTCTTACACATATTATTTTGTCTTAAAAACTGTTGAAAAATTGCTTAATCTTTTTCTCGTACTTTAAATGTACATATATATATACGAGATAAAATAATAACACATAATTCAAATATATGATTTTTTTATTATTTAATAGTTTTAATTGAATAATTTTATTTTAATAGTTTTAATAATAAAAATTTTTATTTTATTATATTAGAAATTGAACTATTTAAAAGAAATTGCATTAAATAAAATCGTCCAGAATCAAATTCTTGACAAAAGTCATGATCGTCCAAGGCGTTCTTTCAATATGCCTAAACATAAAAACTCTATAAAAGCTTTAGAAGACATTACAAATATAGATAAAACTCAAGGAAAATATTCTTACAATATACCCTCACCTGATCCATATTGGGATGTAAGTGTAAGTTTAAGCGACACTGAAGATTACCAACCCAGTCGTTCGATACAGTCTAAAATTTATAATACATTTGCTACTCAAACAAATGATTTGAAAAATATTCAAGACAAGCCCTTATATCTAAAATATCCCAAATAAATATCGAAGATTTTGACAATTGTTGGCCAGATATAGAATTTGATGGTTTTCAGGATGATTTAAGTAAATCAAACAAAAATGTAAACGAAAACTTAGTATACTCATAAACCCTTATTTGTTTCTGAATTATAAATCTAAATTATATATTATATATTTGTAGGTTTTTGAAGATCGTAAAAAAAGAAAATATATAATTTCAAGTGACAGTTCTGATGACGTTATAAGTATATGCAAAGTATATATTTTACAATATTATTTTAAATTTGCTAATTTATATTGATTTAATAAATGTAAAAATAATTTTAGCGTTCAATTAATACCGTTAAAGAAACTGTGGACACAACGAAAAACGAAGAAACTGTGAATAAAGACAATCGTTTATCTACTCGATGGACTTTAAAGTTTCTATCTGCTAATAGCGCAAATAATGTAAGTGGATAAATTTAATTAAACAACAATTTGAAAATATAAATAAATCTACAAATTACAGCTTCAAGAATTAATAAAAGATTCCGGTATATATGTGAATAAGAACGCTTTAAAAAATGCTATTGATAATAATAACAAACAAACTACTTTAGCTCGATCATTAATGAGAATGGTATTTACTGAGGAGGCACTTAAAAAGTGTACCATTAGGGGTAGTAATAGAGGTAAACGTCCGGGCCTTGATCAAGAAGGTGTTGATGCAATATTACGTAAGATTAAAATTAATATACTATTATTACACACATTAATACAATGTGTTTTAATGTATAATGACAATTTATTTTTTATTAGTGTTTGTTCGAATATTTGCCAAAAAAGCCAGTTGGACTAATGTAAGCGGTAAAGAGGTTATAGCAAGTTTGAGTCGGCAACTCGTTGAGAAAATGAAGACAAACGAAGTTAATGAAAATTTAAAGATAAAAAAAGAAAATTAATTTAAAATAATATATGTACTTAATTAATTTACTTTAGTTAATTAATTATAATTAATATATCGGTTACATATTTAAAATGAGTTATTTATAATCAATAAATCTAAAATCTAAAATATATATGTAGGTTTATGCAACAATATAATTACATTTATTTATAAATTTTATGTATAAAATTATAGAAATTGTATACATAATTTATAATTATTTTATACGGCCAATTTTGTAAACAATTTTTATAAAATAAATTTTATAAAGATTGTTGTTACGGATTAAAAAGGCGAGGAGCGAAAAAAGGCGGACGACGGGATTCGAACACACGGACCTTGGATTACGAATCTCGTACTCTGACCATCGAGCTAACGTCCGCGCTGCAATGCAACGCTTACATTAGTCGAGACACCTTATCGCTCTCTCTATTCTTCTCATATACCTAAGTCGCGCGGAGACGCCCGTGACATTGTATAAAAAATTTATAAAATTTATTTTATAAAAATTGTATACAAAATTGGCCGTATAAAATAATTATAAATTATGTATACAATTTGTATAATTTTTTACATAAAATTTATGAGTAGACAAAATTATATTATTACGCAAAAATATTTTAAGTTATATTTAATTTATAAATAAAATTTATTTACATTTATTAAATACGAATAACAATAACGTATTATACATCATATTAACATAAGAGACTATTTTTGTTCATTATTATTGGGGGAAGAACATAAAATATTTTTTATTCTAAACGTCCCTGCCAGCACAAAACGTCTTAAATACGTTATCAGACGTTTTTAAAACGTTTAAAACGCTAAAAACGTTTTAAAAACGTCTTCGAGGCGGACAGTGCTATTAGGGGTTTTTCCTTGAATTTCATTAGCAGGTATTATGTGTATACAGTATGTTGGGCGATACGGTACAAGATAAGTATTAAAATTAATTCCTACAGCGCGACAAAAAATATGATCATCAGAACTACTTACATTTGCAAGCTGTTGCACAACAGCAAATAAAATATTATCAATTGACATAAAATAAAGAATCATGCCATCTAACGAATTTTTCCAAAAAATGTAATAATTTACTCTTTTCTTTTGCCTATTGTAAATTTTAGAAGTAAATATGGTTTTCAGGATTTATACTCTGGCATATATTTTTATATTATTAATATTTATATTATTTAAAAAGACAAAATTCTTGTATTGCTTCTTTATCAAGCTCTTGAAAATTATACTTTTGAACACCTCCAAGAGGTTTTGCATCTTCCTCAACTTCTTCATTAAATGAAAAAATGTTAAATTTTAAGGTTCGATACGCAGAAATTAGCTTTAAGGTATTAGAGATTTCGACATCCAATTTATTTGAGCCGTGAGTAATTTTTTTATGTATCCATTTCCATCCTCAAAGGGAAATGCAGACCACGACCACATAGGTCCCCATAGTCGTACATAATGAGCCATGTGACACAATTGATGTATATTGAAGGAACAATTTTCAAGCCTGTACAATTTTTCTACATCGTAAGTATATACAATGTTACAAATATAATACAATGTTATTTCTATTTTATTGATTAAAAAAAATTGTTTATAACTGAATAAATTACATATTATATTTTACATTGTTACTCGATTAAATTTTAAAATTATAAAGTTAAAAAAAATATAAAATATAAATATATATTTAGTGTAATTTCGACCGAGGGAGCGTTAGCGACCGCGTAATTGTTGCTAGTATTGAAATAAAAAAATAGTGCAAACATAGTATCATGTTATTTACTACGACTTCTTATTCAAAATGCCGCCAAGAAAACGTCAAAAACAAGTTTGCAATGAAATAGTGGAAACTTACGAGTGTAAAAATGGAGAAGAGTACGCTTTATTCATTCCAAATTCAAATGATTCGTGAAGCTCTGATTCTGAATCTGAATCTGAATCTGATTCTAAATGAGATTCGGAATCTGATTATGATGCAGAAGCTGTAACTGCTAAAAGCAATAATACGATTCCTAACATCTTATATCAGAAAATACTAAATAATTATGAAGAGAATCAACAAAAACTTAAACCGGACCAGGTTTATGAATGGGTTGTTGGAGAAAAATTATACCATGCAATTCCTCAACGTAAAATTTTGCTTACTGATAATACAAAGAAGATCATACGAAATTATTCATTTGTAGAGATATTTGAATTGTATTTTTCTAAGGAAATGAAAAATTATATGGTAGATTGTACAAACCAAAACGGTTATACTCTAACTTCAGATGATTTTGATTCTTTTATTGGAGTAATTATAATGTCTATTATCAATCAAAGGAAATTCCAGAAAGATTACTGGTCTAAAAATCCATTACTGCAATGTATATCTATTGCATCAGCAATGAAAAGGGATAAATTTTTATAAATAAAATCTCATCTTAAATTATCTAAAGACAGTAATGATAAAGCAATGAAAATACGACAACTTCTTTCAATCAAAAATCAAAAATGTAATCTTAAAACTCGCAAAACATTATCTTGCAGTAGCTACAAAAAATAAGTTACAGAAAATTTTAACAGTTGCATTAAAGCAAAAATGCGAACGCTTTGCAAGCTGCGGAACAAGGACCCAAAAGATGTGCAAAAAATGCAACGTTTATTCATGCGTTCCTTGTTTTTCAATTTATCATAAATAGGACTAAATATTACTTAGTTTTGACAAACGATATTAAAACATATTCTATGAATAAAAAATATAAAAAATACAAAATTAGTAATTAAATAGGTAAAAGCCGGGTATCGATATCTAATGTCGGCTAAGAAAAGTAATAATATTTTCATTACTTAAAATTTTCATCGAAATTAGAGCACTTTTGAAAATTTGTGGCAGCCATTTCGGATACGCCATCTTGAATTTTGAAAAACTGATTGCAAATTCGTAATCAGTGACCCCGAATACCCGTATACTAATTTTCATCAAAATTGGAGAATTTTTAAAAATTTTGGGAGAAATCTTGGATCCGCCATCTTGGACTTTTCAAATCTGATACCAAATTCATAATCAGGGACTGAAAAAACCCTTATACACTAATTTTTATAAAGATGGGAAACAATGGTTAGTTACCAAAAAAATTAGCGGTATTATCAAAAAAACTTTTACTTAAAGCTGCTATATTGGGTGCCGCTATGTTGAATTTGAAAAAACCTACCACTACAGTTTGCAGCTTAGGGTCCGTGGATACTTAGTCTATAAATAAGGGTCCCATTATGAGCGTTTACGACTAGAAAATTTGGATTGAAAAATTTTTCTCATTTCGAAAACCACGTTTTTTGTTAAATAAACAAATATAACTTTCTTAATACACATTTTTTCAAAAAACTAGTAGTGTAGACCGAAAGATGAGATAATTTTACATAAGAATTACCTTTTGCTGATTTTTTTATAGACCGTTTTCATATCGAATAAAGCCACTGAAAAAAATTGAAAATGTGGCCCGCCCGGACTTAATGGGTTAAAGGACTCTAATATTTATATATAGTTGGATATATATATATATATATATATATATTATTTATTAGCAACACAACTCTTCTATTAAGTTTTTCTTTTTTATTAATTTCTAATCTATTATCTAATTTTGAGGTTGGTGTTTCAAACCTTAGTAAAAATTCTTTGAGGTTATAATTTTTAAACTTTTGCATCTCATCTGTAAGATTATTGCTTCAAATCCTTACAGTACATTAGTCCCGTTGGGATCCCAGTTTGAGTTACATAAGCGATTATTTCACGCATCCATCTCTTTAATCCATTTTTAGGTTAATGTTTCAAACCTTTTTTATAAATCTATTGTTTTATTTAAACATTCCATATAAATGAGCATCTCACTGCAGTTGAGACTATACACATATTTATACATCTACATAGGATCGCAAATTAATCCATATATGTCTCGTATATAATTCACGCGCCCGAGTTTGCGATTTTCTCTTTCTATCTTACATCTTTATATATTGAACGGCAGGGTCCCGAGAGTGCGAGCGCACTTTTATACTTAGGAACTTCGACCGTTACATTTTTTTTCCTTTCTTCCGAGAACTTCAGAAAAACATTTTGTATATAAAATTCTTTTTCTTAGTATTTACAACTTAAACTTTCTTTAAAATTTCACATCACTTTTCAATTATATAATACAAATCCAATAGTGCTTCTTTTCTTCATTTTATTTTTATAAATTTATTTTAATTATTAAGAATATTTAATCTATAAGAAATTTTAATCTAATTTACCACGCGATGTATCTTATTCAAACGTCAATTTCTCCTGAATCGAAATCAATTCAAGCACTAATTCTTTATTGTTTTTTTTAAATATTATTTTTAATAATTAAAGTCTACTTACTCTCCTTTCTCACTATGCGCTATGTTCGATTCTCTTTTATCGGCCCCTTCCCTATTGAAAATAATGACGTTATAAAATAACGTTATTTGATAACGTAATGTTATGACGTCATTTTATCAATTCTGTGTCACGAAATGGGACGATAAATAACGTCATTTATATTAATTTAATATTTTTATTGTATTTGAAATAACGTCATTTTCATAAGTATAAATAATGACGTTATAAAATAACTATAATTCGATAACACCATTTTATCAATTTTGTCTTAAGAAAAGGAACGATAAATATCGCTATTTGTATTAATTTATTACATCATTCGGGCGGAATTTTCAAATGTTTAAAAGAATTGTGTATGCAAAATAACGTTATTTTAAGAAGTAACACGTAACAAAAATAACGTTACGTTTGTTTTTAAAAAAATAATGTAATTTAGGATAATGCATTTAATAAAATTAAATTTACGTAACTGATTTGCCCACGCGCAATTTACAAGACATTTTATAAGTCTGTAGGAAGAACGTCATTTTTAAATTAAAAACATTCTTTTTTATAAACATATTTTATCAAAAAATTTAATTTCTAAAATATAGTAATGATACTGTATAAAATTATATTGAGTTTAAGCGTTTTCATTTCATTATTATAAATCAGTTGTACAAAATACCTTTTTTTATTCGAAATGCCAAAATTAATATTATCAGTATTTTTTAAAAAGTATTATGTTTAACGCTCATAGGCACATACAAAACACGTCACTACATGACACAATTTCATGGCACATATGATAATAGTAATTACTCTTTTAACATTTTATTTATTTTTATTCAAAATTGTACAAAAATAAATATAATTTAACCAAAATAATACAGTGTTTTTTAAATTATATGATTCGCAGGTACCGATTGATCTTTATAAATAAAAATATTCATTTGATTAAATAATAAGTGAAATATTAAATAAAAAACTATCGATCGACGTATCACAGAAACGATTAAGCAGTCGGTAAAACTAATCTGAAAGAAATCGTTTTATGGATACTTAAGGAACTTTCGGATTTGTTTGCACGTAAATTATATAAAATAAAAATATTACTTTCATAATCAAATCAAATAAATAACTCGCATTAACATGCGGAAACAAAATATAATATTTTCAATGATTATAACACTTAAACTAAATTATCATTTTTACAATGAGTAGAAGTCGATTTTTGAGGATCTCTTTCAATATTAATAAATAAAACAACCAAAATTAATTTAATTGTGTGACATTTTGTCTGCTTGTTGCAGACCTCTTCAAACACTCGTCGCAAAGTATTAAGTACAATTACTATAATAATTACTATTATAATTGTACTTAATACTTTGCGACGAGTGTTTGAAGAGGTCTGCAACAAGCAGACAAAATGTCACACAATTAAATTAATTTTGGTTGTTTTATTTATTAACAACCATTGGAAGAGACCTTCAAAAATCGACTTCTACTCATTATAACCAATAATGGAAGGTAATATCAATTACATTAAATTATTATTTTTTTAAATGTAATACATCCCATGTTATGAATCGCTTGTGTCATCCGAACTGTCACTTCGGTCTTGGCGATCTTCATTGTCACTTGTGTCTTGTTCCGATTCTTTTACGTTATCCTTTTCGTCACTTGCCTCTTCTTCATTTTTTTCAATAAATTTAGCTCTTTCTTGAGCAATAATTATTCCAAGTTCTCGTCCAAATTTGTTAATACGAGCATCTCTTTTCTTTTTCTCTTCGACATTTTTCACATTGGCCGGCACTATTCCCCGTTCAACCAAATATTGAACGTAACCTTCTATAACAATGAATAAAACAATTAATTGTTTAATTTCCCTAAAGAATGTAGTAAAATATAAAAATATTGTTACTTTTAATCGCTTCTTTCTTTTTAGGAGTTAATTCTACTCTATCATGTGAATCTACCGTTCTTTTAATTTGAACGGCTCTTTTTACAAACTCATCTAAGGGCCAAATATGCGGAGTTACTAACGCCCTTAAAAAACCATAAGAAGATTTTGATTGGATTGCGCTTTTCCAAGATTTGTACGGCACTGACACGCCATAATGGAGGTGAAACATATTTTCCTAAGTATAAACAATGTATGAAAATAATATTAAAAACAAACCCATATTTTTATGACATAAACATTTTCATATGAAGTAAAATAGAAAATGAAAAATATGTGAACTGAGCTACAGGGCTGGAAATAGACTTTTTTGATGCTAAACGAATATAAAATTCTTCTTTAGGCAGTTAAAAGTAAGCAAGACTTCACGTGTTCACTTTATTTCAAATTGCCCATATAAATTAAGGGAACAGGAAAACCTTGACTAATGAAAAAATGAAAACATTCGTTTTCTTCATTGATATTTACCTGTTTTAAGTATCCATTTTCGTCTACGCACGATTGCTTCCATTTTGTCAGTCTTGCTCTTTTTTCTGAGTCAGATTTGTCATAATCGTCCGAGTCGTATAAACAGGCTTTTATTTTTCGGACATACTTGCTTTTTTTATGTATTTTCTTGCTCGAGTTCTCCTTCTCTCTTTCTTTTATAGGTGAAAGAGAAGCCGGGGAATTTAAAATATTTGAGTCAACTCTTAAATGGTTTGGCGTAACTATTGGAGTATTGGGTGTCTCTCTCTGACGATTTTCGGACCTACAAATAGCTGTCGTGAAATTCAGTTTTTTTGATGACAACAAATCAATTTTTTCTTGCATCTGTTGTTTTGCTTTTTGCACTGTTGTGCCTGCATTTTCCTAAAAAAGATTTATAGCAATTTCAATTTTGTAACGTAATAATGATAAAATAAATGTAAATGAATGTCTTAAATTTTATAATAAAAATTATAATAACTACTACCTTTCCAGATGCACTTGCTGCATTCTTAAGAGGTTTCTTTTTCTTATTTACTTTTTCCTTTTCCGCTATTTGCTGTGGATAAAATCCAGCTTGCGCTAGTTCATGAATTACCGTGCTTTTTCTTTTGCTGGATTTCGGCCATCTTTTGGACCTGTTTTGTAGTTCACTGCGTGAATCTGCAATAGGAAAAACAATTATGGAGTTAAATTTGTGTTTAATATTGATACGCAATATGAATATAAAAGTTATTACTTGATACAGCTAAAATTGCGGCTGGTTCATATACCCATTCATTATCTTCATTTTTCTCTGCTGCCGCAAAGGCATCGTATGGAAACTTTGTTTGTTTTGAATTAAATTCTTTAATATTGTTGATTGAAATTATTTGGACCGAATCTTTGACACCGTACAGACGAATAGCAGCATACCGCAATTTGCTTTCTTTCACGTTGCTTTCTTTTTGCACTTTAATTTTCTTACTTTGACAGCTGCTGTGATTGCCTTCGTCAGCCAATACATTATCTTCTAAAAAGCTGCTTTCACTTTTTTCTAATTCATCCCCTTTATTTACAAACACAAAATATATTTAAATTATTTAACTTAATAATTTGCAGCGATTGCAGAAAATCAAAGGAGGCTTAAAAAATGTAAGTATTTTTAATGAAAATAAAAATAATATAATCAAAATTCTTTTTCATTAAATAAATTTAAATTATATTTTTAGGTTAGATTACCTGTTTACCACTTGTGGGAAAAATTTTCAAGGGGCTAATTTTAAGTAAATAACAATTTTTCAGTATTATATAAGGTTTAAACGAACAATTTAATTTAAAAATATAAATAAGAATTATTTTTACTGTAAACTATTAATGTTAACTGAAAAAACTCAATTCCTTTTATTTGGTTAGTGAAGATTTTAAATTATTTTTTTATTTGCTTGAAAGAAAAGTTTGAAATGTACTAAGCACTATTCTACTTGATAAAAATGTCATATCTGGGCTAAGCGAGAGAAATTTGTTAATTATTTCTAATCTATTTACCATATCTTGTAGTCGTATTTTTAGCAAACTTCTGAAAGTCACATGATTCAGTATTTGCTTGAATCTCTGGTGAGGATGTTGCTCTCTGCAAATCCGAACAATTTAAAGTTGACGTTTTAGATTGTTTAATTGGTGTTAGTTTCAAGTGCCTTGATTGTGTAGACTCGACAATTATTCTCGAATGCTTTGGTGTAGTTATGAGAATAGTTTGTGAATTTAATTGGTCATCATTTATCCTCGAATCCTTTGGCGTAGTTGTGAGAATAGTTTGTGAATTTAATCGGTCATCATTTATCCTTGAATGCTTTGGTGTAGTTGTGAGAATAGTTGGTGAATTCCTTCTTTTATTTCCACGAGCTGAAGATTGTTTTAAATCCAACGAATTGTAATCAATGTTTTGTTGTACCTGCTGCTCGGTTTCTTCTTTTGTCATGCTCAGCTTTTGCTGAAAATAGAATACAACAGTTACAATTGTTTAAGTGACATATAAAACTGTTGTAATAAATTAATGAATCTGAAATTACAAATATTTTAATGACTTAGCGTACCTTCTTCTTAGTCTCTGGTTTTTTTGAAGATATCGATTTTATTTTCTTTCTTGTTGAAGAGTCACCTTTACTTTTTTTTGTGCTATTCATTGCGACTATAAAACCATAAACAAAATTATGTAATGTTTTATTTTATTCTACCTCATTTTCAAAATCATTGAACTATAATGATGTATAACCTCAATATATATCTATTGCAACAAGAATAAAATAAATTCTCTTACCTCACTATATTAAATACAATTTTCTTCACCTTTCACAATAATACATCCAGTTGATAGTCTCCACAATTTTAACGAAAGTGATTCGAAAATGTAATTGTCGCGTACACCACGAGGTAAATGGCGGACTTTCTCTATCCTTGTTATATAAGCGTCTATATTCGGTGGTTCGAGTAATCGAGATTCGAGTTCGACTAGCGCCTGCCGTGTCACGTGTGGTGGCGCAAGCAGATGCCGGTTTTCATCGCAATAAACGATCAAAGAAGTGCATGTTCCAAATAATAGTTTGTTTATAGTAAACTCATAATCTTGTAGCAAAATAACGACCGCATACGTTACAATATTTTTCTGGGCTCATATAAATTACGTCGCTCTCTTTTTAATTAACGAGAAAATTTAAGAGCATTGATGTGAAATGTATCGAATCAACTCTGTCAGCTATCTATTTGAGAAAACTGTCAGTTACATACGAATTTACAGATGCGATACCGATGGTTCTGCATTGGAACATTGAAAATTGTTTCCAAACTTTTCATTTTTTCTGGCAGTAAGTATTCATAAACATAACCTTTCATTTAATTTATCTTAATTAAAAATGTTGAACATATTAATTTCTTAATTGCACTTTTTAAAAAGCTTTGCATACGATTATGTATAATGATATATAACGTAAAATATTTTTTCACTATCATTTACAATTAAAATTTAATTAAAAATAATTAATTTATTTTAGTCAATTAGTCAATTACAAACTATGGAACATCACAATTTCCCACGTACACCAACATCGACCAGGTATAATCGACGAAGGAAAGGACAACAGAGAGTTAATGATTCTTCAGATTCCAGTATTGAAAATGAGAGGTGGCGTAATAACTACGAAGTGAGTGTATTCTCTTACATGAGAAAACAAAATGTTATAGACAGTGTCAACTTGCATAAAATTATATGCACATTTATAGATATATATATATTTTATATATATTTTATATATATATAGATATTTATATATATATATTTTTTATACGTAATGGTTTGTAATACATAATATCATTTAATGCAAATTATTTATTTTATAATTTCAGCGAGTAAAAGATTTATTAACTGAATCGGGAGATTCAAACAGTTCATCAAACCAAAGCTCTAGCTCCACTTCCTACAGCTCATCGCAGAATGAAAATCAAAGAAATCATTCGGATATTCCACATTCATTATCTGCTAGTTCTGATTCTTTGCTTAATGCAAATGACCAATATTTGGCTGACGAATTAGCAGACTATGCATCAGGTGAACAGTTCGAAGTTAGTATCAATAAATCTAAATTATTTCTAAACTGAACGATAATGTAAAATGTCCACTTAACACAGGATATTCAATCATATAATTTATGAAATATTTTTCGTTACAATCATTTTTATTTTAAATATTTAATTATAATGATTTGCTACTTATAAGTTTTAAGTTAATTTTTATGATCATTAATTGAAAAAAATATACCTAATGTGAATCTTGCATTAATGTATTTAACTTCTTTTTAATGTAAATTAAATTTTGTTGATTAGAATGCTTAAGCATAACGCTAAAAACTCGTGGACACAGTATTAAAATATTGTCATAATGTTCCATCCTGTTACGCCAAATTTTAATTTAGTTCCCACATTGGCGAATGTATAGTAAATATTTATGATAAAATATAATATAACTGCAATTCGTCACATTAAAAAATACAATTCAGACAATGTTGGTTGAATAAACATACTTGCATACTTGTATTGTAGTTTTAATATTTGTTTAGCAAACTTATATGTTGAATTTCAATATATAAAATATTTTTATCAAATTTTTACGAGTAGAAGTTGTATCTTAATATTAATTTAAATAATTTTAAAAAATTAGGCAGCAATATTGCCAAACACTTGTTAAATATATAATATGAGTAAATTGTAATAAAATACTTTCTACAATTTGATTAAATGTTTGTTCTTAATATAATATGAAGCATTATTGTTAGAATATTGTCTTAAAACAATACAGATATAATCATTCTATTTTTCACCTAGTTCACAGCATAGAATGTTAACAACTAAATAATTCCTTGGTATGCAATATTTACCTTATATTAGGTAAAATTATTAAGATTCATTATCGATTATACAATGATTAAATATTGTCATACTTTTAATCCACTTGTACCTTAATATAATTTAGTTCCCACATTGAAATATTTGTCAAATGTTGATAATGAATTACTAACAATTGTAAATCCTGACAATGAACAATGAAATTGTTATCATATTGTTAACACGTTGAACTATAATACTAATACATCTTTGTGATATTGTATGTTGAATTTAAACAAGTAATAAATATTGTAAACCATTTTACAACAACGTACTAGCGTTTTTAATATTTATTCAATATTTTATTAGAATGTATTATTATACAAGACTTGTAAAATATTTATTAAATATTGTTTATCATTCATAAGCTATGGTGTAATAAAATCATAATCATTGGTTATAATATTTAAGTGTTCGTACAATATTGAGTTTATTATCAGCAGGATTATTGTTTGATATGCAATATTTTACTGATACTTGGGCAATATTGAATTATATAGAGCTTACAGAATGTGTGCATTTTAACTAGGAAATAAACTCTATCTTCAATATAGATAATTCATATAAATAAAAGTAGAATTCACACATTTAAAATGTAGATGCTATGAAACAAATCATTACTTTAAAATATTTCTTTATAAATTTTCTTTAGTATTACTTTATTTAATAAATTCAAATGAAAGGTATTTATTTTATTTTTAAAGGATTTACGACGAGAAAATGTACTTCAACAACTAGCCTATGAACAAGATGATGATTATGCAAGTGAAGATGATATAATTGAATACCAAAATATCTTGGAAGAAGTAGTAAACAATGGAACTCAAAACGAATTACAGAAAATGTTAAACGACGATGAAGTAGGGCACGTTATTAATGCTCGGGTAAATGTAAGCAAGCCCGAAATATTTTTAGCAGTTTTGAAGTTTTCTTTAATTTACACTCTGCCGCAATCGGCTATAGTCGATTTATTCAAAATGTTAAATCTTTTTTTCTCTACATCTGTCTTACCTGAATCACGTTACTTGATCAACAAACTATTCAATTTTGAAGATAATGTTAATCATCATGCAATTTGTTCTAATTGCAAAACTTACGTTAAACAATTTAGTCGTGAACAGGATTACAGAGCTCATTGTAATCTTTGCAATATTGAATTTTCTTTGAAAGGTCCGATTTACACAGATTTTTTTACCATAATTAATCCAGAGTTTGAAATAGCGCATTATTTAAAAGAAAATTGGGCCCATTACCAAAATGTAGTTGAAGCACGAGCGAAAAATCAAAATAATATTAATGAATTTTATAATGGTTTACAGTATAAGCTTCTGAGAGATTCCTTGCCTGATGATAAAAAAGATAAATTTGTTACTGCTACTTTCAACAGCGATGGTTCGCCAATATTTGAAAGTTCAACCTTTTCCATTTGGCCTATTCAAATAATCATTAATGAATTACCTTTTAAACTAAGAATGTCTAAGCCTATTGTATGCGGTTTATGGTATGGAAAGAATAAACCAAATATGAATATTTTTCTTAAACCGTTCGTTGATCGAATGAATTTATTGGCAGATGAAGGAATAATATGTAATGTAAGAAATGAAGACCATACAATTTTTATTTACACGATTTGTTCTTGCGATGATTCTGTAGCACGCGCGCCAATGCAGGGACTTACTCAGTTTAACGGTTACTTTGGTTGTAACTGGTGCTTGCATCCAGGATATTACATTGCCACTGGCAGAGGCGGTAGTGTAAAGTATATTTTAATGGATGATCAAATACAGGATAGGAATGAAGCAGATAGTTTAAGGCATATACAGGAATGCGTTGAATCGGGACAATCTGTGTATGGTTTTATTAAGAAATCTGTTTTGACTCAATTAAATAACTTTAATATTATATCAGGATTTGTTCCAGATTCTATGCATCTAATAGATCTAGGTATTGCCAAACAATTCTTGAAGTTTTGGTTTGACACCACTAATATGCCATATTCACTTACTAATGCAGAGACTGATCAAATCGACAATTTTCTAAAAACCGTAAAAGTTCCTAGTAAGCTTCTTCGATACAGTCGCTCTATAAAAGACAGACAATTTTGGAAAGCTAAAGAACTGCAAAATTGGGTTCTATATTATAGTACTATTGCTCTTTCGATAATTCCTAAAATGAGGTGTTACGTAGAACACTGGCTGTATTTAGTAAGAGCGTATTATATTCTTTTACAAGATAGTATTACTAGAGATCAGATCCATGAAGCAAATCATTTTATAAATGTGTTTGTTGCTTTAACAGAATATTATTATTCGAGAAGTGCAATGACCTTTAACATTCATCAGCTGACGCATTTAACACAAAGTGTAATTGACTGGGGTCCTCTGCATTTTCATTCTGGTTACGGTTTTGAGAATGGCAATGGCAACATAGTCAAGCAGGTACAGGCCGCGAACGGTGTTATACATCAAATTGCTAGGGTTATTGGCATGAAAAAGAGTGATTTAATGTTGAAAGAATTCCTATTAATAAATAATCCTTATTCAACTATTATTGACTACGCTAAGTACTTAGAAAATAGAGAGTGCACTAAAACTTTCAGAACTGATATTGGTAGATATTTTGGTAAAATATTTTCTACTCCAAAGCGATGGATAAGAGAATTAAATTTAAGCGATTCAGCCATAGTATATAAAAAATTAGTGAAAATGGAATGTGTGTTATTATCTTGTGATGCCGTAAGATTACGATCAAATAATTCATTTGCAAAGACCGTGAATGGTGATTTTATACAAATTGTATTTTTTATAGTCGACATATTAAATGGACGGGAATACACTGTGTATAAAAGCGTAAACGTCATGAATATTTTTAATAATGGTACTGTTAATGACTTCCAGATTAAAAAAGTAGTAGACGTGAGCCAAGATTTGAGAGCTCTCGATACTAGAACCATAGATAGAATTTGTATTCACATGAATTGCAACAACAAGTTTTATTTATGTCCAGTCCCAAACTTATACTCATATTAATTGTTTACCCAACGGATGTATACATTTCAGCTATTTTTAATGTACCCGTTTTGTAATATACTTGTTTTTGTTTCTTATGAAATAAATTAATCTTTTTATACAACTGCAGGGATTTGTTCTCTTCGATTACTAATTTATTATTTTGAATAATTCATAATTAAATATTAAGTTTGTAAAAGTCATTTTGAAAACAAAGATCTTTTAAAAAAGAAAAATTGTGCCTACTTATTGAAACATACGAAAATATTAATTTTTTAAGTGACGTTCCTTTCTTTTCCTTTCATTGTACAAAATTAGATTATTTAAAAAATGTTTAAATTAGATGGCAACATGGTTGCTGTATGCTATATATTCAAGCGAGAAAGTATGACTTTTTGATTTAACAAATACATTATTTTAATGATTATTTTATTGTCATAATACTCGATGTTTTAAACATTTATCTTAAAATATAATTTATTCTTAAGATTAATAAAAAACTATTTCCAATACCGTTTTTTCTTTGCAATTTAAATTTCGAAAATAAAGTAAGTTCTGAAATCGAAAAAATAATGTAATTTTTACAATTGAAAAAATTATGTTATTTTTACTTACAAAAAAAACGCTATTTTACTTATGAAAATGACGGTTTTTGGAATAAAATAAAAAATTAAATTAATATAAATGGCGTTATTTATCGTCCCTACTTTGAAACACAAAATTAATAAGACGACGTTGTCAGATAACGTTATTTTATAACGTCATTATTTTCATTTATAAAAATAACGTTATTTCTTGTTCTGAAAATAACGTTATTTCGAATAGAATAACAATATTAAATCAATATAAATTACGTTATTTATCGTCCCATTTCGTGACATAAAACTGATAAAATGACGTCATCAAATGACGTTATTTAATAACGTTATTTTATAACGTCATTATTTTCAATAGGGTTAAATTAATCGTCACCTTACACCTCTACTTAACTTATTTGCGCAGTAGAAGCGTTGTAGGACGATAACCTATGGGAGCTGTGGGTTCCGAATAATGAAAATAGTATCTTTTATATTGAATATTTATTATATTGAAAAGTACATATCCTTTTCTCTTGACGGTCAACTACGAACTGAATTCAAGATAGAGAGTGGTAATACAGCCACTTGGTCGCGTTACGCGCAGCGGTGCAGATTGCCAAATACATTTCTATAAATATTATCTGGACCTGGGCTTGAATTTTTTGTGGTATGTAAATTAGATATTAATTCCGTCATATTTAGGTCTGCATTAAGTGCAACATTTATTTCTGATTGTGAATTGATTGGTTGAGTTTGCCAAACGATTAGTGTTTAGCAAAGGTGTCTGATCTATCGAGCTGTCTGTGATTTTAATCACCCCCCCCCCTCCTTTTCTCATATATAAAATGGAGGATACTTAAAGACTGGCTGTCACATTATTATTCACCGTTCCCAATAATCCCCTTAGGAGATTTTATAGAATTCTTATATTTTTAATCTCCCCTCCACCTTACACATTTAAAATAGTGGATAAAAAATAATGGTTGTACCGAAAACCGCTATAAAATATGTTTGGAATTTGTTTAATTTACCCCCCCCCCTACTAGCACGCTCTCCTATTTACCATTAAATGGAGGATAAATAAAGTCTGGTTGTCATATTGTTATTCGCCCTAAACGAAAATCGTCATTAAATTTTTTTTAAATTCTTATATATTCAATCTTTACCCCCTCCTTCGAAAAAATAATGGTTGTCATTCTGTTATTCACCGTAACCAAAAATTCCCATTAAAGCTTTTTTAGAATTCTTATATTATTAATCTCCGTCCCTCCCACTCCATCTTTCATCTTTAAAAGGGGGTTAAAAAAAGAATAGTTGTCATATTGTTATTCACCCGTACCAAAAACCCTATACAATATTTTTAGCATTTTTTTTATTTTACCCCAGCCTCTCTTCCCTTCTCACCTATCTACCATTAAATGGAGGATAAATAAGGACTAGTTGTCTGTAACGTGCACAATTTGAGATAAATTAATATTTTATCGCTATAACTGTGTACTGAAAAAAGTGTCAGTAAAAACAGAGAGACGCACACTGCATCTATTCGTAAGTATATCGTAAGTGTGCATCTATTACTTGTGTATGTAGACGAGACCGAACATAGAACACGCGCCTTGCTGTTCCATGAGCAGTTCGTTCAAGTGTGTAGGGTTCGACTCAGTGTTAAAAAAGAAAAAAGAATTATTATTTTAATTAGTTTATTTTGTTCGACTACTGGGGAGCGCTAAGTGAGTAAGGAACTTATAATAAAAGTAATGGCTATAAGCCTTACATACAAAATCATCGAGATCGATCGAGTCTGCTGACTGCTTCACTGGCTGCTCTTATATAGAGTCTAGGTTGAGTTATACTTTAGGGTTTCGCTTTTCTCGCTTTCACCACCTATGCGTCGCTCTCGATACTGTATCTACGTAATATGATTTACTAATTAAATTATCACATCATTTAAATCTATTTACACAAACTTTCGCTCAAGTAATATTTTATTTGTAATTATTTGTTTATAAATAATCATTACTTGATTTAATTTATTACAAATCACAAATACGAATTTTCGTAACTTTATTTTTATATATTTGTCTGACTTTTCTTAACTCTATGCTATTTGTCTACATATAGTTAAACTGAGGCGTCACATGTCATATTCTTATTCACCGTAACCGAAAATCCCCATTATAGTTTTCTTAGAATTCTTTTATTTTTATATGCGTCCCCTCTTTCTTTCATATTTAAAATGAAGTATAAAGAAGAACGGTTGTCATATTGCTATTCAACTATACCGAAAACCCTATAAAATATGTTTGAAATTTTTCTAAACTTACATCTCTTCTTCCTCACTCCTCTATCTACCATTAAATGGAGGATAAATGAAGACTGTTTGTCATATTGTTATTCACCGTAACCGAAAATTACTATTAGAGTTTTTTTTAGAAGTCTTATATTTCTAGTCTCCCCCCATCCCCGCCTCTTGCTTTTATCAATAATATGGGGGATAATAAAGAATGGTTGTCATATTATTACTCACCTGTAATATGTCACGCTGCATTCGGCTTAGGGTGCAGGTGAATATTATGAGCTAACTAAAATATTAAATTATTTATTAAAGTAGCTGAACAATATAACGTAGTGGGGATAAGCACCAGCCGCGATTATACGCGACAGAAACGAGATAACTTCTGGGTTATCGAATCTATGATCCTAAGTTACCGACAACGGGGATCGCTGTAGGGGAAGGAACAGGGGAAGGGAAGGAAGGGAATCGAGATCTCGCACACACTAACTTGGCTACGCGGTGTGATTCGGTGCCGTCAGTAGCGGAATTATACGGAAGGGCCTAGATTACTAGCATAGCAACTGTTCCGCTGTTCCACGTGCAGCATGTGCTCCGGTAAGTATTTCGTTAGAAAGTATTTATTATGCAATTATTAGGTAGAAATTATTATTTAAGCCTATTATGTTGCGCCTATCATGAAAAACCGCTATGTATAGGTATACTCGTGCACGTATACTTATATATATATTTAAAATCACGCACAAATTTTCGTTATTTTTTAGATGATGCACATTTTGCTGGAAAGTGAAAATTATTTTACAAACAAGAAAAAGATCCACATGGTGCACATGTAAGGGATTTTTGTAATTATTTCTTTAATATTTACAAATTGATGAAGGTGTTATAACCTCACCCGGTCCTTGGTCAACCAACTACTTACAACGTAAATCGTAGATTTAACATTTGGCTGGGTAAGATTTATATTTTAACCTTTTAAGTACGGGACTGGTCGATTTATCGAACATTTTCTTGGCCTTCCAATTCTAATGGGCCATATTCGAAAAGGTAACTTAAAAGACTATTGGTCTAAAGATCCTCTGCTTTATACTCCAATTTTCGGTCAAATAATGTCTCGTGATAGGTTTCTTGCAATTTTACGCCATTTACATTTTCATGATAATAAAGATACTTCGGGAATCGCTCACCACCTTTAGTGAAAATGAAACCAATAATAAACTATCTACAATGTAAATTCTCAGCAACTCCTATTCCTGGCAAAAATTTGTGCATAGATGAAAGCCTATTATTATGGAAAGGCAGGCTTCGATTCAAGCAGTATATTCCTTTGAAAAGAAATTGGTTTGGCATCAAACTTTTTGAATTAGTAGACTGTGAGACTAGATTCATGTTGGGTTCTATTGTCAACACTGGCGCTGATACTGATTATCAGAAGTTTGATTTGGATGTTACTGGGGATATTTTCGCTCATTTCTTACAACCTTATTTTTACAAGAGTCATGTCATATACACAGATAATTGGTACTCATCCCCCATATTGACCATAATGACATATGGTCATTTTCCAGGGTTTGCTAAAAGTCGATGGTGTCACTTGTGTGCTTTATGTAAAATTACTAGTCGAACAAAATACATGTGCTCTGATTGTGATATTCCGTTATGCGTAGCTCCATGTTTTGAAGAATATCACACAAAAGAGACATTATCATATAGTCAAATATTTAGACGTGAGAGGCAATGGGTCTCACGGAAATAAAGCACCCTAACGTGAAAGGTAAGGGGACTCGCGGAAAACAAGCACCCCAAAGGGATAAAATTTTCGCCACGTCCACGCTATTGATTTTGGGTCATGCTAAGAGCCAAAAGTAATAATTTTTTCATAATACATCAGTGATAAAAATGCATGTAATGCATATCATTTTTGAACTAAAATACTACAAATAATAAAGTTGACCCTGAAATACAATTTTCAAGATTAAGGATGTCTCCTGAACATTTTTTGATATTTTTTTCGTATTCAGCGCATCCAAATGCGTCTAAAAGCACTCGTAACTCGCCAAATTAAATTTTTAACAATTGGACTTTACGTTCCAGACGGGACTGGCCGATATATCGACCACCAATTTTGTCAGGCACTCCACGTGACATATGTTTTCATTTTATGCACAAAAATTGTGTAAAAAAAAGTCGAATTTCAACGTCAAAATCTCCGTTCTTAAAAGGTTAACGATTAATTTATTTATTGATTTATTAAGAGGATAGACGGACAGATATTGTTCTTTAACAATATAATCATTCCAATCTATTAAAATACCTGTACGCTTAAGCTGCACATACTTAAATAATAAGTGGGCGTTAGTAGTGATTAAAGTTAGGTTTGTTGTAAATATAAAATTTAAATAATATATCTTGTTATATTTTTTGTTTCAGTACGTGTACACCACTGGACCTCGCATCCACATATACATTTTACATTCCAATATCTCATTTTGCAGATTCTAAAATAAAGGTAAATATTTTATATTAATAAATCAAAGTACAGTTAATTGTACTCGGTATCCAATATGTTAAGATGCATATACGTATAAGCTGCAACAATTTATATTTTAAGTGGGCATTAATGCCAATTAACAGTTAAATTAATTTCAAATATATAATTGAAATAATATGTATTTAACATTTAAAATTTATAAGTTTCTTTAAGTGATTTTAAAACGTTTTTATTTTGTTGACCGATGAATTCCAGAAATCCCACCAAAGTTCAAGGGAGGCATAATGGTAAAGTCATTCTTTTACTACTCAATGGAGATGGCCCTCTTAGTATAAATACTGTGCAAAAATACTTTGTTAACGCAACTGGTCTAACCTATGAAGATGCTACCGGAGAAACGTCCATTGGTGTACACGTACTGAAACAAAAAATATAACAAGATATATTATTTAAATTTTGTATTTACAACAAACCTAACTTTAATTACTACTAATGCCCACTTAAAATTTAAGTATGTGCAGCTTAAGCGTACAGGTATTTTAACAGATTGTAATGATTATATAGTTAAAGGTCAATATCTGTCCGTTTATCCTCTTAATAAATCAATAAATAAATTAATCGTTAAAATATACTTCATAAATCTTACCCAGCCAAATGTTAAATCTACAATTTACGTTGTAAGTAGTAGTTTGACCAAGGACTGGGTAAGGTTATAACATCTTCATCAATTTGTAAATATTAAAGAAATAATCACAAGAATCCCTTACATGTGCATCATGTGAACCTTCTTCTTGTTTGTAAAATAATTTTCACTTTCCAGCAAAATGTGCACCATCTAAAAAATGACAAAAATATGTGAGTGATTTTAAGTATACATATATACACGTATTCGTGCACGAGTACACCTATACATAGCGGCTTTTCATAATAGGCGCAACAAATTTTAATTGTTTACTAATTATACCGCGAAAACGTGTAATTAACGCGACAAACTATTGCTTTTTAGGCTTAAATAATAATTTCTGCCTAATAATTGCATAATAAATACTTTTTAATGAAATTCTTACCAGAGAACATGCTGCATGTGGAACAGCGCAACAGTTGCTATGCTGGTAACCATTGATGCGCGCTCTGCTCGTCAGGTGGCACCTAGGCTCTTCCGTAGAATTAAGTAAATTACCAACCTCTGTATGGCGATGCTCGGATGCTCGTCCTGCGATTATGCTCACTCGCTCTTTTTCACTCGAATGTTGCAGCGAGTTTCAGGTTTTGTCCAGTTATCACGGCAGACCGTAGAACTCTCTATTTTGCTCGCGTATACAGTGACTCTACCATCACTGGTATTATTAATGCTTCGTCGTATTACACCAGCATCTATTGTCGGTTGTAAAACAGATAAGTCCTCTCCCAAAATTAAATCAAGATCATCACCGTTGTGAGACATTGTATTTAACTTGAAGTAGCTTATGTTGTTATAAATAATTAACTAATTATATTTTTAATAGCTAATTTAATTCGTTCAAATTAAAATTATCCTTAGCTCTAGTTTAATTCAATATGTGTTTAAATTAAACACACCAAACAATTAATCTAATAATACTAGTAAACAAAAAATTTTAAGCTAACCTAATTAAATCAGAATTAGTTCGCACTTGACGATCCAAAAAAAATATAAATAAACTTGAGTAATTATGAGCTGAGCAGCACAGGTTAGATACGAATGAGGAAATAAAATACAGCGGGGAAATATGTATATGTATTTATTAATTATTATTTGCTAATATGTTTGTATACGCAGCGTTATGATTCTGGGAAATAATATGTATAACATTTATTTATACACCAAAATTTTCATTGAATATTTATTGTTATATTATTAACACCATAAATATTGGGATATATGTGCCAAGGGAATTGTGCAAATTGGAACTAATGTAAATAACAAATAGTTGGGTTTAGCAGGGTAGCAAGAAAACGGTAAGTAGGCCCTGTAAATTATTTACTTTAGCTATTATTGTTGGGGTACAATAATGGGAAAATCAAAATTTTCTAGCAATAGAATTTTCTAGCAGGACAATCTAAATTTATTCACAATTATTTATCAGATTATCAATAAATAATAAAAGCAAAAATGTGTGTTAAGTCAGTAAGCATTAATTATATAATACAGCAAAGAACACAATTTAACTCAACGTGACAGCAGCAAAATGCATATGAATTATAGCATGAATATTTAATAGATGTTACCAAAAAGAAATTATAATCCATTAATAACAAAATAATAAATAATGCTTTCAGCAGCTTTGTGTTATTATTATAACTATAAAATGCAAAACCGTATGTTATATATATATATATAAACATCAGTATCGGTACTTATGGTGACACTACGTGTTATCTTGGTGTTTTGAGGTTATAAAACATATGTAACGACCCACTCTGGAAATTTTTAGGCACTTTCTGACTATAAAAAGACATCTTTTAGACAGTATTTGGTTTTCAGAGTCTGGAGCAGAATTTCTAATTTTCACTATTAAAGGTTTAAATGGTTTACAAGAGTGTGACAGTATATATTTATGACTTTAAAAGTATTTTTAATGAAAAATTCATAAAATTTACAAAAAAAATCATATTTATGTTTTCGACGTAGCTCGAGATGCTTTGCGTACGTAGAGCGGCACCTTTAATTGTTCCAAGGACAACATAATGTTGTCCCACCGAGCCGAGTTGAAGGCATTGCGCATATCCAGTGCGATGATAGCACACATGCGCCCAGAATTCCTAGTACCACCGATGGCATTGGTGGCCAGCTCAACAACTCGACTTATAGCGTCAATAGTTGAGCGCCCATTCCGAAAACCGAACTGATTGTCGGATAGATCGCCTGCCTGTGCAATGGCTGATTGTAGCCTGGCACAAATGACCCGCTCGAATAGCTTCCCAGCTATATCCAACAAACAGAGTGGCCGGTACGAGGAAGGGTTCGCCGGTGGTTGGCTCCCCTTTGGGAGAAGCACCAGCCTCTGTACCTTCCACCGTGCTGGGAAGCATCCTAATTAAATACATGCACTAAATGTATCCGCAAATATTTGTGGCACATTCAGCGCAGCGGTCTTAATGGCCAGACCAGGTATTCTATCCGGCCCTGGAGCTTTACGGATGGATATTCTCCTTGCAGCTATTTTCAGCTCGGTTATGCTAATGTCTGGCGGCGCGACTGCACTGTCGGTCCCCATTAGGCCTGTCTCGGCTGCCCGTTCCTGATGTTGTGGGAATAAGTGGCCCACCGCTCTGTCAAGAAACTGTGGACACGATGGCATTGCGGCGCCCCTGGGTTTGATCTTATTCATCACCATTTTGTAGGTGGGATCGCGGTCCCATTTCTCGCAAAATTCGCGCCAGCACTTGCGTTTAGTCGCTTTAATGGCAGTCTTGCGCTCTTTCCGTTTTTCCTCGTAGGTCGTGGTTAGTTCTTGATACCGCGGCCGGTTCCGAGCTCTCTGGTGCAGTCGCCGAGTTCGCAGACACTCACGGCGTGTTTTTGCGATATTCTCATTCCACCAGTAAATAGGTGGACGACCGAAGGGATGGATTTCCCGACCATAGAGATAACACAAGCCGCTGTTATGGCACGCATGAGTTCCTCGGCTCGTTCTTCCGGTGTTAATTTGACAGCGACTTCTGCTATGGAGCAGAGGAACATTTCTCGGTCGAAGGGAGACGGTACCCATCTCTTGTATTGGAAGCTTTTGTTCGGACCTGCTGCCCTGTTAACCGTCGAAGGGAGCTGGTACACGAGTGCTTGACGGTCGCTCCTCGTGTAGCGATCACTAACTTTCCAGGTAAACCCTCTCTTCATTAATCTGGGATCGATGAAGGTTAGGTCTACTATAGACGACCTCCCCGCCTTGGTAAAAGTGGGAGTCATTGCAGTGTTAGCAATCTCCAACTCCAATATCGCAAAGGCCTCGAGGAGCGTACGACTACGAGTGTTCGTTTTCGTACTGCCCCATTCTGTCGCCCAGGCATAAAAATCCCCTCCGATGACTATTGACAATCGGGAGGACCTTGCACTAGTAATGATGGCATCAAGGGATCAGAAATCCGTCGATGTTATCACTGGTTGGGAGGAAGCAACTGTATATTCGCATACCCGCTACCGCCACCCAAGTAAAATTGGGGAGAGGAGCGGCTATTTTTCCGGATACATGCATGTTTCCACATACCAAGATTCAATGAGCTCCCTGTACTCCTCGCTGACGATAACAATGTCAGCCTGCTGTTCTCTGACCATCTGTGGCAGCAGATCCTGGGCCACAGTACAGTGGTTTAGGTTGATTTGTAGCACCCTAACCATTTCTGTCAGATGCTTCAACCCTAGGCGCGGCAATGTTCTTATCCGCCGCGCAATCCACTGCTTTGTGACTCTCTTGTAATTAATGTAGGTTGTTCAAACACTTTATTGAGGTGGTTTTTTCACTACTTAGTTGGTCGTTCGCAGGCTGTGGTGGACGAGTTGGGCGTCTGTTCCGACTGGCTTGGGGTAAATTCGGGCGTACCGCAGGGCAGTGTTTTGGGTCCTTTACTTTTTTCGGTTTTCATTAACGGTCTCCCAGAAGTACTCGAATTTAGTAATCGCATGATCCATGCCGATGATGCTTAGGTTTACTACTCTTTTCCCCCGGGAGAATTCGAATTGGGTGTCCAGCGAATCACACATGATGCTAACGCGGTTGCATCTTGGGCTTCCCTAAATGGTTTAGATCTAAATGTGAATAAAATCATAGTAATGGTCCTAAGCAGAAAGGCATATGTCTCGCGTATAGATCTAACCACTGCCCCGCGAGTTAAGCTTTTGAATAACTACCAATCAAGTGAAATCACTAGGTGTCTGGCTGCTGCCCACCCTGGAATGGGTGCACGGGATTTTACTCTTCACTATATTTTCATGGACGGGCACTCTTTAGGAATACCCGTAAATATCCTGTTGAAGTCTTAATTTTGCCTCACTTTGACTACGCCTGTGCAGTCTATAACGACTTGGACCAGACCAGAAACGTAAAGCTCCAGAGGCTTCTAAATACCTGTGTCAGATTTGTTTGGGAAAATTTGCTCAGATGTGATCACGTGACGCCCTATAGATTGAAGCTGGGCTGGTTATCTGTGGAGTCGAGACGGCTATTCTTCCTAAACCGTTGACCTACCTACCACCTCGCACTCAGTCACTCTACAAATCATTCGTCATCACTGCCACTAAACAGCTAAACTCACTTTCCATCACGTCATTTGATCCATCCCACATTAACACATTCAAAACATTTGCCTTCGCTCTCTTTCTAAGTCTCGACTCCATAATTTGGGAGGAAAGAGCGACAATCGAAAATTTAGTCCATCCCCATATAAGCGATATAGGTGATAAAAGTGATATAAGCGAATTGAATGTAGTAAGCGAAGATAACACTGCAATTTAACACTGTATTTTACCTGCGCTGTCACACTTATTATTTATATTTTATTATTTATATTTTATTGTATTCGTTGTTATACATCGTAAATTGATTTTTATATTTTTCTATCTATTTATTGCTCTTACTTGTGTTTTTATTTTTATCTTCATATGCCATTTTTGTTATATCTTTTATCTTTATTGCTGGTTTATATTGTTAATCGTATTTGTTATTTTGCGACGCTACTTTCCGTCGGTTGGTAATTTAAACAAAATTATGAACCAACGGAGGTTCCGTCGTAGCGACGTTCAAAATAGCTAAATATCGCCGATTTGTATTTAATTGGGTGCCTGGCGATATTGATAAAAAAAGGAATAATTACTTAAACAAAGTACTCGGCAATCCGGCAAATCCTCACCTCGACTCCTCGTCACAGAGGGAATCCCGACGGCTGGGATTTTCATCCCCACCCTATCGCTATCCTTCTCTATCTTATTCTACTCCTTATCTACCGGCGTTGATTATGGTGGTTGATTGCGTGATCGATACGCGTAGTCAGCCTTGATCTTATTTCCGTCAAGGCCGATTATCCAATAATAGTGGTTTACGTCACCACCAACCTGTTAATTATTGGGTCGATCACGCAACCAATCATCCCCGACACTCGGAAGGCGCGCAATACAAATAAATAATTACCATATCGGTAACCCAGTCGGTGCTGCCGCCCCGTGCCTACCGGCTATGTAATTAATACTAACTATTCCCGACACACTCATACAATAATTAAAATTTATTTTCAACTACTATTTACAGCTATATACATTTTAAAAAACTATTACAACTCGCCCCAAACTCTATCGACGGATCTACATATTTTTATTTAATTAATTAACGACGCAACGTGATTAAAATAATTAATTAATCTAATATAATATACGTGCGCGCGCTATATATAATAGTATATTCTATTATGCCGCGGTATACCTTCGCACGCATACATTACGTATACCGTGACTCCTACTCTACTAGCGCTCCCCTTGCTCCGCGCGCTCTCTCCCATAATCCTACTACGGTCGCTTACTCGAGCTCTTCGCGCGCGCAACACTCTCGCTGCTCGAGTGTTTCCCCCCTTTCCGCGCACCTCGCCTAGTGCCGCGCGATCGTCGCCGTCGGTGCCGCGTTCCTCGGTATACGGGTGTAAGGTGGGGAGAACCCTGGCTCTCCCGACTAGTTGTACGTAGTTCGGGCGTGCGCGCACCCATGCGCCATCTCGACTGTCGTCGTCTGCCGAGCACGTGTGACGGTTGAGGTTAGGACGCCGCCTAACCTCCCGTCCTGTTGACATCAGCAGATATTGATACGCCAGGTATCGTGAGACGACCTGGGCTCGGTCCTTGGCTCACGATACCTCTCGGCCGTGGTCTGGCTCGGAAACCGCGTGTCTTTCCTCGGCTCCGTCGCTAGAACATACCCGTACCGTGGGTATCAATATTTATTTACAAGTGCATCGGTGCAATTCGGTCCGCCAGTGAGGGATTCACTACCCGCGACGCGATCGCGAACTAACGTAAATTAAAAATAATGCATGCACATGACCTGTAAATACAAGCCATGTGCATATACTTGTGCGTTGTACATTTTACAACGTCACAAACAGCCCCCTCCTAAACCGAAACACCCCCGGTGTCCTTCGGTTTACTACAACATCTTACTTCAAATACTTCTACTCATTAAACAAAGCTTTTCACCCTCAATTATAGGTTCTATAATTTAAAATAACTTGTACTACTACTACTATTCTCCTAATTAACGATTCGTTCGCGATACTACATCTTCCCTCGCACGGGCGTCGGACCGACTTGCACACTTCAATTTTTATTTATTTATCACTAACAAGCACCATTATAAAATAAAAATAAATAATAAAAATAGAAAATAGAATATTAATAAAAAAATTCTATTATTATATCTATTCCCTCTCTCTTCCGGCGTATCCTCCTCTACTACCGACGGTTTTCTTCTTATATACATCATGACTCTAGACCTTACTCTATTATAAACATCTCTTCTTCCTCACATCTACCGACGTTTTCTCCTTCTCCTTTCTTCTTCATATTAGGGCTCCCTGACGGGTAATTTCGCCGTAGGGCCTACCATAACCTCTTCTCTACCACCGGCGGGGATTATTCTCCTATCTTCCATTGTGACACACATCTACGAGGTTAAATAAAACGTTTTAATTCGGTGACATGCGATTTCGCGATTTTCCGACTGTTTCCTTCACCACTACCCAACACATACACTTTAGGGGGCAACAGTTTAACGATATCGAACGGTCCTTCATATTGCGGCGCGAGCTTGGCGTTAGATAACGTATATACTCGTCTAAATACTAAATCTCCGACGGAAAAACTAACATCTTTACGTCCCTTATTATACTGTTTCTCCTGCTTGGCACGTGCTTGATCTATGTGTCGAGCTACCAAATCTCGCAGGGCATCTAGACGTTTCATCCTCTCCTTCCATACCTCCGGCGGAATTTTAATGACTGGTCTATGACCTTCTACTTCTCTCTTCAAGGTTTTTACTAGCTTAGGGTGTTTGCCGAAATTTAAAAAGGCAGGTGACACCTTAGGACACCTTGGATGATTGTACGGCGGTGTTTACGGCATGGCGAAATTCGTGCACGTGCACGTTCCAATTCCGATGATCTCCACCGACAAATGCTGATATCATCGTCTTGAGCGTTCTATTACTTCTTTCGACCAAATTAGCCTGGGGAAAGTACGGAGGCGTCGTGACGTGCTTTACCCCGTACTCCGCCAAGGTAGCTTTCAACAACTTGTTGTCGAATTCCCGGCCATTATCCGAGAGAAAATAATCTGGCGAATAACATTAATTCCTCGAACGCCCTTGTAACCGACTTTGCGTCTGCTGATCTCAGAGGTTTCACCTCAATCCACATGGTGAAGAGATCCTGGAATACCACCAAGTATCGACACTGGCTTTTGCTAGGTGGAAATTCCATGAGATCAGCGGCTACTACTGCCCATGGTCTCTCTACGATTCGGCTTCCCATTAATCCGACGGGTCCTGTCTGCGATACCTTGTATTGCTGGCAGGTCTGGCAACTGCGTACAAAGTCATGGGCGTCATATCACATGCCCTTCCAATAATACTCTCTGGCCAGTTTGTCGTATGTCTTCTCGATCCCTAAGTGCCCAGCTGACGTGACACAGTGCGACTCTTGTAACACTTGTTGACGATGGTCTGCTGGCACAACTAGCCTCAAACCTTCTTCCGGCGTAGTTATTGGATCGAGTAATGGATCGTATCTATGACGATACAATAAGCCGTTCTTTACCTTCCAACCATTGAATTTAGCTGGACGTTCTGGCACTTCTTTCAGCATCTTAAGATACCATTGGTCCACTATCTCTTCAAACGCAGTTACGTCTTCCTCTTCCGACGGGAACATCCTGGACAAGGCGTCTGGGACGTGGTTCATAGCATCCTTCCTATGTACCACCTTGAAGTCCCATTGCTGCATCTCCAAGGCCCATCTGGCAAGACGGCCAGTTGGGTTCTTGAGATTCTGCAGCCATCGGACGGCACTATGTTCGGTAATGACCGTAAAGGCCTAGCCTTCAATGTACGGACGCAACTTCTTAATCGCCCACAACATGGCGAGACACTCCTTCTCCGACAGCGTATAGTTCTTCTCAACCGGCGTCAGCACTCGGCTGATATATACGATGGGATGTTCTCCATCATCCTTCTCCTGTGTGAGGACGGCTCCCAAGGCGAAATTACTGGCGTCGCACTGGATCGTAAACGGCTTACTAAAGTCCGGCCTTGCGAGTACTGGCGCTTGGGTGAGAGCTTTCTTCAAAACGTCGAAAGCCTCTTGTTGCTCATCTCCCCACGTCCACTGTTGGCTTTTACGGAGAAGTTTTACCAAAGGTACCTTTAACTCAGAATCCTTCTCAATGAACCTGGCGTATCACCCGACCGTTCCCAGGAACCGGCGCAATTCTCTGACATTGCAAAGCTCTGGGTATTCTACAACCGGCAAAATTTTCTCTGGGTCAGGGCGCAATTCTTAGCTATCCAGAATAAAGCCTAAATACGTTACACTGGAACAGCAAAACTCGCACTTATCCCGGTTAACCATCAAACCAGTGTTTACGAGCTTTCTCAATACTAACTCCAACCACTTCAAATGCTCGTCAAAATCCTCTGTTACTATTATTATATCATCTAAGTAACAGAAGATATACGGCTTATACTCTGGTCCAAATAACGCATCCACTAGGCGCTGGAACGATTTCGGCGCATTTGTATTTGATCGAAAGGCATCCTTTTAAACTGGTATTGCCCTGATCCTGGCACGGCAAAGGCGGTATACTTCCGGCTGGTTGCTTCCATCATTATTTGAAAATACGCCTGCTTCAGGTCGATTTTCGTAATGCACTTTGCCCGTCTCATTTTATCAAGGATGGAATCCATCGTAGCCATCGGATATCCATCCTTTTTCGTAACCTTATTGAGTTCACGGTAATCGATGCAAAACCGTATCGATCAGTCAGGTTTCTTAACCATCACCGGCTCACTGCTCCAATCACTGGTAGACCTCTCAATAATATCATTACGCAACATCTTATTTACTTCGTCTCGCGCAATCTCCAACATCCTCGGTGACAACCGGCAAACCTTATGCATTATAGGTAATGCATCTCCAACATCAATGTGATGTTCGGTTAAATCAGTTGCGCCGAAAGTATCCGACGGTTTCGGCAATATACTTTCTACGAGATGCCTAACACGTTCTCGTTGGTCATCTCGTAACTTCTGGATGCCAGCGCATTCAGCACAAAGCGTCGCTTCCCCCGTCTTCCGCCGTGGCGGCGAAGATTCTCCATTTACCTTCTCGGGCTCGCCACTCTCCTCGACCTAGTCGGGTATCTACGTCGAAAATCCGGCAGAAGTCCATGCCTAATATGACGTCATGGTTTAAGGCATTCATGGCCTTGAGCGGAATTATTTCGGCGTATCCGTCTATCTCCAAATTAAAATTTAGGATTCCTATTACTCGGCGAACATCTCCTGTGACGCTTTTAATTGCTGTCTCACATGGTTCCAACCGGCTTCTGAATCTCTCCATTACTTTCAGTTCAGCGAGCGAAATCATGGCTCCTGGATCAAACAGAGCACTGTAACTCTCTCCTCCAAGATTAAATTCTAGGAAGTTCCTATTATCGGCCGACGTAGCTGCTACATTATCGTCGTTTCGACGTACTTCTTGCTTCTCCTCTCCATTCGGCGGCGGAATACATAATTCCGTCCGCGTTCTCTTGGGAATTGCTCCCGTACTTCTTGAATTCGGCGTCGGAATACCATCTACTTCCTTCTCTGCCGGCAAGTTGAGTGGCGATGGCGCTGAGAGCATCTCTACGGCGCCTTGCACTATAAGTAGCCTCGAAAATTGTCGCTCTTCTTCGAGATCCTCATTGGGCTGTACCGGCGTGGCGCCTTCGCTCTCCTTTTGCCTCACCCTTTCACGAAATGTTTGTAGACTTTTCCGCGAATATTCCGCTTACCCTAGCGAATAATCAACGGCTTCCGGCTGGAGAAAACATAGACCTCGTTTCTTCAACCGCTTCATGTCTATCTCCGTCGTAACGTGATTCTCGATTTGCCTCTCTTCACCACCTACGGCATTCTCCTACTTCTCCACCGGCGGATTATAGTTAACCTTTCCGGCGAGATTAAAGGAGTGCTGCTGGGGGATCAGCGGACTTACTGTCCCCCAGCCAACAAGTTTCCCAACTTGACACGTACTTCGGCACAATCAGGACAATTGCGGAAAACCGCTCCTGGTTTACCGCACATCTGACACGACTCTGGCGATCTGTGTGACGGTGACTGCGGTCTGAACACCTTCTCTGGGCATTGCGCCGCTCGATGTCCCGTCTTGGCACACAGAAAGCACTTTGCGTTCGAGCATTCCGCTGCTCAATGCCCGACCATCTGGCAGTTAAAGCAGGGGCCATAGAATTCCCGACTACCTGGCAACTATGACTGGAATGTTGCATTGCTCGGTCCATTCGGCGGTGCAACCTTCTGCTGATGTGCGTACGGTTTACTCTCCCACTTAGCAGCAGAATTCGTCAATCGGGTCGGCAAACCTCGATTTGTAACTGCGGCGTAAGTCGGCTTCTGAGCCACTTGCACTTCCGCAGCCACGCTCGACAAAATGTCCTTCTTCTGTCGTTTCGACTTTTCCGCTACCTCCTTGGTTGATGCTTGCTTCGCTTTTTTGCTCAATCTTCCTCTCGCCTTTCACTTTGGCGGCTTCCTCCACATCTACATCCGACAGCGCGGCGACCTTTTGCTTTGTCGATCGTCCCTTGTATGCGGCTCCAGGGATTCTCGACGTTTCAACCGGTGGTGGCGGGGTATACCGGCTGTTCATCTCCTGCTGGCGTTTCCACTTCCGCCCATAGTACTCCAGGTCTTTGAAATCTTCTACGAGCTTGCTGGCCATTGCAGTCCTATACTCCGGCAAAAGATTTCTGTACACTGTCTCTACTAACACTTTCTCCATCGGTGGTTTCTTGAAGTGCCCGACGATAATTCGTAGGTTAGAAAGATACCGCGTAATCTTTTCTCCCTTTCCTTGCGTTCGTCAGCGTAACTCGTCCAGCAAATCCTCGTGGTCGAATTTACCTATGAATTGGTGTCGGAACTGACGCCGAAAATCGCGCCACGATGCGATTTGCACCTTCGTTGACCGATACCTCCCACTAGCGTCCTTACTGAGTATGCACGGCAATGCACCCAGCAATTGTGCATCCGTCAAACCAGCGCTCTTCCTACAATCATTCAACTGGCTGAGGAACACGTCAGGCATCTCTCTCTCTCTCTCTCTCTCATCATCAGCAATCCTCAACCCCCAGCTCTTTAGCACTTTCATGCTCCGGAGACTCTCGTCTGGTTTCAGACTGATTGGGCTGGACGACTTCTCTTTTCGAGACCGCACGCGCGTGAACCCTTCATCGGAATCATTCGCTGGAATTAATCCGCGCAAGTTTTCGTCTTTTTGAGCCACTGCTCACTACACTATTGGCGGAAGCATTCTGCTTTGACTGTCTTCATTGCAATCCGCAAATCGCATTGATTTAGCGCTGATTCCACGTCTTTTAAATCAATCGGCTTGACTGCCGTATTGCATCTCGTAGAGTTTGCCATACTCAATGGCTGTTTACTCTTCAACTGCTCAGTCTTCTTCGTCGGTTTTACGCTCTTTCTCCTTTTGTGATTCGCTCCCTCCGTACTAGAGTTACCAGACTCTGTGTCGGATCGGCCTGACGGTATAAACGCATCGGATTCGGCGGGAATAATACTCCTTTTCTTATATGATTTTCTGGGACCGTTCCGACTCAATGCAGTTTCTTGATTACTCCTACTCTCTACCGGTGGAACCTGATTAGACGTAGCGGGAAATACACCCATTCGTGTCATTAACGCATTCCATTCGGTCGGATGCTGGCGGATATAATTACACAACTCCGGCGGAATGGTGAGAGGCGCTGGAGCATAACTTGTCGATGGTAATGCAATCGACGACGTAATGGGCAAGCCTAACCCAGACTGCATCGTAAACGTATTGGAATACGTGCAGGTAGTCTGCGTGGCGACCGTCGTGTACGTTGGAACTTTTGTCGACAGCATTTTCTCTATCAGTTCCGCTCGGCAATAACTCACTATCCGCCTCACTGTCCGCTAAACTTCCATCTTCAGAGGTTACCACCTCTTTGTCACCTACTCCTTTCTCTGTAGTGACAACGCTCTTCTTCCACCTTCGTCTTTGCTTGGCAGCATTATCAACTGCCATCATCACCTTGGCTCGGTGAGTACCTGCGCTTACCGACTCCTTACGTATCTCCGCATGGTCTTCGTCCCATTCGTACCACGGAATATTGTCGTTATTCCGTTCGGCTTCCCGCAACCGAGCACGCAATAATCTGTCTCGCAACGCAGCGTTTGATCCGGCGGCACACAGCCGTCGTGACGCTAACTCTCGACCGACAGAATAGTTGTCATATTGTTATTCACCCGTACCAAAACCCTATACAATATTTTTAGCATTTTTTTTATTTTACCCCAGCCTCTCTTCCCTTCTCACCTATCTACCATTAAATGGAGGATAAATAAGGACTAGTTGTCTGTAACGTGCACAATTTGAGATAAATTAATATTTTATCGCTATAACTGTGTACTGAAAAAAGTGTCAGTAAAAACAGAGAGACGCACACTGCATCTATTCGTAAGTATATCGTAAGTGTGCATCTATTACTTGTGTATGTAGACGAGACCGAACATAGAACACCGCGCCTTGCTGTTCCATGAGCAGTTCGTTTCAAGTGTGTAGGGTTCGACTCAGTGTTAAAAAAGAAAAAAGAATTATTATTTAATTAGTTTATTTTGTTCGACACTGGGGAGCGCTAAGTGAGTAAGGAACTTATAATAAAAGTAATGGCTATAAGCCTTACATACAAAATCATCGAGATCGATCGAGTCTGCTGACTGCTTCACTGGCTGCTCTTATATAGAGTCTAGGTGAGTTATACTTTAGGGTTTCGCTTTTCTCCGCTTTCACCACCTATGCGTCGCTCTCGATACTGTATCTACGTAATATGATTACTAATTAAATTATCACATCATTTACATCTATTTACACAAACTTTCGCTCAAGTAATATTTTATTTGTAATTATTTGTTTATAAATAATCATTACTTGATTTAATTTATTACAAATCACAAATACGAATTTTCGTAACTTTATTTTATATTTGTCTGACTTTTCTTAACTCTATGCTATTTGTCTACATATAGTTAAACTGAGGCGTCACATGTCATATTCTTATTCACCGTAACCGAAAATCCCCATTATAGTTTTCTTAGAATTCTTTTATTTTTATATGCGTCCCCTCTTTCTTTCATATTTAAAATGAAGTATAAAGAAGAACGGTTGTCATATTGCTATTCAACTATACCGAAAACCCTATAAAATATGTTTGAAATTTTTCTAAACTTACATCTCTTCTTCCTCACTCCTCTATCTACCATTAAATGGAGGATAAATGAAGACTGTTTGTCATATTGTTATTCACCGTAACCGAAAATTACTATTAGAGTTTTTTTTAGAAGTCTTATATTTCTAGTCTCCCCCCATCCCCGCCTCTTGCTTTTATCAATAATATGGGGGATAATAAAGAATGGTTGTCATATTATTACTCACCTGTAATATGTCACGCTGCATTCGGCTTAGGGTGCAGGTGAATATTATGAGCTAACTAAAATATTAAATTATTTATTAAAGTAGCTGAACAATATAACGTAGTGGGGATAAGCACCAGCCGCGATTATACGCGACAGAAACGAGATAACTTCTGGGTTATCGAATCTATGATCCTAAGTTACCGACAACGGGGATCGCTGTAGGGGAAGGAACAGGGGAAGGGAAGGAAGGGAATCGAGATCTCGCACACACTAACTTGGCTACGCGGTGTGATTCGGTGCCGTCAGTAGCGGAATTATACGGAAGGGCCTAGATTACTAGCATAGCAACTGTTCCGCTGTTCCACGTGCAGCATGTGCTCCGGTAAGTATTTCGTTAGAAAGTATTTATTATGCAATTATTAGGTAGAAATTATTATTTAAGCCTATTATGTTGCGCCTATCATGAAAAACCGCTATGTATAGGTATACTCGTGCACGTATACTTATATATATATTTAAAATCACGCACAAATTTTCGTTATTTTTTAGATGATGCACATTTTGCTGGAAAGTGAAAATTATTTTACAAACAAGAAAAAGATCCACATGGTGCACATGTAAGGGATTTTGTAATTATTTCTTTAATATTTACAAATTGATGAAGGTGTTATAACCTCACCCGGTCCTTGGTCAACCAACTACTTACAACGTAAATCGTAGATTTAACATTTGGCTGGGTAAGATTTATATTTTAACCTTTTAAGTACGGGACTGGTCGATTTATCGAACATTTTCTTGGCCTTCCAATTCTAATGGGCCATATTCGAAAAGGTAACTTAAAAGACTATTGGTCTAAAGATCCTCTGCTTTATACTCCAATTTTCGGTCAAATAATGTCTCGTGATAGGTTTCTTGCAATTTTACGCCATTTACATTTTCATGATAATAAAGATACTTCGGGAATCGCTCACCACCTTTAGTGAAAATGAAACCAATAATAAACTATCTACAATGTAAATTCTCAGCAACTCCTATTCCTGGCAAAAATTTGTGCATAGATGAAAGCCTATTATTATGGAAAGGCAGGCTTCGATTCAAGCAGTATATTCCTTTGAAAAGAAATTGGTTTGGCATCAAACTTTTTGAATTAGTAGACTGTGAGACTAGATTCATGTTGGGTTCTATTGTCAACACTGGCGCTGATACTGATTATCAGAAGTTTGATTTGGATGTTACTGGGGATATTTTCGCTCATTTCTTACAACCTTATTTTTACAAGAGTCATGTCATATACACAGATAATTGGTACTCATCCCCCATATTGACCATAATGACATATGGTCATTTTCCAGGGTTTGCTAAAAGTCGATGGTGTCACTTGTGTGCTTTATGTAAAATTACTAGTCGAACAAAATACATGTGCTCTGATTGTGATATTCCGTTATGCGTAGCTCCATGTTTTGAAGAATATCACACAAAAGAGACATTATCATATAGTCAAATATTTAGACGTGAGAGGCAATGGGTCTCACGGAAATAAAGCACCCTAACGTGAAAGGTAAGGGGACTCGCGGAAAACAAGCACCCCAAAGGGATAAAATTTTCGCCACGTCCACGCTATTGATTTTGGGTCATGCTAAGAGCCAAAAGTAATAATTTTTTCATAATACATCAGTGATAAAAATGCATGTAATGCATATCATTTTTGAACTAAAATACTACAAATAATAAAGTTGACCCTGAAATACAATTTTCAAGATTAAGGATGTCTCCTGAACATTTTTTGATATTTTTTTCGTATTCAGCGCATCCAAATGCGTCTAAAAGCACTCGTAACTCGCCAAATTAAATTTTTAACAATTGGACTTTACGTTCCAGACGGGACTGGCCGATATATCGACCACCAATTTTGTCAGGCACTCCACGTGACATATGTTTTCATTTTATGCACAAAAATTGTGTAAAAAAAAGTCGAATTTCAACGTCAAAATCTCCGTTCTTAAAAGGTTAACGATTAATTTATTTATTGATTTATTAAGAGGATAGACGGACAGATATTGTTCTTTAACAATATAATCATTCCAATCTATTAAAATACCTGTACGCTTAAGCTGCACATACTTAAATAATAAGTGGGCGTTAGTAGTGATTAAAGTTAGGTTTGTTGTAAATATAAAATTTAAATAATATATCTTGTTATATTTTTTGTTTCAGTACGTGTACACCACTGGACCTCGCATCCACATATACATTTTACATTCCAATATCTCATTTTGCAGATTCTAAAATAAAGGTAAATATTTTATATTAATAAATCAAAGTACAGTTAATTGTACTCGGTATCCAATATGTTAAGATGCATATACGTATAAGCTGCAACAATTTATATTTTAAGTGGGCATTAATGCCAATTAACAGTTAAATTAATTTCAAATATATAATTGAAATAATATGTATTTAACATTTAAAATTTATAAGTTTCTTTAAGTGATTTTAAAACGTTTTTATTTTGTTGACCGATGAATTCCAGAAATCCCACCAAAGTTCAAGGGAGGCATAATGGTAAAGTCATTCTTTTACTACTCAATGGAGATGGCCCTCTTAGTATAAATACTGTGCAAAAATACTTTGTTAACGCAACTGGTCTAACCTATGAAGATGCTACCGGAGAAACGTCCATTGGTGTACACGTACTGAAACAAAAAATATAACAAGATATATTATTTAAATTTTGTATTTACAACAAACCTAACTTTAATTACTACTAATGCCCACTTAAAATTTAAGTATGTGCAGCTTAAGCGTACAGGTATTTTAACAGATTGTAATGATTATATAGTTAAAGGTCAATATCTGTCCGTTTATCCTCTTAATAAATCAATAAATAAATTAATCGTTAAAATATACTTCATAAATCTTACCCAGCCAAATGTTAAATCTACAATTTACGTTGTAAGTAGTAGTTTGACCAAGGACTGGGTAAGGTTATAACATCTTCATCAATTTGTAAATATTAAAGAAATAATCACAAGAATCCCTTACATGTGCATCATGTGAACCTTCTTCTTGTTTGTAAAATAATTTTCACTTTCCAGCAAAATGTGCACCATCTAAAAAATGACAAAAATATGTGAGTGATTTTAAGTATACATATATACACGTATTCGTGCACGAGTACACCTATACATAGCGGCTTTTCATAATAGGCGCAACAAATTTTAATTGTTTACTAATTATACCGCGAAAACGTGTAATTAACGCGACAAACTATTGCTTTTTAGGCTTAAATAATAATTTCTGCCTAATAATTGCATAATAAATACTTTTTAATGAAATTCTTACCAGAGAACATGCTGCATGTGGAACAGCGCAACAGTTGCTATGCTGGTAACCATTGATGCGCGCTCTGCTCGTCAGGTGGCACCTAGGCTCTTCCGTAGAATTAAGTAAATTACCAACCTCTGTATGGCGATGCTCGGATGCTCGTCCTGCGATTATGCTCACTCGCTCTTTTTCACTCGAATGTTGCAGCGAGTTTCAGGTTTTGTCCAGTTATCACGGCAGACCGTAGAACTCTCTATTTTGCTCGCGTATACAGTGACTCTACCATCACTGGTATTATTAATGCTTCGTCGTATTACACCAGCATCTATTGTCGGTTGTAAAACAGATAAGTCCTCTCCCAAAATTAAATCAAGATCATCACCGTTGTGAGACATTGTATTTAACTTGAAGTAGCTTATGTTGTTATAAATAATTAACTAATTATATTTTTAATAGCTAATTTAATTCGTTCAAATTAAAATTATCCTTAGCTCTAGTTTAATTCAATATGTGTTTAAATTAAACACACCAAACAATTAATCTAATAATACTAGTAAACAAAAAATTTTAAGCTAACCTAATTAAATCAGAATTAGTTCGCACTTGACGATCCAAAAAAAATATAAATAAACTTGAGTAATTATGAGCTGAGCAGCACAGGTTAGATACGAATGAGGAAATAAAATACAGCGGGGAAATATGTATATGTATTTATTAATTATTATTTGCTAATATGTTTGTATACGCAGCGTTATGATTCTGGGAAATAATATGTATAACATTTATTTATACACCAAAATTTTCATTGAATATTTATTGTTATATTATTAACACCATAAATATTGGGATATATGTGCCAAGGGAATTGTGCAAATTGGAACTAATGTAAATAACAAATAGTTGGGTTTAGCAGGGTAGCAAGAAAACGGTAAGTAGGCCCTGTAAATTATTTACTTTAGCTATTATTGTTGGGGTACAATAATGGGAAAATCAAAATTTTCTAGCAATAGAATTTTCTAGCAGGACAATCTAAATTTATTCACAATTATTTATCAGATTATCAATAAATAATAAAAGCAAAAATGTGTGTTAAGTCAGTAAGCATTAATTATATAATACAGCAAAGAACACAATTTAACTCAACGTGACAGCAGCAAAATGCATATGAATTATAGCATGAATATTTAATAGATGTTACCAAAAAGAAATTATAATCCATTAATAACAAAATAATAAATAATGCTTTCAGCAGCTTTGTGTTATTATTATAACTATAAAATGCAAAACCGTATGTTATATATATATATATAAACATCAGTATCGGTACTTATGGTGACACTACGTGTTATCTTGGTGTTTTGAGGTTATAAAACATATGTAACGACCCACTCTGGAAATTTTTAGGCACTTTCTGACTATAAAAAGACATCTTTTAGACAGTATTTGGTTTTCAGAGTCTGGAGCAGAATTTCTAATTTTCACTATTAAAGGTTTAAATGGTTTACAAGAGTGTGACAGTATATATTTATGACTTTAAAAGTATTTTTAATGAAAAATTCATAAAATTTACAAAAAAAATCATATTTATGTTTTCGACGTAGCTCGAGATGCTTTGCGTACGTAGAGCGGCACCTTTAATTGTTCCAAGGACAACATAATGTTGTCCCACCGAGCCGAGTTGAAGGCATTGCGCATATCCAGTGCGATGATAGCACACATGCGCCCAGAATTCCTAGTACCACCGATGGCATTGGTGGCCAGCTCAACAACTCGACTTATAGCGTCAATAGTTGAGCGCCCATTCCGAAAACCGAACTGATTGTCGGATAGATCGCCTGCCTGTGCAATGGCTGATTGTAGCCTGGCACAAATGACCCGCTCGAATAGCTTCCCAGCTATATCCAACAAACAGAGTGGCCGGTACGAGGAAGGGTTCGCCGGTGGTTGGCTCCCCTTTGGGAGAAGCACCAGCCTCTGTACCTTCCACCGTGCTGGGAAGCATCCTAATTAAATACATGCACTAAATGTATCCGCAAATATTTGTGGCACATTCAGCGCAGCGGTCTTAATGGCCAGACCAGGTATTCTATCCGGCCCTGGAGCTTTACGGATGGATATTCTCCTTGCAGCTATTTTCAGCTCGGTTATGCTAATGTCTGGCGGCGCGACTGCACTGTCGGTCCCCATTAGGCCTGTCTCGGCTGCCCGTTCCTGATGTTGTGGGAATAAGTGGCCCACCGCTCTGTCAAGAAACTGTGGACACGATGGCATTGCGGCGCCCCTGGGTTTGATCTTATTCATCACCATTTTGTAGGTGGGATCGCGGTCCCATTTCTCGCAAAATTCGCGCCAGCACTTGCGTTTAGTCGCTTTAATGGCAGTCTTGCGCTCTTTCCGTTTTTCCTCGTAGGTCGTGGTTAGTTCTTGATACCGCGGCCGGTTCCGAGCTCTCTGGTGCAGTCGCCGAGTTCGCAGACACTCACGGCGTGTTTTTGCGATATTCTCATTCCACCAGTAAATAGGTGGACGACCGAAGGGATGGATTTCCCGACCATAGAGATAACACAAGCCGCTGTTATGGCACGCATGAGTTCCTCGGCTCGTTCTTCCGGTGTTAATTTGACAGCGACTTCTGCTATGGAGCAGAGGAACATTTCTCGGTCGAAGGGAGACGGTACCCATCTCTTGTATTGGAAGCTTTTGTTCGGACCTGCTGCCCTGTTAACCGTCGAAGGGAGCTGGTACACGAGTGCTTGACGGTCGCTCCTCGTGTAGCGATCACTAACTTTCCAGGTAAACCCTCTCTTCATTAATCTGGGATCGATGAAGGTTAGGTCTACTATAGACGACCTCCCCGCCTTGGTAAAAGTGGGAGTCATTGCAGTGTTAGCAATCTCCAACTCCAATATCGCAAAGGCCTCGAGGAGCGTACGACTACGAGTGTTCGTTTTCGTACTGCCCCATTCTGTCGCCCAGGCATAAAAATCCCCTCCGATGACTATTGACAATCGGGAGGACCTTGCACTAGTAATGATGGCATCAAGGGATCAGAAATCCGTCGATGTTATCACTGGTTGGGAGGAAGCAACTGTATATTCGCATACCCGCTACCGCCACCCAAGTAAAATTGGGGAGAGGAGCGGCTATTTTTCCGGATACATGCATGTTTCCACATACCAAGATTCAATGAGCTCCCTGTACTCCTCGCTGACGATAACAATGTCAGCCTGCTGTTCTCTGACCATCTGTGGCAGCAGATCCTGGGCCACAGTACAGTGGTTTAGGTTGATTTGTAGCACCCTAACCATTTCTGTCAGATGCTTCAACCCTAGGCGCGGCAATGTTCTTATCCGCCGCGCAATCCACTGCTTTGTGACTCTCTTGTAATTAATGTAGGTTGTTCAAACACTTTATTGAGGTGGTTTTTTCACTACTTAGTTGGTCGTTCGCAGGCTGTGGTGGACGAGTTGGGCGTCTGTTCCGACTGGCTTGGGGTAAATTCGGGCGTACCGCAGGGCAGTGTTTTGGGTCCTTTACTTTTTTCGGTTTTCATTAACGGTCTCCCAGAAGTACTCGAATTTAGTAATCGCATGATCCATGCCGATGATGCTTAGGTTTACTACTCTTTTCCCCCGGGAGAATTCGAATTGGGTGTCCAGCGAATCACACATGATGCTAACGCGGTTGCATCTTGGGCTTCCCTAAATGGTTTAGATCTAAATGTGAATAAAATCATAGTAATGGTCCTAAGCAGAAAGGCATATGTCTCGCGTATAGATCTAACCACTGCCCCGCGAGTTAAGCTTTTGAATAACTACCAATCAAGTGAAATCACTAGGTGTCTGGCTGCTGCCCACCCTGGAATGGGTGCACGGGATTTTACTCTTCACTATATTTTCATGGACGGGCACTCTTTAGGAATACCCGTAAATATCCTGTTGAAGTCTTAATTTTGCCTCACTTTGACTACGCCTGTGCAGTCTATAACGACTTGGACCAGACCAGAAACGTAAAGCTCCAGAGGCTTCTAAATACCTGTGTCAGATTTGTTTGGGAAAATTTGCTCAGATGTGATCACGTGACGCCCTATAGATTGAAGCTGGGCTGGTTATCTGTGGAGTCGAGACGGCTATTCTTCCTAAACCGTTGACCTACCTACCACCTCGCACTCAGTCACTCTACAAATCATTCGTCATCACTGCCACTAAACAGCTAAACTCACTTTCCATCACGTCATTTGATCCATCCCACATTAACACATTCAAAACATTTGCCTTCGCTCTCTTTCTAAGTCTCGACTCCATAATTTGGGAGGAAAGAGCGACAATCGAAAATTTAGTCCATCCCCATATAAGCGATATAGGTGATAAAAGTGATATAAGCGAATTGAATGTAGTAAGCGAAGATAACACTGCAATTTAACACTGTATTTTACCTGCGCTGTCACACTTATTATTTATATTTTATTATTTATATTTTATTGTATTCGTTGTTATACATCGTAAATTGATTTTTATATTTTTCTATCTATTTATTGCTCTTACTTGTGTTTTTATTTTTATCTTCATATGCCATTTTTGTTATATCTTTTATCTTTATTGCTGGTTTATATTGTTAATCGTATTTGTTATTTTGCGACGCTACTTTCCGTCGGTTGGTAATTTAAACAAAATTATGAACCAACGGAGGTTCCGTCGTAGCGACGTTCAAAATAGCTAAATATCGCCGATTTGTATTTAATTGGGTGCCTGGCGATATTGATAAAAAAAGGAATAATTACTTAAACAAAGTACTCGGCAATCCGGCAAATCCTCACCTCGACTCCTCGTCACAGAGGGAATCCCGACGGCTGGGATTTTCATCCCCACCCTATCGCTATCCTTCTCTATCTTATTCTACTCCTTATCTACCGGCGTTGATTATGGTGGTTGATTGCGTGATCGATACGCGTAGTCAGCCTTGATCTTATTTCCGTCAAGGCCGATTATCCAATAATAGTGGTTTACGTCACCACCAACCTGTTAATTATTGGGTCGATCACGCAACCAATCATCCCCGACACTCGGAAGGCGCGCAATACAAATAAATAATTACCATATCGGTAACCCAGTCGGTGCTGCCGCCCCGTGCCTACCGGCTATGTAATTAATACTAACTATTCCCGACACACTCATACAATAATTAAAATTTATTTTCAACTACTATTTACAGCTATATACATTTTAAAAAACTATTACAACTCGCCCCAAACTCTATCGACGGATCTACATATTTTTATTTAATTAATTAACGACGCAACGTGATTAAAATAATTAATTAATCTAATATAATATACGTGCGCGCGCTATATATAATAGTATATTCTATTATGCCGCGGTATACCTTCGCACGCATACATTACGTATACCGTGACTCCTACTCTACTAGCGCTCCCCTTGCTCCGCGCGCTCTCTCCCATAATCCTACTACGGTCGCTTACTCGAGCTCTTCGCGCGCGCAACACTCTCGCTGCTCGAGTGTTTCCCCCCTTTCCGCGCACCTCGCCTAGTGCCGCGCGATCGTCGCCGTCGGTGCCGCGTTCCTCGGTATACGGGTGTAAGGTGGGGAGAACCCTGGCTCTCCCGACTAGTTGTACGTAGTTCGGGCGTGCGCGCACCCATGCGCCATCTCGACTGTCGTCGTCTGCCGAGCACGTGTGACGGTTGAGGTTAGGACGCCGCCTAACCTCCCGTCCTGTTGACATCAGCAGATATTGATACGCCAGGTATCGTGAGACGACCTGGGCTCGGTCCTTGGCTCACGATACCTCTCGGCCGTGGTCTGGCTCGGAAACCGCGTGTCTTTCCTCGGCTCCGTCGCTAGAACATACCCGTACCGTGGGTATCAATATTTATTTACAAGTGCATCGGTGCAATTCGGTCCGCCAGTGAGGGATTCACTACCCGCGACGCGATCGCGAACTAACGTAAATTAAAAATAATGCATGCACATGACCTGTAAATACAAGCCATGTGCATATACTTGTGCGTTGTACATTTTACAACGTCACAAACAGCCCCCTCCTAAACCGAAACACCCCCGGTGTCCTTCGGTTTACTACAACATCTTACTTCAAATACTTCTACTCATTAAACAAAGCTTTTCACCCTCAATTATAGGTTCTATAATTTAAAATAACTTGTACTACTACTACTATTCTCCTAATTAACGATTCGTTCGCGATACTACATCTTCCCTCGCACGGGCGTCGGACCGACTTGCACACTTCAATTTTTATTTATTTATCACTAACAAGCACCATTATAAAATAAAAATAAATAATAAAAATAGAAAATAGAATATTAATAAAAAAATTCTATTATTATATCTATTCCCTCTCTCTTCCGGCGTATCCTCCTCTACTACCGACGGTTTTCTTCTTATATACATCATGACTCTAGACCTTACTCTATTATAAACATCTCTTCTTCCTCACATCTACCGACGTTTTCTCCTTCTCCTTTCTTCTTCATATTAGGGCTCCCTGACGGGTAATTTCGCCGTAGGGCCTACCATAACCTCTTCTCTACCACCGGCGGGGATTATTCTCCTATCTTCCATTGTGACACACATCTACGAGGTTAAATAAAACGTTTTAATTCGGTGACATGCGATTTCGCGATTTTCCGACTGTTTCCTTCACCACTACCCAACACATACACTTTAGGGGGCAACAGTTTAACGATATCGAACGGTCCTTCATATTGCGGCGCGAGCTTGGCGTTAGATAACGTATATACTCGTCTAAATACTAAATCTCCGACGGAAAAACTAACATCTTTACGTCCCTTATTATACTGTTTCTCCTGCTTGGCACGTGCTTGATCTATGTGTCGAGCTACCAAATCTCGCAGGGCATCTAGACGTTTCATCCTCTCCTTCCATACCTCCGGCGGAATTTTAATGACTGGTCTATGACCTTCTACTTCTCTCTTCAAGGTTTTTACTAGCTTAGGGTGTTTGCCGAAATTTAAAAAGGCAGGTGACACCTTAGGACACCTTGGATGATTGTACGGCGGTGTTTACGGCATGGCGAAATTCGTGCACGTGCACGTTCCAATTCCGATGATCTCCACCGACAAATGCTGATATCATCGTCTTGAGCGTTCTATTACTTCTTTCGACCAAATTAGCCTGGGGAAAGTACGGAGGCGTCGTGACGTGCTTTACCCCGTACTCCGCCAAGGTAGCTTTCAACAACTTGTTGTCGAATTCCCGGCCATTATCCGAGAGAAAATAATCTGGCGAATAACATTAATTCCTCGAACGCCCTTGTAACCGACTTTGCGTCTGCTGATCTCAGAGGTTTCACCTCAATCCACATGGTGAAGAGATCCTGGAATACCACCAAGTATCGACACTGGCTTTTGCTAGGTGGAAATTCCATGAGATCAGCGGCTACTACTGCCCATGGTCTCTCTACGATTCGGCTTCCCATTAATCCGACGGGTCCTGTCTGCGATACCTTGTATTGCTGGCAGGTCTGGCAACTGCGTACAAAGTCATGGGCGTCATATCACATGCCCTTCCAATAATACTCTCTGGCCAGTTTGTCGTATGTCTTCTCGATCCCTAAGTGCCCAGCTGACGTGACACAGTGCGACTCTTGTAACACTTGTTGACGATGGTCTGCTGGCACAACTAGCCTCAAACCTTCTTCCGGCGTAGTTATTGGATCGAGTAATGGATCGTATCTATGACGATACAATAAGCCGTTCTTTACCTTCCAACCATTGAATTTAGCTGGACGTTCTGGCACTTCTTTCAGCATCTTAAGATACCATTGGTCCACTATCTCTTCAAACGCAGTTACGTCTTCCTCTTCCGACGGGAACATCCTGGACAAGGCGTCTGGGACGTGGTTCATAGCATCCTTCCTATGTACCACCTTGAAGTCCCATTGCTGCATCTCCAAGGCCCATCTGGCAAGACGGCCAGTTGGGTTCTTGAGATTCTGCAGCCATCGGACGGCACTATGTTCGGTAATGACCGTAAAGGCCTAGCCTTCAATGTACGGACGCAACTTCTTAATCGCCCACAACATGGCGAGACACTCCTTCTCCGACAGCGTATAGTTCTTCTCAACCGGCGTCAGCACTCGGCTGATATATACGATGGGATGTTCTCCATCATCCTTCTCCTGTGTGAGGACGGCTCCCAAGGCGAAATTACTGGCGTCGCACTGGATCGTAAACGGCTTACTAAAGTCCGGCCTTGCGAGTACTGGCGCTTGGGTGAGAGCTTTCTTCAAAACGTCGAAAGCCTCTTGTTGCTCATCTCCCCACGTCCACTGTTGGCTTTTACGGAGAAGTTTTACCAAAGGTACCTTTAACTCAGAATCCTTCTCAATGAACCTGGCGTATCACCCGACCGTTCCCAGGAACCGGCGCAATTCTCTGACATTGCAAAGCTCTGGGTATTCTACAACCGGCAAAATTTTCTCTGGGTCAGGGCGCAATTCTTAGCTATCCAGAATAAAGCCTAAATACGTTACACTGGAACAGCAAAACTCGCACTTATCCCGGTTAACCATCAAACCAGTGTTTACGAGCTTTCTCAATACTAACTCCAACCACTTCAAATGCTCGTCAAAATCCTCTGTTACTATTATTATATCATCTAAGTAACAGAAGATATACGGCTTATACTCTGGTCCAAATAACGCATCCACTAGGCGCTGGAACGATTTCGGCGCATTTGTATTTGATCGAAAGGCATCCTTTTAAACTGGTATTGCCCTGATCCTGGCACGGCAAAGGCGGTATACTTCCGGCTGGTTGCTTCCATCATTATTTGAAAATACGCCTGCTTCAGGTCGATTTTCGTAATGCACTTTGCCCGTCTCATTTTATCAAGGATGGAATCCATCGTAGCCATCGGATATCCATCCTTTTTCGTAACCTTATTGAGTTCACGGTAATCGATGCAAAACCGTATCGATCAGTCAGGTTTCTTAACCATCACCGGCTCACTGCTCCAATCACTGGTAGACCTCTCAATAATATCATTACGCAACATCTTATTTACTTCGTCTCGCGCAATCTCCAACATCCTCGGTGACAACCGGCAAACCTTATGCATTATAGGTAATGCATCTCCAACATCAATGTGATGTTCGGTTAAATCAGTTGCGCCGAAAGTATCCGACGGTTTCGGCAATATACTTTCTACGAGATGCCTAACACGTTCTCGTTGGTCATCTCGTAACTTCTGGATGCCAGCGCATTCAGCACAAAGCGTCGCTTCCCCGTCTTCCGCCGTGGCGGCGAAGATTCTCCATTTACCTTCTCGGGCTCGCCACTCTCCTCGACCTAGTCGGGTATCTACGTCGAAAATCCGGCAGAAGTCCATGCCTAATATGACGTCATGGTTTAAGGCATTCATGGCCTTGAGCGGAATTATTTCGGCGTATCCGTCTATCTCCAAATTAAAATTTAGGATTCCTATTACTCGGCGAACATCTCCTGTGACGCTTTTAATTGCTGTCTCACATGGTTCCAACCGGCTTCTGAATCTCTCCATTACTTTCAGTTCAGCGAGCGAAATCATGGCTCCTGGATCAAACAGAGCACTGTAACTCTCTCCTCCAAGATTAAATTCTAGGAAGTTCCTATTATCGGCCGACGTAGCTGCTACATTATCGTCGTTTCGACGTACTTCTTGCTTCTCCTCTCCATTCGGCGGCGGAATACATAATTCCGTCCGCGTTCTCTTGGGAATTGCTCCCGTACTTCTTGAATTCGGCGTCGGAATACCATCTACTTCCTTCTCTGCCGGCAAGTTGAGTGGCGATGGCGCTGAGAGCATCTCTACGGCGCCTTGCACTATAAGTAGCCTCGAAAATTGTCGCTCTTCTTCGAGATCCTCATTGGGCTGTACCGGCGTGGCGCCTTCGCTCTCCTTTTGCCTCACCCTTTCACGAAATGTTTGTAGACTTTTCCGCGAATATTCCGCTTACCCTAGCGAATAATCAACGGCTTCCGGCTGGAGAAAACATAGACCTCGTTTCTTCAACCGCTTCATGTCTATCTCCGTCGTAACGTGATTCTCGATTTGCCTCTCTTCACCACCTACGGCATTCTCCTACTTCTCCACCGGCGGATTATAGTTAACCTTTCCGGCGAGATTAAAGGAGTGCTGCTGGGGGATCAGCGGACTTACTGTCCCCCAGCCAACAAGTTTCCCAACTTGACACGTACTTCGGCACAATCAGGACAATTGCGGAAAACCGCTCCTGGTTTACCGCACATCTGACACGACTCTGGCGATCTGTGTGACGGTGACTGCGGTCTGAACACCTTCTCTGGGCATTGCGCCGCTCGATGTCCCGTCTTGGCACACAGAAAGCACTTTGCGTTCGAGCATTCCGCTGCTCAATGCCCGACCATCTGGCAGTTAAAGCAGGGGCCATAGAATTCCCGACTACCTGGCAACTATGACTGGAATGTTGCATTGCTCGGTCCATTCGGCGGTGCAACCTTCTGCTGATGTGCGTACGGTTTACTCTCCCACTTAGCAGCAGAATTCGTCAATCGGGTCGGCAAACCTCGATTTGTAACTGCGGCGTAAGTCGGCTTCTGAGCCACTTGCACTTCCGCAGCCACGCTCGACAAAATGTCCTTCTTCTGTCGTTTCGACTTTTCCGCTACCTCCTTGGTTGATGCTTGCTTCGCTTTTTTGCTCAATCTTCCTCTCGCCTTTCACTTTGGCGGCTTCCTCCACATCTACATCCGACAGCGCGGCGACCTTTTGCTTTGTCGATCGTCCCTTGTATGCGGCTCCAGGGATTCTCGACGTTTCAACCGGTGGTGGCGGGGTATACCGGCTGTTCATCTCCTGCTGGCGTTTCCACTTCCGCCCATAGTACTCCAGGTCTTTGAAATCTTCTACGAGCTTGCTGGCCATTGCAGTCCTATACTCCGGCAAAAGATTTCTGTACACTGTCTCTACTAACACTTTCTCCATCGGTGGTTTCTTGAAGTGCCCGACGATAATTCGTAGGTTAGAAAGATACCGCGTAATCTTTTCTCCCTTTCCTTGCGTTCGTCAGCGTAACTCGTCCAGCAAATCCTCGTGGTCGAATTTACCTATGAATTGGTGTCGGAACTGACGCCGAAAATCGCGCCACGATGCGATTTGCACCTTCGTTGACCGATACCTCCCACTAGCGTCCTTACTGAGTATGCACGGCAATGCACCCAGCAATTGTGCATCCGTCAAACCAGCGCTCTTCCTACAATCATTCAACTGGCTGAGGAACACGTCAGGCATCTCTCTCTCTCTCTCTCTCTCATCATCAGCAATCCTCAACCCCCAGCTCTTTAGCACTTTCATGCTCCGGAGACTCTCGTCTGGTTTCAGACTGATTGGGCTGGACGACTTCTCTTTTCGAGACCGCACGCGCGTGAACCCTTCATCGGAATCATTCGCTGGAATTAATCCGCGCAAGTTTTCGTCTTTTTGAGCCACTGCTCACTACACTATTGGCGGAAGCATTCTGCTTTTGACTGTCTTCATTGCAATCCGGCAAATCGCATTGATTTAGCGCTGATTCCACGTCTTTTAAATCAATCGGCTTGACTGCCGTATTGCATCTCGTAGAGTTTGCCATACTCAATGGCTGTTTACTCTTCAACTGCTCAGTCTTCTTCGTCGGTTTTACGCTCTTTCTCCTTTTGTGATTCGCTCCCTCCGTACTAGAGTTACCAGACTCTGTGTCGGATCGGCCTGACGGTATAAACGCATCGGATTCGGCGGGAATAATACTCCTTTTCTTATATGATTTTCTGGGACCGTTCCGACTCAATGCAGTTTCTTGATTACTCCTACTCTCTACCGGTGGAACCTGATTAGACGTAGCGGGAAATACACCCATTCGTGTCATTAACGCATTCCATTCGGTCGGATGCTGGCGGATATAATTACACAACTCCGGCGGAATGGTGAGAGGCGCTGGAGCATAACTTGTCGATGGTAATGCAATCGACGACGTAATGGGCAAGCCTAACCCAGACTGCATCGTAAACGTATTGGAATACGTGCAGGTAGTCTGCGTGGCGACCGTCGTGTACGTTGGAACTTTTGTCGACAGCATTTTCTCTATCAGTTCCGCTCGGCAATAACTCACTATCCGCCTCACTGTCCGCTAAACTTCCATCTTCAGAGGTTACCACCTCTTTGTCACCTACTCCTTTCTCTGTAGTGACAACGCTCTTCTTCCACCTTCGTCTTTGCTTGGCAGCATTATCAACTGCCATCATCACCTTGGCTCGGTGAGTACCTGCGCTTACCGACTCCTTACGTATCTCCGCATGGTCTTCGTCCCATTCGTACCACGGAATATTGTCGTTATTCCGTTCGGCTTCCCGCAACCGAGCACGCAATAATCTGTCTCGCAACGCAGCGTTTGATCCGGCGGCACACAGCCGTCGTGACGCTAACTCTCGACCGACATGTTCTTCCGCCATTTTGGCGATCGTCCGCTTCATATTACGTCTCTCTCTACCGGCGGTACCCTCGAGTAATATATGCATCTGTTCGACGTGTTGCGACATATAAATTGGTAATCCGATGGTTAAATAAATTTATAAATTATAATAAACCCGACCCTGATCCTTCAAACGGGTTATTCGACACGGCAAAATTCATAAATTATTACTACCACCACCACAACAATTATTATCTACAAACCTCGTGCCGTAAGGTACTAATTATCAATAAATAAATTAATTGAAAATAATTAAATTATTGCCTCGTGCTTACACTCTCAAGCACAATATATCTATATACGGTATAACTGACGGTTTACAAACTGGCAACCTGTAACAAAATAAAAGTCTGGCGGGTTTGGCAATTTGTTCAAATACCGGCAGTTAATATTAGCGGTTCCGGCGTAATTGCTCTACTACCGGCGGTTAATACCGGCAATTCGTTGTATTTTGAATAACAACTGAAACAGAAATAAATCTGGCGGTTCTGGCGAAAATTCACAACTACCGGCGGTATATACCGGCGTTAATAAATTGAGCATTCACTGAAACAGAAATACAATTTTGGCGGAAAAATACAATTATATATATATATGGGTGGTTCTCTGTGACATCGAAGATGAAAAAAATAAATATTGCTATAACTGTGGGAATATGTTTTAGAGGTATCCAGTAGTTCTTCTGAATTTTTTCAGATTTTTTCTGGGACATTATTTTAAGTTACAGAGAGTCAAAGTTGACATTTTAGCACTTTTTTGCATTATATGCCCATTTTCATGAATTTTTAGCTCCCAGGGGATGCATTTTTCACTAAAAACATAAGTATGACTTTTTTTGTAAAATTTTCCGAACTTTTCATTAAAAATACTTTTAAAGGCATAAATGTATGCTGCCACACTCTTGTAAGCCATTTAAACCTTAAATAGTGAAAATCAGCAATTCTGCTCCGGACTCTGGTAACCTAATACAGTCTAAAAGATGTCTTTTTATAGTCAGAAAGTGCCTAAAAATTTGCAGAGTGGGTCTAAATCATTAAGTTCACTTATGGTCAAAATATCCGGGAAAAGTGCCCGAAATATTAATAGAAATGTATATTTGTTGCCTTATAACGATGAATCTATTACCATGATCATTGCAAAAAAATTTATGCACTTACCTTGGAATGGTAGAAAAGTATCTCCACTTGTTTCAGTATCCATCTAATCCCCTGTAAGCTGCTAAAATTACAAATATTATTATACAATTATAAAACATTATTTTTTAAACATTTATAATGCTGGATTTTTAGTTTTAAACACTTACAAGAATTATAATACTAAGCTGAAGGATTACTATAAAAGTATCAACATTATTATTATTATTATTCAGCAATACATAGTTTGAATTTCACAAACATGTCACTGTCTCGTTATCATATTACTCATTATAATTTCAGATCCGATTTATTTATATATTTTTTGTATTAAATACGTATATTCAGTTATTGTAATAATGATGTTTATATATTTATAGTAATCCTTCTGATTAGTATTATAATTCGTGTAAGGGATGTAAAACTAAAAATCCAGCACTATAAATGTTTAAAAATTAATTTTTTACATTTGTATAATAATATTTGTATTTTTAGCAGCTTACAGGAGATTAGATGGATACTGAAACAAGTGAAGATACTTTTCTACCACTCCAAGGTAAGTGCATAAATTTTTTTGCAATGATTATGGTAATAGATTCATCGTTATAAGGCAACAAATATGCATTTATATTAATATTTCGGGCAGTTTTCCGGGGTATTTTGACCATAAGTGATCTTAATGATTTAGACCCACTCTGGAAATTTTTAGGCACTTTCTGACTATAAAAAGACATCTTTTAGACTGTATTAGGTTACCAGAGTCCGGAGCAGAATTGCTGATTTTCACTATTTAAGGTTTAAATGGCTTACAAGAGTGTGGCAGCATACATTTATGCCTTTAAAAGTATTTTTAATGAAAAGTTCGGAAAATTTTACAAAAAAAGTCATACTTATGTTTTTAGTGAAAAATGCATCCCCTGGGAGCTAAAAATTCATGAAAATGGGCATATAATGCAAAAAAGTGCTAAAATGTCAACTTTGACTCTCTGTAACTTAAAATAATGTCCCAGAAAAAATCTAAAAAAATTCAGAAGAACTACTGGATACCTCTAAAACATATTCCCACAGTTATAGCAATATTTATTTTTTTCATCTTCGATGTCACAGAGAACCACCTATATATATATATATATATATATATATATGCAGTGCAAGACATTTTATGTAAAATTGCATTTGACATGCACGTGCTCAATCAGCATTGAATTAAACAAGATGGCCGTCAAAATGGCAAATCGGCTTCTTTCGTGTGTATGCGAGCTTTACTGAGGAATAAGAAAGGCAATGTAGGCGCTTTTGCGTCGCACATCGACGCGAACAATTCTCTCTATTCAGAGCTTTCAAACCAAAACAATTATTTTGTACGCCGTAGGGGAACGAGAAGGGAAGGATAAATAAAGGTTGGTTGTCATATTCTTATTAATCGTAACCGATAATCCCCATTAAAGTTTTTTAAATTTTTATATTTTTAATCACCCCCCCCCCGCTTTTATTCTTTCATCTTTAAAATAGGGGTTAAAAAGAACGGTTGTCATATTATTATTCACCTGTACCGACACCCTCTGTAATTTATTTTTTAATTTTTATAATCTTACATCCCTTCCATCAGCTCCTTTGTATACCATTGAATGGAGGAAAAAACGAAAGGATGTCATATTGTTATTCATCTGTACCGAAAACTCAGATTAAAATTTTTTTTAATATTCTTACTAGCCATATTACCTCGGTCGCTAACGCTCCCTCGGTTGAATCACATTTTTGAGGCTAGACGTTGATTATAAAGTGTAGTCTTAAATTTATTATTAGTTTATAACAAATAAATTTAAAACGATTTTGATACAATTATTTTATTTTATTTTCAATCCAATTTATTCCTTTTACTCATCATGATATTTAACTATAACAGTTTATTTTCGAATGTTGGTTTGTATTATTTTCTCTCTGCATTTACAGGCTTGAGACTGTCATATAATGAACGTAAATATAATGTGTATTAAAAGTTTCAAATATTTGATTTTCTAACATATATATATATTTCAAAATTATGTATGGTATAATACGTAAATATTTTAAAATTGATAAAAATATACGTTCCAATATGGCTGCATTAAAAATAAAATAAATAATATAATATAACATCTCGTATATTCGTATTTATTTTATATATTTTGTAATTTTTTGTTTCATTAATATCTAAATAAAGTTCTAAAATAATATCACTTTTTGCAGACAATGTATTCTAACAAGTATTATCAAAATATTTTAATTGATATTTAATTAATGCTATATCAGACAATGAATTTTAAATTTGTTTATTTCTTCGGGGTTTTAGTAAAAAAATGTCGCTTAATGCAGACAATAAATTTTAAATTTGTTTATTTCTTTAGTATTTTAGTAAAAAAATGTCGCTTGATGCAGACAATGAATTTTAAATTTGGTTATTTCTTCAGTATTTTAGTAAAAAAATGTCGCTTGATGCAGACAATAAATTTTTAATTTGTTTATTTCTTCAGTATTTTAGTAAAAAAATGTCGTTTGATACAGACAATGAATTTTAAATTTGTTTATTTCTTCAGTATTTTAGTAAAAAAATGTCGCTTGATGCAGACAGTTGATTATTTTAAAATTTATATATTTCTTAAATAATTTTGCCAATAAAATGTCGCTTAATGCAGACAACTAATATTTTAATATTTGTTTATTTCTTAAGTAATGATATATTGAAATGTTGCTTGATGTAAATAATGTATACTTGAAAAATATTCTTTATTATACGTAATTTTATCTACAAATTTTGTCTGATGCTTATATCTTATTATTTTATAATTCGTTTGCCTAATAAGTCGACCTTAAATTGATTTTTAAAAATAAAAAAAAAAATATTTAAGTATCAAACACTTCAGAAAAAACTATATTCGTTGTATATATTACAAACTGAAATCGACAAGTATTTTGAATTGTACCATAAATATATATTTTAAATAAACATTTATATATATATATATATATATATATATATATATATATATTACTAAAACTTCGTAAAAAGTTTCTGTAATTGAAAGCACTAAAATCAAACTGTAATCGACAAGTATTTTGAATCATGTAAAAATATCTACCAATCTGAATACAGATTTTTTTTATTAAAAGTATCTTATACTTTTACTTTTCATTTCTGGCCCTGCCATGTCTTACAGTAATAAATAAATAATATTCTAATGATGTTAATTTGTGCAAAATTAATTTCTGCAAAACTAATAAAATGGACATTTCTTCTTTTTTATTCTTTTAAATAAAATAACACTTGCACCACAAATTATTTTATTAATAATAAATTATTGGTTTATAGTTTATTATTGGTTTATTGGTTTATTATTTTATTTAAAAGAATAAAAAAGAAGAAATGTCCATTTTAATAGTTTTGCAGAAATTAATTTTGCACAAATTAACATCATTAGAATATTATTTATTTATTACTGTAAGACATGCGGCAGGGTAAGAAATGAAAAGTAAAAGTATAAGATACTTTTAATAAAAAAAATCTTTATTCAGATTGGTAGACATTTTTGCATGATTGAAAATACTTGTCGATTACAGTTTGATTTCAGTGCTTTCAATTGCAGAAACTTTTTACGAAGTTTAAGTAATATATATGGGAGATTCCATGTGAAGTGATCGAGTTAAAAAATAGAATTTTGTTTTAATGTATGGAATCAGTAAAAAACTACTTGAATAGAGTGTAGCTAAATTTTTAGACCTGAATTTCAATTAATACCAGAGTTGTAGCCAATCAAAAAATCGAATTTTTTGAAAAAATTGACTTTTTGGCCATGTTTATCACTTAATAACTCAAAATCTAACAATTTTTTCTTATATACATTAAATTTGAAAAAGTTTATTAATTTCAAGAAGAATCAGTTCAAATATTTCATTTATTTTATTTTAAAACTTTGAATATAGTTATAATAAATAAAAACCTTTATAGTAAAAAAAAGGGTTGTACGATCAAAAATATTTTATCCATCCAAAAATCTAATTCATCGATGATTAATTACCTTCAAAATAATGCAAAGTTTGAGTGCGGCAGAGCATTTCAGACAAAGTTATGGTGTTTTTAGTCAAATTTCATAAAAATAGAGAGCGAATGCATTTTATGAAGAAAACAGACTAACCGTATACTTGCATTCAAACAATATGGCACTATTATTCCTCAATATTACTAAAATATACTATTTTTTTGTTAGTCACTGATACATTTTAATCTCTAAGTTGCTTACAAACACAAAACAGTAGGTATAAGCAGTTATACCTGTTATATAATTGGATAAATACCTGAAACTTTTTATAATTCCAATAAATCCAATTATATAACAGGTATAACTAAAAGAATCAGACTTAAATAACAACTAAATAAAAGTATCAGTAACTAACAATAAATAGTGTATTTTAGTAATATTGAGGAATAGTGCCATATTGTTTGAATGCAAGTATACGGTTAGTCTGTTTTTTTCATAAAATGCATTCGCTCTCTTTTTTTATGAAATTTGACTAAAAACACCATAACTTTGTCTGAAATGCTCTGCCGCACTCAAACTTTGCATTATTTTGAAGGTAATTAACCATCGATGAATTACATTTTTGGATGGATAAAATATTTTTGATCGTACAACCCTTTTTTTTACTATGAAGGTTCTTATTGATTATAACTATATTCAAAGTTTTAAAATAAAATAAATGAAATATTTGAACTGATTCTTCTTGAAATTAATAAACTTTTTCAAATTTAATGTATATAAGAAAAAATTGTTAGATTTTGAGTTATTAAGTGATAAACATGGCCAAAAAGTCAATTTTTTCAAAAAATTCGATTTTTTGATTGGCTACAACTCTGGTATTAATTGAAATTCAGGTCTAAAAATTTAGCTACACTCTATTCAAGTAGTTTTTTACTGATTCCATACATTAAAACAAAATTCTATTTTTTAACTCGATCACTTCACATGGAATCTCCCATATATATAAATGTTTATTTAAAATATATATTTATGGTACGATTCAAAATACTTGTCGATTTCAGTTTGATTTCAGTTCTTTCAATTGCAGAAATTTTTTATACGTAAATTTTGTAATATTAAACAAAATGCTTAATTAAAATTCAAAGAAATAGATAAAAAAAGGGAGTTAGAATTAAAATTATTTATTTATCAAATAACAATTTTCAAAGTTTGATTAGAATAACAATACTTGCGGGTTTTGACACCATCTTGGAAGGTGTTTTTGATTTCAGTACTTTCAATTGCAGAAAACTATTATGGAATATAAGTTACATATAAAAAAGGTTATTATTCTATAAAATTGTTTATCTACTGATGTAAAGCACGGGAAGGATAGGCATTGTTTATTTAAAGTGTGACGAGTGACGATAGCGCGAGCCACTCGTCATGGTTCTACGTCGCGAGGCCCGTACGGCCGTCGGGTAAGACCGCGCGTAATACGGAAGGGAAGGGGAACGAGAGAGAATCGGTGAGAAATATTCTCGCGTGAGCCGCCGAGCCGGAAGGTCACCAAAGGTATTAGAGTGACGTCGCCGACGACTGCGTGGTACCACATTCGAGACGTGAGGAGGTTGACTACTGCGGATACAAGGTTAGAGCTCCTTACTCTCAACGAGGATAACGTGTTCAAATAATTCTCGCGTACTCTCTTCGCGCCGCGATCCTGCGTCCGGGTTATGACCCCCCTTCCCCCCGCGATTGCGCCCATTTCGCGCGTTCGCGACGTAACTATTGTTTGTAATACGAACTAGCGAATAAATTTGAATTTCATTTTATCTTTCGATTCGTATCATTTTGATGTCCCGTATTCACCCAGGAATCCCGATCCTTAGTTTGATAAGCAGACGAGCCCGCGGTACTCGTCTGCCAATCCTAAATTCGTACTTCCGGAAGTGGGCTCACTCTGGAGCCCATATCAACGTACACGGTAGCTGTTGAGGTATCGGCGAGCCGTTGACGGAGTGCACGAGAGGCCCGATCGCGCGCGAAGGTAAGTTCGTCACGCGCGATCTCGGGGTTACCCCTACTCGCGCTATCTCCGTGCATTATTCGATAAAACCCGACATGCACCGTTACAAAAGAAAATTAAAAAAAAGAAGCTTCCTTTTTATCAGATTTGTGGAAATTAATTCAAACTTTTTATAGAGTTTAAGCAAAATATATAAAAGTTTAATTAAAAAAAATTCAGTGTATGGTATGGTGAAAAATACTTGTCGATTAGTCCGCTTTGATTTTAGTACTTTCTGTTGCAGAAACTTTTTGGAGTTTAAGCAAAAAAAATATATAAATATTCAATTAAAAGTACTTATCGATATTTGATTTCAGTACTTTCTATTGCAGAAACTTTTTATGGAGTTTAAGCAAAATATAAGTAGAAATAGGATGGGAGTAATAATTAAAGATTTTTTTATCAGATAACATTTTTCAAAGTGTGATTGGAAACCATACTTGCAAATGTTGACATTTTCGTAGAAGGTGTTTTTATTAATACATCAGTGTATAATTTTAATAAATTAATAAAAAAGAAAAATAAAATAAAAATATTTAATTATCATTTCATTTATGCGTTAAAAAAATGGTTATTTCTTACAAGACAGTAAAATGAAACATTTCCTAGTTGCATTGTATTTATTTTACAAACAAATTTGTGTATTATGACATATCTAATAATCATTTATTAAAAAAAAAATACAACTACGGTTAACAGTGAATTACGCCACCATAGCATATATCCATTAGATAATATGTACAATGTATTTTTTTCTCTTCTTGACAAGTCACAATTAAACTTGCCTAGAATAAAGGATCATCGATTTATTCCTTAAATATAATTATGTAAATCTAAATATATACTATATAGTTTAGATTACAACTGGACTGGCACATGTAATTGAAAGTTTCTTCTCGAAGCGACTAAAATTTGCCCATTATTATATTATAACACATTTGTTTATGCTATATGTGGGACTGTATATATTTCAGTTTATAGTTAGACTTAAGACAGAACCACAATTATTTACTTACACAAAATTTGTTTCATTAATTAAATCAATGACTCAATTACAGAATTATCCTATGTTGGTACTTTCAATTCTTTCAATTCTTATATCAACGCAGCTCTCAGTACATATTGTTTTTGAATCATGTATAAGCTGCACTTATACAAATACAAGTAATTAACCAAAATCAAATGAACAACTCCAGCGAATGAATACCATTAAACAAATAAGAAAAATCCTATGAAATATATATATATTTACATACTCATAACAGTGCAGTTTTTAGGTAGTCTCTCGTCACTTAAATTTAAATTTGTTTTGCTGTATCTTCAGAGATTTGTGCTAATATTTACAAGGTAAAATGTTCCTCACAGCAAATTTGCTTTAATTTTACTTTGTACCAATAATTTTTCATTTCAGAGACGTTATTTGCTTAAAATTAATATACTTTAAAAATAACCCTTTCTTATTCAGTGAATTTAATATGATACACTTATAGTTTTAATTAAGCTAAATTTATTTGTAACAAATTATATTCTATATTATTGGGTTACTATAATAATTAATGACAACAGTACAATTTAATATTATAATTTTAGTACAACACAAGAAATTCTATTTAATTACTTAACTATATATGTTAGTTAGTGTCACTATCAAACATTTTATAGGCATGTGAAAGTTACAAAATTATTAAATGTCTTTTACACTTACCAAACAACTGACACATTGATTTTATTTAAATATTAAAAAAGGTATTCAATAAATATATGTAAAGAGAACAATAACTTATCAACATTCTTTTAAATTATTTAAGTCAGTACATATAACTATTAAGCAATCATTTCACTTAACGTTGGAAAGAATATCATACTACATATGTTATAGTCCATATAATTATTAAATATTATGTACTTGGCAAAGTATCGAACACATACATTGGCTTTATATAAAAAATAAAATGATTATTCAGTAATTTTAATTAGGATAGAGAACGATAAAGCATCCACTTAATTATAATCTATTGTTTTTTAAATTATTTTGGTCAATGTGGAAAACATTGAGATATCATGAGGGATTCATTATAAAAATACAAGCATAAGTCCCTTCAAATAATATAAACTTAAAGCAAACACATCAAATTATATAAATAAAATGAATTAATAATATAATAAATATAATTAAAATAATGTAATAATATACATTTATTTTTTGTGGAATTCTTATTAATATTATACTTTAAGATTAAAAAAAGTTATACCATCACTTGCATGGAAATGAGAACATTGTTTTCATGGTTAGAATTTTATCAATGTTTGTCTTCCTCTCTCTCTCTCTCTCTCTCTCTCTCTCTCTCTCTCTCTCTTTCACTCTTTCTCTCGTCGAGATGTCAAAGGTCGACATGCTAGTATAGGATATGGGCGAATATGAAATCTTCACCTTGCAATAGTATCTGCATTGCACTACAATAAGAAATACCGAAACGGAATAATGTGAGGTATTGGAAATAATTACGTAAATAAATAATAATTTTAATTCATAACTTTTCACACAAAATCAGCCAGATGATTCAGCTGTGACAAAAGTATTCACCTGAAACTAGCTCCCTCTCCGTGGCCACGTTTGAACTACTTCTATAAGTTTTTACTTCTGTACGCGCTCTCTCACGGGCTGGAAGCATTGTTGTCTCTTTCTATCTCTGCCTTTCCTATACTATCTCTATCTCATTTTGTTTGAAAGTGACTAATATATATCAAAAGGGAGAAGACGAAATTGAGAAAGGAAATCACAAGCAATATCTTTGGCATTGATTTTCTTGATTGTGCGTAAATGAATCGTGTAAAACTTGTTGTACAGTAAAGATTAATAAATAAGGAACGTAATGCGTGTCAACAGCACAAATACATAATGTAATAATGCAGCGGTTAGAAAAGTAAAAATCTGGGGGCTAGTTAGCTGTATATAATGCTCTCGCGCCTATACTTGCGTCAGGCGCTATCGCGTCCTTTGACACATTATTATTTAAATTACTCTCATTTATATTAAGTATACTCCTTCTGTATTAGTGAGTATCATTGACGATTTCGAAAATTTATTTAAATTTTTTAAGTCAGTACATATAACTATTAAGCAATCATTTCACTTAACGTTGGAAAGAATATCATACTACATATGTTATAGTCCATATAATTATTAAATATTATGTACTTGGCAAAGTATCGAACACATACATTGGCTTTATATAAAAATAAAATGATTATTCAGTAATTTTAATTAGGATAGAGAACGATAAAGCATCCACTTAATTATAATCTATTGTTTTTTAAATTATTTTGGTCAATGTGGAAAACATTGAGATATCATGAGGGATTCATTATAAAATACAAGCATAAGTCCCTTCAAATAATATAAACTTAAAGCAAACACATCAAATTATATAAATAAAATGAATTAATAATATAATAAATATAATTAAAATAATGTAATAATATACATTTATTTTTGTGGAATTCTTATTAATATTATACTTTAAGATTAAAAAAAGTTATACCATCACTTGCATGGAAATGAGAACATTGTTTTCATGGTTAGAATTTTATCAATGTTTGTCTTCCTCTCTCTCTCTCTCTCTCTCTCTCTCTCTCTCTCTCTCTCTTTCACTCTTTCTCTCGTCGAGATGTCAAAGGTCGACATGCTAGTATAGGATATGGGCGAATATGAAATCTTCACCTTGCAATAGTATCTGCATTGCACTACAATAAGAAATACCGAAACGGAATAATGTGAGGTATTGGAAATAATTACGTAAATAAATAATAATTTTAATTCATAACTTTTCACACAAAATCAGCCAGATGATTCAGCTGTGACAAAAGTATTCACCTGAAACTAGCTCCCTCTCGTGGCCACGTTTGAACTACTTCTATAAGTTTTTACTTCTGTACGCGCTCTCTCACGGGCTGGAAAGCATTGTTTCTCTTTCTATCTCATGCCTTTCCTATACTATCTCTATCTCATTTTGTTTGAAGTTGACTATATATATCAAAAGGGAGAAGACGAAAATTGAGGAAAGGAAATCAGCAAGCAATATCTTTGGCATTGATTTTCTTGATTGTGCGTAAATGAATTCGTGTAAAACTTGTTGTACAGTAAAGATTAATAAATAAGGAACGTAATGCGTGGTCAACAGCACAAATACATAATGTAATAATGCAGCGGTTAGAAAAGTAAAAATCTGGGGGGCTAGTTAGCTGTATATAATGGCTCTCGCGCCTATACTTGCGTCAGGCGCTATCGCGCCTTTTGACACATTATTATTTAAATTACTCTCATTTATATTAAGTATATCTCCTTCTGTATTAGTGAGTATCATTGACGATTTCGAAAATTTTATTTTAAATTTTTTTCATCTGTAACTCTTGATAATGCAACATATAATTGACCATGACTAAATACAGGTCTTGGTAAATATAGACCTACTTTTTTAAATGATTGACCTTGTGCTTTATTTATGGTCATAGCGAAACTTGGTCTAATAGGAAATTGTCGTCTAACCATATTGAAAGGTATATCATCCTTTAATGGACATAAATTTATTCTTGGAATCATCACAATTTGTCCTGAATTTTTACCTGTTATAATTTCTCCATATATAGTGTACTGATTTAATTCTGTAATCATGAGCCTGGTACCATTACATAAACCTCCATCTAAATGCAAATTCCTAAGTAACATAACGAACATTCCTTTTTTTAATACTAATTTATGCGGTGGTAAACCATTTGGTATTAATGAATTTATAAAATCTATTGTTATTGTTTCATCCAACTTATTATTTTCATCATTAGTAATACTATCAATGCTTAAATATATCTTACCGTCACCTTCAATTCTTTCAATTATTTCGTTATTAATCGTTAAAACATCATTATTTATAGGTGACAGAATTACTTTGTCTTTAAGAGTATGTAAATCATCAATATTTATTTTATTACCAAAAATATCATCTATCAAATTATTAAATGTAATAAATTCTGAAGGAATTTTTATAACGTTATTATCAATTTCAAATTTTGTAATATTTTTATTTTCTCCAATATTTAATAACCACGTTTTAAACATACTGTTTGAATTTACCATCTTAAATTATTATTTAATGTAAGTTTTTGAAATAATTGCCACAAAGAACTACTTTTTACACATGATTCTAATATTTGAGTTCTATTTCCGTATCGAACTATAGGAAGTTTTTGTCGAAAATCGCCAGATGTTACTAATATTTTACCACCAAACGGTTTATTATTTCGACATAAATCTCTGAAAAAAATATCTATAGCTTCTAATGCATATTTACAAGTCATTGATATTTCATCCCAAATTATTAATTTAATATTTTTTAAAATTTGACCTATTTGTGAATTTGGTGAAATGTTGCATATTGATTGTTCGTTTAATTTAAATGGTATTTTAAATGTTGAATGGATGAAGTTTTACCACCTATTAATAAATTTGCTGCAATACCAGTCCAAGCAACTGATAACTCTGGTATTTTGTTTAATTTCACAAATTTTATAATAGCATTTAATAAATAACTTTTTCCACTACCACCAGGACCATCTATAAAATATAAATTTTCTTTTTTATTATCATAAACTGCTTCTACTATTGTATCAAATATTGTTTTTTGTTCCAATGTTAAAGATTTTAACAATATTTCTATGTCATTATCTTCATTTGCAATAATATCATTATAAAACATATCATTGTGATTTTCATTATCAATATTATCAATATTAGGTAAATTAAATTGTTGTATTGTTAAATTATGTTTTGATAAAACGTTGTCTATAATTTTTAAAGCCTTTTGTTCTCCTAAAATTTCAGGTAATTTAGGATCAAAGAAATGTTCTTTATACTTATTATAAATTTCAAGGCATCAAAATTGTGATCAAATGATATAATGAAAGCGAAAAGTTCACATAGTGCCTGTGGAAATTGAAAATTACAATTTTCTTCTAAACATTTATCCCATTCATTATCAGTAATGATTAAACCTCTAACTATACATGCTTCATAAAATGTATCATAAACAACGCCTTCGTATGAGCGTATATCTTCAAAAGATTCGGCCCCACGTACATGAAGTAATAATAAGCTAAGAAAAAATCGTGCTCAATCTTTAGGATTTACATGAAACATTCTGACTAGAATGGGTTTAATAAACTTTTTCGCTTGTTCTATTCTTTTTTTATCTTGTCGTAAACATAATATTGAGGAATTTCACCATAAAGATACTTCTTGGCTTTCACGTCAGATGAATTTAGTAAAAACCAACTTGTTAATGTTGTTCGATGATTTTTATTAATTAATTTGTCTTCAGATCCTTCTTTAAAATAGATAAATTGTTCATCTTCAAGATGTACAGCTAATCTATATATTGCATGTGATTGCGAATGTAATTTATATTCTTTCATACGATACAAACATACCTTGTAGAAATATATTCGGATATTTCGTCATAATTTAGAACATTGTCTTTTTGCACATTTTCAATTTCTACATTTTTTGTTTCTGTATTACTGAATTTTATTAAAGCTGTATCTGGGCCTTTAGATATTTAAATAAATATTTTATAGATTTTATTGTATTATATATTTCTACGTTAATGTGACATTCAAGTTTTAGACGTAGATATGGATTATATGGAACAACAAAACTGTTATCCGCGATTTTATTGTTGGAGTATGTTATTTTTATTTCGTTATTTTGTCTACGATAAATTGGATAACCATTAGGAGATGTTTGTGTTTTAGTACTGAAACATTTTGGATAATGTTTTGTACAATATATTTTCCTTCCATCCATACATACACTATTTTTATTCTGAATTCCACAAGGACCATGAATCATATTTGGTTTTACTAATTCATATAGTCTCGGAAATTTATTTTTATCAGGAATTTCTGCACATATGATATTATCAATTTGATCTGTATTTCGAATTTTGTTTAGTTCAGTTGATCATACTAACATATGAATGTGGGGCAGTCCTCGTTTTTGAAATTCTATAACATAAATGTAAGAATTAACTTGACCAAGAATTTCGTGTTTCAATAATTGCTCCATTAATACCTTTACTTTTAGGTCAAATACACGCACTATCAGATCTGGTCTGTCAAGTGTATTTTCATATTCTAATAAATTTTCTGTAATCTCGTTCCATTTAGGATTGCACGTCATTGTCAGAAAAATGTCTGGTTTTCCATTATTTTGCATTATGGTTGTTGCATCTAAAAAGTTCTGTTGCATCGCTCTAGGACTACCTATATAACTAGACGTATAACCATTTTACCAATAGAAACATGTTTATTATTATTTTTTTGTAAGTTGATCCATTAAACCTTTATATCGATCAGTTCGTAATTTATGCTGATCTTTTCTAATAAAATACAGACGAGTATTTTCAACTTTAGACCATGAGTTTAGGATAAACTGGTTTGATAAACTTTTGTACAATATATTTTACTTCCATCCATACATACACTATTTTTATTCTGAATTCCACAAGGACCATGAATCATATTTTGTTTTACTAATTCATATAGTCTCGGAAATTTATACATATGATATTTCATTGATCTGTATTCGATTTTGTTTAGTTCAGTTGATCATACTAACATATGAATGTGGGGCAGTCCTCGTTTTTGAAATTCTATAACATAAATGTAAGAATTAACTTGACCAAGAATTTCGTGTTTCAATAATTGCTCCATTAATACCTTTACTTTTAGGTCAAATACACGCACTATCAGATCTGGTCTGTCAAAGTGTAGTTTCATATTCTATAAATTTTCTGTAATCTCGTTCCATTTAGGATTGCACGTCATTGTCAGAAAAAATGGTCTGGTTTTCCATTATTTTGCATTATGGTTGTTGCATCTAAAAAAGTTCTGTTGCATCGCTCTAGACTACCTATATAACTAGACGGTAGCATAACCATTTTACCATAGAAAACATGTTTATTATTATTTTATTGTTCAGTTGATCCATTAAACCTTTATATCGAGCAGTTCGTAATTTATGCTGATCTTTTCTAATAAAATACAGACGAGTATTTTCAACTTTAGACCATGAGTTTAGGATAAACTGGTTTGATAAACTTTTGAGATTTAAACATGGATTAAATTCTTTTCGAATACTAAATCTATATGAATAATATTGCAAGGCAGATATATTATTATATTTTTTTTCATCTGATAAACTTTTCATACATGGTTCCCAACCTGAATCACCGAAAGGAAATATTAATGGATACATCATTGGGTCAATGTCTTTGTTTATAATTGCAATTGATTGAGGTTTCTTTCCTTTTTGAAAAATACATATATCTCTGTTAGAAGGTGGTTCTCCATTTTCTCCAACATAGACGATAGCAATTCATTACATACTTGTAGCGTACAAATACCGCTAAATTATAGGGATTTATTGAATTGAATTGGAAAAAATTTTAATTGACCTTTAATTTACTAATAGGAAAATTTTTTAATTGTCGCGAAATTTATATATTGAAGTTGAAGCAAATTCCGTGTAATTTATAACCAAATACGAAGAAAACCCTTTAAATTAAATTATTGTTTAATGAAAGGAATAGGATACAAAGGGAAAATAATTCACATTGATTAAAGCACACAAAAGAAGAAAATTTATTTTTGCTCGCAAAAAAATTGTTTGGAAAAAGCCACGCACGTGCATAAAAAACCCAAGAAATAATTAATACTAATTTACAAAGATGAAAAGAAATTATTAGATAACAAAAGAGGGTTATCACGACCAGTTGTAATTGTTAAAATAGATAATCTTACGTAATTGTGTGTGTTTGTTGCTAATGCAACTGGATCCAGGCAATAGGCGGGTAGCCTCGTTTCTTCCCGTGTGTAAAAGTGTAATCGTTAGCGCGTCGACGCTAGTGCCTGCAGGGCTTAAATTGTGAGGCACCCGACGGTGAAATTGACCGGAGATAAACTCCGTATGTGAGGTGCATCTCTTCGACGTTGTTTGTAGTGGTGTGTATGTAATCGTGAACTCGTGTGTACACGCGAACGCGCCGCACACCCGACGCGTAATTGAAAATAAATGATGAACGAATCGTTTTAATTGAATTGTCGATTGACGCCTTCCTCCCGACTACCGGACGCACGCCCGATTTATGCTAATTCGCGACCCCCGCGCGAGCACGATGAGCGAACACCCGATCTCCTTCCTCGAATTCTATAGAGCCCGGAACGAACCGTCGGATGACCGATGCGAGATGTTCAAGCTTGAACTGAAGAATCGCGAGAGTACGCACCGCTAAGTCGCGCGCCTAAATTTTTCCCCCAAAAATGTAACGTATGACCGCCGCGACCAATTAGCGTCGCCCGCGGCTCCGATTTTGTTTTACTAATTCATATAGTCTCGGAAATTTATTTTTATCAGGAATTTCTGCACATATGATATTATCAATTTGATCTGTATTTCGAATTTTGTTTAGTTCAGTTAACCATAATAACATATGAATGTGGGGCAGTCCTCGTTTTTGAAATTCTATAACATAAATGTAAGAATTAACTTGACCAAGAATTTCGTGTTTCAATAATTGCTCCATTAATACCTTTACTTTTAGGTCAAATACACGCACTATCAGATCTGGTCTGTCAAGTGTATTTTCATATTCTAATAAATTTTCTGTAATCTCGTTCCATTTAGGATTGCACGTCATTGTCAGAAAAATGTCTGGTTTTCCATTATTTTGCATTATGGTTGTTGCATCTAAAAAGTTCTGTTGCATCGCTCTAGGACTACCTATATAACTAGACGGTAGCATAACCATTTTACCAATAGAAACATGTTTATTATTATTTTTATTGTTAAGTTGATCCATTAAACCTTTATATCGATCAGTTCGTAATTTATGCTGATCTTTTCTAATAAAATACAGACGAGTATTTTCAACTTTAGACCATGAGTTTAGGATAAACTGGTTTGATAAACTTTTGAGATTTAAACATGGATTAAATTCTTTTCGAATACTAAATCTATATGAATAATATTGCAAGGCAGATATATTATTATATTTTTTTTCATCTGATAAACTTTTCATACATGGTTCCCAACCTGAATCACCGAAAGGAAATATTAATGGATACATCATTGGGTCAATGTCTTTGTTTATAATTGCAATTGATTGAGGTTTCTTTCCTTTTTGAAAAATACATATATCTCTGTTAGAAGGTGGTTCTCCATTTTCTCCAACATAGACGATAGCAATTCATTACATACTTGTAGCGTACAAATACCGCTAAATTATAGGGATTTATTGAATTGAATTGGAAAAAATTTTAATTGACCTTTAATTTACTAATAGGAAAATTTTTTAATTGTCGCGAAATTTATATATTGAAGTTGAAGCAAATTCCGTGTAATTTATAACCAAATACTAAGAAAACCCTTTAAATTAAATTATTGTTTAATGAAAGGAATAGGATAAAAAGGGAAAATAATTCACATTGATTAAAGCACACAAAAGAAGAAAATTTATTTTTGCTCGCAAAAAAATTGTTTGGGAAAAAGCCACGCACGTGGCATAAAAAACCCAAGAAATAAATTAATACTAATTTACAAAGATGAAAAGAAATTATTTAGATAACAAAAGAGGGTTATCACGACCAGTTGTAATTGTTAAAATAGATAATCTTACGTAATTGTGTGTGTTTGTTGCTAATGCAACTGGATCCAGGCCAATAGGCGGGTAGCCTCGTTCTTCCCGTGTGTAAAAGTGTAATCGTTTAGCGCGTCGACGCTAGTGCCTGCAGGGCTTAAATTGTGAGGCACCCGACGGTGAAATTGACCGGAGATAAACTCCGTATGTGAGGTGCATCTCTTCGACGTTGTTTGTAGTGTGTGTATGTAATCGTGAACTCGTGTGTACACGCGAACGCGCCGCACACCCGACGCGTAATTGAAAATAAATGATGAACGAATCGTTTTAATTGAATTGTCGATTGACGCCTTCCTCCCGACTACCGGACGCACGCCCGATTTATGCTAATTCGCGACCCCCGCGCGAGCACGATGAGCGAACACCCGATCTCCTTCCTCGAATTCTATAGAGCCCGGAACGAACCGTCGGATGACCGATGCGAGAGCTGTTCAAGCTTGAACTGAAGAATCGCGAGAGTACGCACCGCTAAGTCGCGCGCCTAAATTTTTCCCCCAAAAATGTAACGTATGACCGCCGCGACCAATTAGCGTCGCCCGCGGCTCCGTCGCGAGTCCCTTCGTTGCTCCTTCGCGTTCCTTCGCGTCCCCCCTTACGCGCTTGACTCTGATGTCCGGGAAGAATATCGATCAGTTCGTTCTCGCCGGTCAATACTCTTCCTGGAATTTCAAGAATGCACGAAACACTCCCCCGGCTACGAACACGAGTGAGCTGAGTGAATGTTGGTTGTATACGTGTTGTAATGTTGTGATAATTGTATCTGTTGTTGTAATTGATCTAAATTGAAATATTAAATACATCCGCATCATGTTTACAACAGATTTAAATAGACGTAAATAGATTCGCATGAATACATTGATAATAGTCTGAAATCATGGAAAAATGAAAAATGAAATACAATGTTGGAATAGGACAGAATAGAAAAGATTAACAATTAAGGTTGCATAGGCAATGGACAGATTGATGTGGCGTTGCGGGTATACGTTCCCCGTTGAGTCTTGACCTTGAGTATTCGACTGACTCCATCCGCTCCAGGGCAGGCTTCGATGATTAATCCCAACTCCCACATCGAGCAGGGCTTGTTTTTATCAATAAGAACAACCACCAGTCCTGGTTTCATCTCGACGCCGTCGGTCAGTCACTTTTGACGTTGCTGGAGCTCATGCAAATATTCGAGCTGCCAGCGACGCCAAAAATGCTGACGCACCTTGGTGATCAGTCTCCATGCTGACAGCTGTTTATCTGGGGCAAAAAGAAAACTATCCTCAGGAATGGTTGATAATTTTCGGCCAACGACTATGTCAGAAGGAGTTACAGCAGATGGATCATTAGGATCGTTGGATAGAGTGCAAATAGGACGTGAATTTAATATAGCTTCTATTTCAATTAGTAAAGTTTCTAATTCTTCAAAAGTCAATAATTGCCCACCCATAACTCACTTTAAATGGTGTTTAAATGATTTTACCGCGGCTTCCCAGATTCCTCCAAAGTAGGGAGATTCTGGTGGATTAAAATGCCAATTGATTTTACGTCTGAGAGAAAATGAGTGAACTTGATTTTCGAATTCCTGAGAAGTGAACATTTCATGTAGTTCGCGCAATTCGTTGTTGGCTCCGACGAAATTTAAACCGTTGTCTGAATAGACATGAGAGGGGATGCCCCGACGACTGATGAAGCGTCGAAATGCACCGAAAAATGCGGCCGTAGTCATGTCGCTAACCAATTCGATATGAACGTATTTAGAAGCAAGATCGATAAAAACTGCGCCGTATACTTTGACCTTACCACGATTGCGGAATTTCTTTTCCTTTATGTGCATTGGGCCGAAATAATCTAATCCAGTGTGATAGAATGGAGGAGCCTCACGAATCCTAGCACTAGGTAAATCCGCCATTTTATAGTTAGCCGGTTTGGGATCGTTTTTGAAGCAAGTGACGCATTGTCATCGATAACCCAAAATCGCTGTCGAATTGCAGATAGAGTGAATTGACATCCTGCGTGAAAAGTGCGCAGATGAGCATCTCTAATGATGAGATTAGTGACGTGATCACCAGTCGGAAGCATGATTGGAAATTTCTGATCTTCTGTCAAGTTGGAGTGTCTTAAACGACCCCCCACTCTTAACAGACCTCGATTGTCGAGAAAAGGGTTAAATGATGCGATTTTCGAATTTTTCACCTTTTTTGAGACTTGAAGCAATTTAATTTCTACATCGAAGTGTCGACTCTGAACCAGCTGAATTACCTTAATTTCAGAATCTATTTGTTCTTGGAGACTTAAAAACCTATTATTAAATTTGTATTTGAGACGCATTCGCAAACAATAAGCAATGGAATGTGTTAATGTTGTATAACTGGAAAATCTGGAAAACAAATCACATTCGATTACCTGTGTAGCGAGACACGCCTTTTTCCTTAAACCCGGAAGATTTGTCTTAGATGAAATTATCGATACAGGCCATTGATTTTCTTTTTGGGCTAACCATGAAGGGCCGGAAAACCATAGACGATTGTTAGTGAATTCATTCGGGAATTGACCGCGAGATAATGCGTCTGCCGGATTGTCGTTCGTGCGAATATGTCGCCATTCTACCTTTTCATTGAACGTCTGAATCTCCTTGACCCGATTACCTTCGAAGACCTTGAGAAGCTCGGGCGGTTTTTTCAACCATTGAAGAACGATCGTGGAATCAGTCCAGAAAATTGTGCGAGAAAATTTGAATTCGAACGCTTTGCAAGCTTCTTTGTATAAACGAACTAGCACTACCGCGGCACACAATTCGAGTCGAGGGATAGTTATGTCGATCTTTCCATCCTTTTTCAATGGAGCAATCCGAGACTTAGAACACGCCAAATTGACAAGCACGTTGTCAGAAGCATCACTAGAACGAATGTAAAGACAGGCTCCATAGCCATTGAGACTAGCGTCGCAAAAACCGTGGATCTCAATGCCACGTGGTTTGTTAATTAAGACCGGCCGTGCTATTGATACTTCCTTCATGCTTGCCAGCTAGGCTGCGAAAGCTAACCACTTTGAACTCAAATCTTGAGGAAGTTGATCGTCCCAATCGATGTTTAATTTCCAACATTGTTGCATAATTAATTTAGCACAAAATACGATCGGACCTAGAAGACCAAGAGGATCGAAGATTTTTGCTGTTTCTGCCAAAAGGACACGCTTAGTGAATTTTTCATCGAATTTGAGAACCTGAGATTTATAGACCAAATGGTCTGTTTGAAAATTCCAAACTATACCTAGCGTCTTAGACACTTCGTCGGGAATAATCGCGACTTCCGTATGGCCGGCTCTTTGCTGTAAATCGAAGAGTGCTCGAGAATCGTTAGAAGCCCATTTACGAATATTAATTCCTCCGCGCTTGGCTAACTGAATTAATTCGTCTCGAATTATAATTAATTCTTCTATGGTGTCTGCGCCTGTCGAGACGTCATCAATGAACTCGTGTTTTTTGAAGATTCGGCTAGCTCGAGGAAAATTAACAGATTTATTGTCTGCAAGTTTATGAAGAGTCCTAATCGCTAAGAAGGGAGCAGCTGTAATGATGAATACTCGTACTTGTCCGTCATGATACCAAAAAATTCGCTGATACGAGTGATCACGAGGATCTAGTTCTGTTTGTCGATACATTTTTTCAAGATCGCCTGTAATGACGTAGGGATAAATCCTAAAACGAAGCAAATGCGTGAATAACTTCGGTTGAATCGTTGGCCCGGTTAAAAGTACATCGTTCAAAGAAAGACCATTGGAAGATTTTGCCGAAGCATCAACAACTACTCTCAATTGAGTCGTAAGACTCGTTTCTTTAATTATGCAGTGGTGTGGAATATAGTAACCCGGTGACGATTCATCCGATGCTAATCGCATGTGACCTAAATCTATCCATTCTTGCATGACCTTGCTGTATTCTAATTTTAATTTAGGATTAGCTTCTAATTTTTTGTTTAACGAGTGGGGACGACGCAACGCCTGCGTGCGGGAGTCACCTAATTCGACAAAGTTCGGCCGAAATAGTAATCTGACTTGATATCTGCCGTTCGTTAAACGAATCGTTGTTTCGAGATAGAATTGCTTTGACAACTAAAAAATTGAAAATGACTGAATATAATTGACACTACTAGAATGTAATCGAAAAACTTGATGTCAAATTATTTACGTTGAAAGAAAGGAAATTACAAATGCAACCAACACGTGTATGCGCAGCTCACTCAATCGCAACTTAAATGAATTTAATTGAAAAAATAAAAAAAAATAAAAATTAGCTATGAACAATTGATTACAAGTGGGCAAACTAAAAGATACGATATGAATTTATTTAAATTGAATTTAGTATTAAAGTTCCAAAAATCAGAATTCAAATTAAAAATTTAAAGTATTAATTAAGGTGATTGTAATGGACTAAAACTTGCATTGAAACGAAAAACTACGATAAAATTGTTAATACGTACTTGAAATTAAATGAAGTTATTAAGCCAGAAATTTAATTAAAAGGTCTAATTGATCAACAATAGACATGAAGTTAATTTAATTGTGAACGTACAAATTTAAGCAAATAATGTCAGGAAAAAGTAAATTAAATCCGAAGTCTAAAGCTAAGTTTCGAACGGGTGAAAAAACAAAAAGCTGTTTATGTCACTCGAACGAAGAAAAAATGCGAGTTACTTAAGATTGAATTTAAGATTAAACAAATTGATTAATTGACTAAATTATCTCGGGTTACGAAGATACAGCCTAATCGCTATACAACCATACAACTTGAAATCGACTGAAATGTTGTAGATTACGAAATATATATACAACTTGTATATATATCAATTTGCTGTAACGTAAAAAGAACAAAAAATACACATATGGTTGAATTAATTGATCCGACGGCAAGTTAAATTGTATGAATGAACTGAATTTAAATCAAATTAATTATTGAACAAATTGAAGTCGTTAACAAGGGTTGAATTAATGTGAGAAAATTAATTAATTTATTGTAACAAAAGTGAAAGGGTGATGTTAAAAATGCTATGATACAAAAAATTCAAAATGATGAAAAGTATATTGAGGTTACTAAACAATTAAAAGTAGCAAATGAAAAATATTAAACATAATAAAAAATAAGAAATTAATTACTATTGTATTTAAATGGATAATTCTAAAGGTGGAGTTTAACCTGATCAATCATTCGATATTATTACATAATTATAAATAACTAGTTATGTAACATGCAATGTATATGTATATATATATATATATATATATATATATATATATATATATATATATGAATTGAAGCTGAAAGAAAAGAAAAGGGAACTTTATTAAATATATAATTTATAAGCGAAAAAAAAGTGTTTTAATGGAATGCAAAATTTAGCAACTACTTATTTGTGTAACAAGTTAAATGAAAGTGAAATTCTAATAATGAGAAAAATCGAATTTAATTTGTATAACTAATATTGAACTAAATTAACTGAGCAAACTCGAATTATGAATAGCAAAATTTTAAACTGTTAAAATTGTTAATAAGAAAAGGACGAATTTACAATGCAATGAATCTAAATAGTTAAATGAATTTATATATTTTAATCGTAAAGAAAAAAGGAGAAAAAATTTTAATGTTTCAAGTTGAATTAATTATTAAAAGTGAGACTATTTTATTTAAACCATAATTAAATAATTATTTGGGATGAAGCTAAATTGAACAAACTAATTGAAACGGCTAAATTAAAAGTTAACAAATTGAATTGATGTAACGTGAAACTTTAAACAAATTCGAGATTTTACTGTGATAAACAAAGCTAAATTTATTGTTATTGATTTTACAAAATGAATAATTAAATTAAAACTCTAAGAATTTAAACAGAATGACTAAATTATAAAAGAATTTAATTGAATCTATTTAACTCGCGAATGACTATTGAACAAAGTACTAAATAAAATGAAAAATCTCAAAAAGAAAAAAAAATTCTAAGTTTGAACTCGAAGCGACCGAATGACAACAATGTTTCAAGCTAAGGTGATCTTCACCTCTATGTACTACGCGCGCAGCGTAATTCGACTATCGCGGTTTAACTTTAAGCAGAAAAAAGAATAACACACGTGCGAAGGTTGCAGCAACCTTGCGCGTGGCGACAGAAAAACAATTCCTCGAATCGCAACGGACAACGAAAAAATGCGAGTAATGTCGAATTTTTCGACTTCCAAGTATTACAATATAATATTCGAAATAAAATTTTACTTATCTTTTTTGCGTGAAATGACGAGAAGATCCCTGTTGTCCTGGAGGCGGTGAAGTCAGTCAGGTCGAATAAAAAGATGAAATTGAAAGTCCTTTTTATGCACTGAATTTAACGAACTTTTCGATCGAACGAATTTTTTATTTGAAGTTAATTGAAGTTAATCTGATTTATTTTTTACCTGGTCGTGATTTACAATCTGGTCGTGATACCTCACAGGAGGCACCAAAAAATGTAGCGTACAAATGCCGCTAAATTATAGAAATTTATTGAATTGAATAAGAAAAAATTTTAATTGACTTTTAATTTACTAATAGGAAAATTTTTTAATTGTCGCAAAATTTATATATTGAAATTGAAGCAAATTCCGTGTATTTTATAACCAAATACTAAGAAAACCCTTTAAATTAAATTATTGTTTAATGAAAGGAATAGGATAAAAAGGGAAAATAATTCACATTGATTAAAGCACACAAAAGAAGAAAATTTATTTTTGCTCGCAAAAAAATTGTTTGGAAAAAAGCCACACACGTGGCATAAAAAACCCAAGAAGTAAATTAATACTAATTTACAAAGATGAAAAGAAATTATTTAGATAATAAAAGAGGGTTATCACGACCAGTTGTAATTGTTAAAATAGATAATCTTACGTAATTGTATGTGTTTGTTGCTAATGCAACTGGATCCAGGCCAATAGGCGGGAAGCCTCGTTCTTCCCGTGTGTAAAAGTGTAATCGTTTAGCGCGTCGACGCTAGTGCCTGCAGGGCTTAAATCGTGAGGCACCCGACGGTGAAATTGACCAGAGATAAACTCCGTATGTGAGGTGCACCTCTTCGACGATGTTTGTAGTGTGTGTATGTAATCGTGAACTCGCGTGTACACGCGAACGCGCCGCACACCCGACGCGTAATTGAAAATAAATGACGAACGAATCGTTTTAATTGAATTGTCGATTGACGCCTTCCTCCCGACTACCGGACGCACGCCCGATGATGCTAATTCGCGACCCCCGCGCGAGCACGATGAGCGAACACCCGATTTCCTTCCTCGAATTCTATAGAGCCCGGAGCAAACCGTCGGATGACCGGTGCGAGAGCTGTTCAAGCTTGAACTGAAGAATCGCGAGAGTATGCGCCGCTAAGTCGCGTGCCTAAATTTTTCCCCCAAAAATGTAACGTATGACCGCCGCGACCAATTAGCGTAGCCCGCGGCTTCCCCCGTCGCGAGTCCCTTCGTTGCTCCTTCGCGTTCCTTCGTGTCCCCCCCTTACGCGCTTGACTCTGATGTCCGGGAAGAATATCGATCAGTTCGTTCTCGCCGGTCAATACTCTTCCTGGAATTTCAACAATGCACGAAACAATACTGCTATTTGCGATTTGTTTTTTAATGCCTTATCTCTAGTTAAATACATTTTAATTTCTTGAATCGGATGATCTAATCTTATTGATCGTTCATGTTCTTCGTGTTCAATTTCATGCATCATTTTATAAGCACTTGCTAATGGATTTATGTCGCGTAACATACTATCTAAATCTACATTATATTAAAGTTATCTTTTTGAGCGATTTTGTAAAAACTCCCCTATTCTTGCGAAAAATACTTAAAACATATATATTTTATGATAAATATGTGTAACATAAGTTAATGCATCATATTACTGACAAAAAAATTATTATTATAATTACTAAGTGATATAAAAAAAAAAAAACCGATAAATTATAATGTCCGTCCGTCCGTCCGTCCGTCCGTCCGTCCGTCCGTCCATCCGTCCGTCCGTCCGTCCGACAAACATTATCTTGGCGTGAGAGAGACAGTGAGAGGAAGAGATAGGGAGACAGATAGAGAGAGAGAGATATTCTCTCTCTCTTATTCTCTCTCTCTTTCTCTCTATCTTTCATTCTCTCTCTCTCTCTCTCTTTCTCTCTATCTTTCATTATCTCTCTCTTATTCTCTTTCTCTTTCTCTTTCTCTTTCATTCTCACTCTCTTATTCTCTTTCTCTTTCTCTCTATACTTCATTCTCTCTCTCTTATTCTCTCTCCCTTTCTCTCGATCTTACATTCTCTCTCTTTTATTCTCTCTCTCTTTCTCTCTATCTTTCATTCTCTCTCTTTTATTCTCTCTCTCTTTCTCTCCATCTTTCATTATCTCTCTCTTATTCCCTTTCTCTTTCTCTTTCTCTTTCATTCTCTCTCTTTTATTCTCTCTCTTTTATTCTCTCTCTCTCTCTTTCTCTCTATCATTCATTATCTCTCTCTTATTCTCTTTCTCTTTCTCTTTCATTCTCTCTCTCTCTTATTCTCTTTCTCTTTCTCTCTATATTTCATTCTCTCTCTCTTATTCTCTCTCTCTTTCTCTCTTTCTCTCTATTTTACATTCTCTCTCCCCCCCCCCTCTCTCTCTCTCTCTCTCTCTCTCTCTCTCTCTCTCTCTCTCTCTCTCTCTCTCTCTCTCTCTCTCTGTCTCTCCATCTATTATTCTCTCTCTATCTCTCCTTCCATCTATCATTCTCTCTCTTTATCTCACTTACTCTCTATCTTATTCTTGCTCTCTCACTCTCTTTATCTCTCATTCTCTCTCTTTATTTATCTCATGCTCTCTCTCTTATTCTCTCTCTCTTTCTCTCTATCTTTCATTCTCTCTCTCTAATGCACTCTCTCTTTCTCTCTATCTTCCATTCTCTCTCTCTATCTCTCTCCCTCTCTCTCTCTCCCCCGCTCTCTCTCTCTCTCTCTCTATCTCTCCTTCCATCTATCATTCTCTCTCTTTATCTATCTCAAACTCTCTCTCTCTCTATCTCTTTATCTCTCATTCTCTCTCTTTATCTATCTAATTCTCTCTCTCACTCTATCTCTTTATCTATCATTCTCTCTCTCACTCTATCTCTTTATCTCTCATTCTCTCTCTCTTATTCTCTCTCTCTTTCTCTCTATCTTTCATTCTCTCTCTCTATCTCTCTTACTCTCTCACTCTCTTTATCTCTCATTCTCTCTCTTTATCTAACTCATTCTCTCTCTCTCTATCTCTTTATCTCTCATGCTCTCTCTCTCTCTCTATCTCTTTATCTCTCATTCTCTCTCTTTCTCTCTATCTTTCATGCTCTCTCTCTTATTCTCTCTCTCTATTTCTCTATCTTTTATTCTCCCTCTCTAATTCTCTCTCTCTTTCTCTTTATCTTTCATTCTCTCTCTCTCTATCTCTCTCCCTCTCTCTATCTCTCACTCTCTCTCTCTCTCTCTCTCTCTCTCTCTCTCTCTCTCTCTCTCTCCCTCCCTCTCTCTCTCTCTTAATCTCATTATCTCTCTTTCTCTCTATCTTTCATTCACTCTCTCTCTTATTCTCTCTGTCACTCTATCTTTCATTCTCTCTCTCTTATTCTCTCTCTCTTTCTCTCTCTCTTTCTCTCTCTCTTATTATCTCTCTCTTTCTCTCTATCTTTCATTTTCCCTCTCTCTCTCTCTATCTCTCCATCTCTTTCTCTCTATCTTTCATTCTCTCTCTCTTTCTCTCTATCTTTCATTATCTCTCTTTTATTCTCTCTCTTTTTCTCTCTATCTTTCATTCTCTCTCTTTTATTCTCTCTCTCTCTTTCTCTCTATCTTTCATTATCTCTCTCTTATTCTCTTTTTCTTTCTCTTTCATTCTCACTCTCTTATTCTCTTTCTCTTTCTCTCTATATTTCATTCTCTCTCTCTTTCTCTCTATCTTACGTTCTCTCTCCCTCTCTCTCTCAATCTCTCTCTCCCGCTCTCTCTCCCTCTCTCTCTCTCTCTCTCTCCCTCTCTCTCTCCCTCTCTCTCTCTCTCTCCATCTATTATTCTCTCTCTCTATCTCTCCTTTCATATATTATTCTCTCTCCCTCTCTCTCTCCCTCTCTCTCTCTCTCTCCATCTATTATTCTCTCTCTCTATCTCTCCTTTCATATATTATTCTCTCTCTATCACTCCTTCCATCTATCATTCTCTCTCTCTATCTCACTTACTCTCTATCTTATTCTTGCTCTCTCACTCTCTTTATCTCTCATTGTCTCTCTTTATCTATCTCATGCTCTCTCTCTTATTCACCCTCTCTTTCTCTCTATCTTCATTCTCTCTCTCTAATTCTCTCTCTCTTTCTCTCTATCTTCCATTCTCTCTCTCTCTCTCTCTCCCTCCCTCTCTCCCTCTCTCTTTCTCCCTCTCTCTCTCTCCCTCGCTCTCTCTCTCTATCTCTCCTTCCATCTATCATTCTCTTTCTCCATCTCCCTTACTCTACATTTCTTATTCTTACTTCCTCACTCTCTTTATCTCTGATTCTCTCTCTTTATCTATCCCATTCTTTCTCTGTCTATCTCTTTATCTCTAATTCTCTCTCTCTCTATCTCTTTATCTCTCATTCTCTCTCTTTATCTATCTAATTCTCTCTCTCACTATATCTCTATATCTCTCATTCTCTCTCTTTATCCATGTCATGCTCTCTCTCTTATTCTCTCTCTCTTTCTCTCTATCTTTCATTATCTCTCTCTTATTCTCTTTCTCTTTCTCTTTCTCTTTCATTCTCTCTCTCTTATTCTCTTTCTCTTTCTCTCTATATTTCATTCTCTCTCTCTTTCTCTCTATCTTACATTCTCTCTCCCTCTCTCTCTCCCCTCTCTCTCTCCCTCTCTCTCTCCCTCCCTCTCTCTCTCTCTCCATCTATTATTCTCTCTCTATCTCTCCTTCCATCTATTATTCTCTCTCTATCTCTCCTTCCATCTATCATTCTCTCTCTCTATCTAACTTACTCTCTATCTTATTCCTGCTCTCTCACTCTCTTATCTCTCATTCTCCCTCTTTACCTTACACGCTCCCACTCTCGCACTCGCTCTCTATCTCCTATTCACTCTTTCTTATTCTCTTTCTCTTTCTCTCTATCTTTCATTCACTCTCTCTTATTCTCTCTCTTTCTCTCTATCTTTTATGCTCTCTCTCTCTTATTCTCTCTCTCTTTCTCTCTATCTTTCATTCTCGCTCTCTAATTCTCTCTCTCTTTCTCTCAATCTTTCTTTCTTTCTCTCTTATTCTCTCTCTCTTCCCCTCTCTCTGTTACTCATTCTCTCTCTCACTCCCCCTCTCTCTATCACTCATTCTCTCTCTCCCCCTCTCTCTCACTCACTCTCTCTCTCTTTCTCTCTCTATCACTCATTCTTTCTCTGTTCCCCTCTCTCTATCTCTCCTTCCATCTATCATTCTCTCTCTATCTCTCTATCTCTCTAGCTTATTCTCTCTCTCTCTCTCTCTTAATCTCTCTCTCTCTCTTTTAATCTCTCTCTCTCTCTCTTTCTTAATCTCTCATTCTCTCTCTTTTTTCTATCTAATTCTCTCTCTCTTTCTATCTCTTTATCTCTCATTCTCTCTCTTTATCTATCTCATTCTCGTTGGATTGAGTCTTGCTCAGATACCAGGCCCATCGCGAAGCTCTGTGAGGTCTCTAAATTGCTTGAAAGGTTGGTACACTCGCAGTTATCTTACTATTTGGAATCAAATCTCAAACTGATTGATAGACAGGCAGGGTTTCGCAGGGGCCACAGTACACAGACCGCCCTTTTAGGTGTTCTCGACGACATCAGAAGGGCTATTGACTCACGTATGATCAGGATTTTGGTCCTGTTCGACGTCTCCAAAGCGTTTGATTCGGTACCGCACGGCCCGTTGTTGTTTAAGCTACGTAATATGGGTTGCTCAAATACGGTTCTTAGATGGTTTTTTCACTACTTGGTCGGTCGCTCGCAAGCGGTAGTGGATGAGTTGGGCGTCTGCTCTGACTGGCTTGGGGTAAATTCAGGCATACCGCAGGGCAGTGTTTTGGGTCCATTACTTTTTTCAGTTTTTATCAATGATCTCCCGGATGTTCTTGAGTATAGTAATCATATGATTTATACCGATGACACCCAGGTTTACTATTCCTTTCCACCGGACGAATTTGAATTGGGTGTCCAGCGAATCACACATGACGCAAATGCGGTTGCGTCCTGGGCTTCTCTCAATGGTTTAGATCTGAACATTAATAAAACAAAAGTAATGATCCTGGGTAGTAAGGCATATGTCTCGCGTATAGATTTAACCACTGCCCCGCGAGTTATGCTTTTGAATAAATCTCTCCATTACGAAAATCAAGTAAAATCACTTGGCGTCTGGCTACTGCCCACTCTAGACTGGTCCAAACACGTTTTGACAATTTCTCAGAGGGTGCACGGAATCTTACGTTCGCTACGCTTTCATAAACGTGCCTTCTCCAGAAGCATCCGAAAATCTCTTGTAGAAGCCTTAATATTCCCTCACTTTGATTACGCTTGCGCGGTCTATAATGACCTGGACCAGACCAGAAACATGAAGCTCCAGAGGCTCCTAAATGCTTGCGTCAGATTTGTTTGGGGAAACTTGCGTAGATTCGATCATGTTACGCCCTATAGGTTGAAGTTGGGCTGGCTATCTGTTGAGTCGAGACGATTATTTTTCATTACCTCTTTATCATTTATCATCTTATCACATAATTCTCCTCATTACCAAGCAGATCACTTCGTCAAACTTAGCAGCTCATCTAACCTACGCATCTTATCTCGTCATCCTCCGAAACCGTTAACCTATCTTCCCCCTCGTACTGAATCGCTTCACAAATCATTTGTCATCACAGCCACCAAGCAGTTAAACTCACTCTCTATCACGTCATTCGATCCATCCCACATCAACACATTCAAATCATCTACTTTTACTCATTTTCTTCGTCTCGATTCCTTAGCTTGGGAGGAAAGAGCGACCCGTGAAAATCTCATCCGTCCCCAATTAAGCGACCTTACTGCTTTAGATATAAGTTTTATGCGTGATATTAGCTATGTAAGCGACTTATCGTTACAGAATGAAGCGAATGAGGAAAATTAATGTTATAATTGCGCTGTGATATTTTTATTCATTAATTGTCTATTATTTTTGTGATATTTTTATCAGTATTATTTTTTCAATAAGTTATTCCTTCATTTTACATTTTCTTGTGCTCATTTTTATATTTATTTTTATCTTTATATTTTTCTCTGCGCCCACCTCTTACGCTGCTCATTCTATTATGCATTACTTGGCATTGTATTATAAACTCACGTGCGTTTTATTCTTGCGTTTTATCTTTATTTTTATTTTTACAATTTGTTACTTTCAATCGTTTTTATTATTATTTTATTCCTGCGTTGTATTTTATTTGTTAATTTTACTTTGTTAATTTATTTTTGTAATACTTTACGATGTATGTATTTTTGTGTTTACGGGGTTTCTACCCCTAAAACCCAATAAAGTTTTCTATCTATCTATCTACTCTCTCCCACTTAATCTCTTACCCATTCTCTCTCTGTCTCCCTAACTCTCGCTCTCTCACCCTCACTCTCCCTCTCTCTCCCTCACACTCCCTCATTCTTATACTCACTCTCTCCCTCTCACAGTCCCTCATTATTACTCGCTCCCACTCTCGCACCCTATCACTCTCTCTCTCTCATTCTCGCTCTCACTCTCTATCTCCCATTCACTCTTTCTTATTCTCTCTCTCTTTCTCTCCATCTTTTATACACTCTCTCTTATTCTCTCACTTTCTCTCTATCATTCATTCACTCTCTCTTATTGTTTCTCTTTCTCTCTATCTATCATTGTCTCTCTTATTCTCTCTTTCTTTCTCTCTATCTTTCATTCTCTCTTATTCTCTCTCTCTCTCTCTCATTCTCTCCCTCTCTTTATCTTTCATTCTCTCTCTTTCTCTCTCCCTCTCTCTATCTTTCATTCTCTCTCTCCCTCTCTCTCTCTCTCTATTTCTTCCTCTCACTGTCTCTCTCTCTCTATTTCTTCCTCTCACTGTCTCTCTCGCTCTGTCTCATTCTCTCATTCTCCGTCCGTCCGTCCGTCCGACAAACATCATCTTGGCGTCAGAGAGAATAAGTCAGAGCGAGAGAGACAGTGAGAGGAAGAGATAGGAAAACAGATAGAGAGGGAGTGAGAGAATGTGAGATAGAGAGAGGGAGAGAGAGAATTAGAGAGAGAGAATGAAATGAAGATAGAGATTGGAAGATAGAATGAGAGAGAGAATGAGAGAGAGAGAGTTTGAGAGATAGAGACAAAGAACGTGAGGTACAGAGCGAGTAAGAATGAGAGATAGAGAGAATGAGAGATAGAGAGGGAGTGAGAAATAGAGAGAATGAGAGATAGAGAGAATGAGAGATAGAGAGAAAACGAAAGTTAGAGTAATAGAGTGCGAGAGTAAGAGCTAGGTCCCGGTTCAAATCCGGGCTGAAGCTGTTTTCATTGCAATTTCGAAAATGTCTGAAGAGTTGACTTTTATTTTTCATACAAGAAATTATAAGAATATTGCATTTTTCAAGGTTTTCTCGGCGACATGTTGTTATAATAACTTGAAGCTTTGTAAAATGATAGATAATTACATAACGGAGAGCAACTAACTCCTGTTTTTGCGTAAATTTGTTTTTATTAATTGTTATAAGTAAATTAGTTGTTTTTTCGTCTGCTATTTTCTGGTGCGAAATTTGTATTTGTAATTGTGTATGATACCCACTTAAATAAGTTATCAATCGACATAAGAAGGTTTAAAACGTGTAATGAACGAAAAATTGCTGTAATGAGTTTTTGTTATGACATCTGACCTGGGATATGATCTGAGATCTCCAGTGAGATTTTTTAATGGGGAGATATATATATATATATATATAAGTAAACAATATATCAAAAATAATATAACAAAACAATATATCAAAAATTGTAAAAACAAATCGTTATTTCTATTTGAACTTCTAATATTTGTCATCCTAGTACATGTGATATTTTAAATTCTAATTGGAATGTTATAATTAATAATTTATTAACGGGATGTAATAGTCAATTTTTATCGACCGAGTAATGGCACACGCATTTTGTTAATTAATCATTAAATACGTGAATAAATGTAAAACCAAGACATCATTGCCCCCGTATTGGTATCTTCTGCAATTCAGCAAAGCGCAAAGTATGTACGCGCAATAATTAACGAGAATGATTGGAAGGAAATTTTATAACCTAATATCCGCTATGTGAAAATTTCTTTCCAATACCATTTTAATACGAATTAAAATATCTGTTTGACTTTTTGCAGAAAAATAGATTATACAAGTTCACAGGGCAATGATGTCATCATTTCCTTTTATTTAAAATATGTATTAGTTAATTAAATATAATTGTCTCATATGGCTCGGTAGGTAACTAATTGAGTATTGCATCCCCTTAATATGAATCGATCTATTATGAATTATATAAAGTTTATCAGGTATTAATGTAAATAATAATATTCGAATTAATTATTGGGAGTAACAAAAATTGTTAATGATATAAATAGTAAAAATGATCATTCTTTTATTAATTATTACGGATTTATCCCAACAAATTATATAATTATAATATTTATTTAATTACTAGTACTATAAATTATTTTACTAAATAGTTTTTAACAAGTAATTTTTTGAATATTACATTACATGTAATTTGATGGTAAAGAATTATTATGTTAACAATACTATTTAACTGCGAGCGAAGCGAGCATCTTGGCTAGTCTTGTATTAATTCCTTGTCTAAATTATTTTGATTTGACTGAGACAATCTGTATTCGTTTGCAATTTGATTATCAAGTATATACAATTGGCCAAATTTTGGACGATCTAGTTCATTTGGGTGTAAAGCATATGTATTATGATATATTTGTCCACATATTTTTAATACTTGTGGTCCAACAGTAGAAAAATGTGCTAATTTAGCACCAAAACTTGCAAATGCTAAGAAATTGTTGTAAATTCTGATATTTTGTCTAAAATTCTTATCTTTGTTACTTTGTCCCAATAAATATTTTGTTAGATTTTCAGGGTAAATATTATAATTTTCAAGTTTTATTTTATTTCTATGACAACAATCAGAATACCTATTGTCTTTTTGAATTTCATTTTTAAAATGTTTTGCTTCACAAAATACACATTCATAAATTAATTTTCCAAGGTAATTGCACTCAATAATAGATTCATCGAAATCCCATTCTTGTGAAAATGAGCTATAAATAGGATTCCCATTGTAACGGTAAGCGAGTTACCGATCAGGTAAGCAACGCAAAAGAGGATATACAGCGCGGCGCGCGCACTAACGCGCGAGAATCGTGCGCGCCCAGCTGAGAGTACTGAGATAGAGTTCGCGCGCGCACGGCAACAACAACGTATTGGTGACCGGATTTTATTGTTTTTTTACGGGATCAAAGAAAGAAAGAACTGGTGTCCTTTGTGTGTGGGTGTGAAAACCTTCACCCCACTAACCTCCACGGCGGCGTGTACAGGAACACGTCTCACAGACAGTGAGAAAAGGAGGCGCGGTGTATCCAGCCTTCTCGACTGTTGGAGAGAGAGAGAGAGAGAGAGATACACGAGTACGAGCTCTCTCTCGGTGGCACAGCCTTTTCCCGCCGAAGCGAGATATTCAGATACGCGGTAAGTGGTGCACCACGTTTAGACCCGCGTGTCTACATAATATTTCGCGTCCCGATTTACCTGGTACGGTCCAGGTGAGGAAGCGTTCCTCCTTTTCCCCCTCTCGTGACAATACCCGCACGGATAGACAGGTCGGTGGTTCGCGGGAACCACTTTACGAGAGAAGGCGCGAGTGACGTAGGAAGCTTCTACGTCAAAGCTCTCTACGTCAGAGATACATACGTCACACGGTGTGACGTATGCCATCAGGTTAAGCAGCCGATCACTCCCGGATCGGTTGCTCGTAACTCGTCGGTTAATAGGGTTTAACTACATGTTTTCGCGCTGACCTCGGGGATAGTCATCGGTACGACTCCCCGTAAATTGTTAACGTTAATTTATTATTTATTTATTAATATTTACTTGTTAATTTAATAAATTGACTCGGCGAGACAACCTTTCTCGCCGATTAACGAATAATACCGATTGTTGATAGTGTTTGACCGGTTACCGTCCTATCGCATCGTGGGACTGCACACTTAAGGTTGGTAAGTTGGGACAAATTGGGCCTAACCGTGGGCCATACATATCCCCAGTGCCCACCCCGTCGCACCATGTAAAATATCTGTTTTAACGTTTTTTTATGTTTTACCGAATTTTTTATAAATTTTCCTTTTTGTTCAGTATCATTTAATTTGACTTCAGTACTTATTTGGTTTATTAACTCGCCCTTAATTTTTGTTATTTCTATTCTTTCATTCTTCTCTAATTCTTGAGATGCAGCCAAATTTTCAATTTCTTTAACTTCACATTGTTTATTTCTATATTTACGTTTTTGTTCTGCTTCAATTAATTTCTGTTCTTCAGTAATTTTTTTCCTTTTTGGCTTTTCATTTTTGAAATTTCATTTTTTCTATTAATAGATTGTGATTTTCTAAAATTACGTTTGCGTTCAGCTTCAGCTGATTTCTGCTTCTCAGTCATGTGTTCTCTTTTTTTGCTCTTTAATCTTGAGATTTCAATCTTTGTATCTACAGATTGAGATGCTCTAAAATTTCTTTTGCGTTTTGCTTCAGTTAATTTCTGCTCCTCAGACACCTGTTTTCTTTTCTCGTTCTTTATTATTGAGATTTCTTTCTTTATATCTACAGATTGAGATGCTCTAAAATTTCTTTTGCGTTCTGCTTCAGCTAATTTCTGCTCCTCAGACATCTGTTCTCTTTTTTGGCTCTTTAATCTTGAGATTTCTTTCTTTGTATCTACAGATTGAGATGCTCTAAAATTTCTTTTGCGTTCTGCTTCAGCTAATTTTTGCTCCTCAGACACCTGTTTTCTTTTTTCGCTCTTTATTATTGAGATTTCTTTTTTTATATCTACAGATTGAGATGCTCTAAAATTTCTTTTGCGTTCAGCTTCAGATGATTTTTGCTCTTCATTCATTTGTTTTCTTTTCTTCCTTTTTAAGATTGCAATTTCGTTCTTTCTATCTTCAGATTGAGATTCTCTGTATTTACGCTTCCGTTCTGCTTCAATTAGTTTTTGTTCTTTCGTCATTGGTTTTCTTTTATTTCCTTTAATTATTGATACTTCATTATATCTATCTTCAGATTGAGATGTTCCAAATGTTCGTTCTCGTACTAATTCATGTGTTTTTTTATGTTTTACTTCTGAAATTTTTTCTTGCATTACATCGATAATGATAATGATATATTTTTAATTTTGTTATCTTTATTTAATTCTTCATCGTGCAATTTTTTCATAACTAAACGTTTGATTTGTAATTTTAACTTGTTTGCAAAAGTGATTTTTTTTTCTTCTTTATTTACTACTGTTTTTCTATTATCATTGGCTGTAAATTTTTCTTGTAAAACTTTTTTAAATTGGTTAACATCTTCATTTAAATCGATTGAATCAATGATCATTGGCACATTCTTATTAAGTCGGTTAACATCTTCACTTAAATCAATTGAATCAATATTCATAGGAGTATTTAACAATGCATTTTGATAATTTGCTGAATACTCCAGCATGTTATAATTTTTACAAACTTGTTTAAAATTGTGAGCTAAAATAATATCTTGGCGAATCTCATTATTATGGATAACAGGTTTTAAAATTGGAAACATTTGAATTTTTTCATTTTTAAATATAAATTCTAAATGATTTCTCATCATTGATTCATCAAATATTACCGTACAAGGACAAATACCATTACAAATGGGTACTGCAAAAGAATATAGTTTAACGACATATCGGGGATATTCATTATAAATAATATCATTTATATAATATTATTTGTATACATATATGTTTTAACATTTACATGATGCTGATGCTGATGATGATTTAATCACTATTTGAATTGAATTAATCACTACAGCTTGGTCGATTTAATAATTTAGCTACATAAAATGTAAAATTTATATTAATATTTATACATAATAATAAGTTAAATCACTAAACATTGTTTATATTAATAATAGAATATAATAATATTAATAATAGAATATAATATTTTTTATAGGTTGTTCTAACTGAGGGCGTATAGGTGTATGTATATACGCGAACCATCTATGGATACATATAATTTTGAGATTTTTTCACCCTTCATTGTGTATTTTAATTAATACATTGATCATTTTATCTACATACATAGGTCGAAGTTAAATCAAACCATTATATTTGTATATTGTCGGTGTAGAAATTGTGTATCTTCTTTTCTATTTAAAGTACCGTTATAATAATTAATATATAACATTTCTGAAATTAAACGTTTTTTATAACAAGGTTCATAGTCTAATATTTTTACATTAGTCCAATTAAATTCATGATCTTCATTATTTGCAAAACGGGGTCTTAAAACAAGAATTAAAGAACATCAAAAAAATAATAACCCAGATGCAGTTGTTACTGCACATATTGCAAATAATAAAGATCATGAATTTAATTGGACTAATGTAAAAATATTAGACTATGAACCTTGTTATAAAAAACGTTTAATTTCAGAAATGTTATATATTAATTATTATAACGGTACTTTAAATAGAAAAGAAGATACACAATTTCTACACCGACAATATGCAAATATAATGGTTTGATTTAACTTCGACCTATGTATGTAGATAAAATAATCAATGTATTACTTACACATTCACAATTTGTTTTGATATAAATACAGGTGCTTTCCATATGTTCTTGTTATTCGACTTAGCTCCTTGAGCAGTATTAATTGTTTTCGTTCGTTCAGTGTCATAGGTATATAACGATTTTCTATAATTGTCTATATTGATGTATTGTTATAATTTATATAGTTTGTGTTCAATAAATATTTCAGTACCTGAAGAGGTCTGCAAATAAGCAGACGAAACGTTGTACAAAAAAGTAAAAATTTGTGTTTTTTACTGTTTGACCCTCATCATCGCCACAATTATTTAAAATATGTATACATATATGCACCTGGCAAATTTATTTCTCGATAGACTAATACTACACGTAAAATTTTATTTTTTATTGGAAAGAATGTCAATATACGTCAAAACACTATAGTTGCTATTATTATTGATATACCCATTATTATTATTATTATTCCCATTCTTTCCCTCCTCGCTCTTTTCACATATCAAAGTACATAATTAATAGTATATTATGCAACAAGTATGTGAAGTGTATTTTTCTTTACGAGAAGCGATAGTAGCAAACGAGTCTCCGGCGCAGCTCGTGACGAGTGCCGCGATATCGCTCGAGTGAAGAAAAATATCACACACGAGTTGCATATGCTATTTTTTGATCGACCGTGCGTGATGTCGGTGCATGAAGTTGATATTTCACTTCACGAACGTCTAATTACTTCACGCATAGTATGAAATAATATTCACTTCACACACGGATTTTTCAACTTCATGCATCGACTTCACGCACAGTCGATCAAAATAGTAGTTTATGCAACAAGGGTGTGAAGGAAACTTCACGCACGACCATGGCCGCAGCGCACGAGTCGCCCGCGGTCATGGGGAGTGCGTGAAGCTCACACCCGAGTTACATACAATATTTTGTGTAATTTGTGTGCGTGAAGTTGATGCGTGAAGAACGATTTTCGGTGCGTGAAATCCAGTTCAGACACTGCTCTAAATCGTTCTTCACGCATCAACTTCACGCACACTATTACACAAAATAAAATTATACATTACAATACAAGAAGTTTAAAATATGTCTGAAATAGTAATAATATTCATGCAATTAGTAACCGAAACGTTATCGACTAATAATTTAATTATAAAATGAATTCATATTCACCCATTATGCTATTATAAAAATGGATTAAAATAGTGTAAAAAATCAAAATCTAGTTACACAATGCATTAATTGTAACGATCACGTAATTTATTTTTTTTACACGTAAACACAAGTTCTTAAAAACTTATAATTGTTGAACAAAAGTGTAATGAAAAGTTATATCTTGGTCTCTTTTGGTCTGACTTAGAGACCAAAAAAGTGTGGGCTATTACACTAACGCTCGAAAACTTAGGACATGTACTTCATGCTTCCGACTCGATCGAAGCACGATATACGTATAGTGATGTATTTTGACGTTTTAAAGTTTTTGCAATGTGTTCGAGTGAGTGAGTTTTGAGTGTTGTTGTTTACTGTGTTGAAATGGAATGTATAGAGGGTAACTGTTCTAAACCGACAAATTTACCTTCGAAAGTTTTTGTAGTTTTCTCGAAGGTGGGATTATATTTATCGTGATTTTATTTTTATTAAGTACACATTTGTTCCTTTTTAATGTTTAATATTTACTGGCGTTAATGAATGATGAAGTTAAATTACAGTACTTATCTTATAAACAAATTGCTGAATATTCTTAATATTCTTATAAATATTTATGGCATTGTAAAAAATAATTTTTTATGTTAATAGCCGAGTATAAATTTGCAGCTGAAAACAATGAATCGTAACATTCTTACTTTTTAATCGTTTGCACAATAATTTATAGTTTTATATTGAAAACAGTGGAAGCTGAAGAAACAACTTTAATATTTCAAACTTTGTTAAGTATTGAATGTTTTGCAACATAATTTAAATTTACTTGGTTATTTATACAAATTTAGCATTTTAAAAGTTTGCTAAAAATGTTAAAGCCAATAATTATACGATAGCATACTTTACATAAAAAAAATTAAGTGTACATGCCTTTATGCTTAAATTTGAAAAAAATATTGTCACTTCCTGAAGACGATGTCCAGGTGGTCAGGGTAACCTCCAGGTTATCCTGACATCGTATACAGGGAAGTCTACATGCCGTTCTGCATAAATGTGCAAAAAATATTGTCACTTCCTGGAGAGGATGTCCAGGTGGTCAGGGTAACCTCCAGGTTATCCTGACATCCTCCACAGGAAAGTCTACATGTCGTTCTGCATAAATTTGCAAAAAATATTGTCACTTCCTGAAGACGATGTCCAGGTGGTCAGGGTTACCCCATCCCTATCCCTCCACCCTCACCCTCACCCAGACCTCTTCACCATAGCACACTTACCCTTATACACATGCATATATATAAAACATAATAAAAAGACGCCCAATGGTGAATGTCGGACGTTTGGAAAAAAATTTTTTCACTTCCTGGAGACGATATCCAGGTGGTGAGGGTGACCCCATCCCTATCCCTCCACCCTCACCCTCACCCTGACCTCTTCACGATAACACACTTACCCTTATACACATGCATATATATAAAACATAATAAAAAGACGCCCTATGGTGAATATCGGACGCCGGACGCTGGACGCCGGACACTTTTGAGGAAAAATTTTAATTATAATAAGATATTTCTAATCTCCGTCCCCTCCATTATTTATTTTTAAATTGAAGGATAAAAAAGAATGGTTGTCATATTGTTATTCACTTGTTCAGAAAACCCCTATAAATTATTTTTGAAATTATTCTAATGTTACCCCCCCCCCTTCCCGTTCCAAAACTATTATTACATGAGGGATAATTGAAGATTGGTTGTCATATTCATTGTTAACGATATTACTCCACACATATGCTTAATTCTTGCAACTTGTAGAGTACCGAACACCAGTCACCGAAAACCGGAGCTCGGATGCATTTTAATATAATATAAATTACTTCAAGGTCGCCATCCAGCCTATTAAAAAGGATTTCATTTGATTTTCTTAGTAAAGATAGTTATTCGAAAGTTTAACTCGCGGGGCAGTGGTTAGGTCCACGCGCGAGACATATGCCTTACTGCCCAGGATCATTACCTTAGTTTTATTTACATTCAGGTTCAGGCCATTCAAAGTAGCCCAGAATTCGCTGGACACCCAACTCGAAATCCGCTGGAGGAAAAGAGTAATAGACCTGAGCATCATCTTGATAGATCATATATTTACTAAATTCAAGTACCTCTGGAAGATCATTTATGAAAACCGAGAAAAGCAAGGGTCCCAAGACACTGCCCTGCGGTACGCCCGAATTCACCCCAAGCCAGTCCGAACAGCCGCCCAACTCGTCCACCACTGCTTGCATGCGACCTACTAAGTAGTGGAAAAACCACCTTAATATCGTAGCTGAGCATCCTATATCACGCAGTTTAAGCAGCAGTGGGACATGTGGCAATTAATCGAACGCCTTGGAGATGTCGAACAGGATCAATATGGTAATCATGCGCGAATCAATGGCCCTTCTGATATCGTCAAGAACACCCAAGAGTGCAGTCTGCGTACTATGACCTCTGCGAAATCCTGCCTATGTGTCTAATAATTTATGGTTTATCTCCAAGTAATACGACAATTGAGAATGTTCCAACCGTTCAAGCAATTTCGAGACCTCGCAGAGTTTAGCAATAAGTCTGGTATCCGAGCATGACTCAATCCTGTGACTTCGCCAGTGGAAAGAGTAAAGACTTCTTCCAACAATCAGGAAAAAAACTAAGCGATAACATTTTATTAAACAAAGGTGTCAGCTGTGGGGTTAGTTGTGGCTCGAACATTTTTAACATCGCCACAGATTACCCGTCTGTCCCCACCGTCCTTGATTTCGCTTTAAGCAGAGTACGCTGAACTCCTAAGGGACTGATTGCGTTAAACTCAAACTTGGCTTGATCAGAGAGGTTAGAAGCAGAGGAATGAAGAGAGTTTAAGAAAAGCGGTGAAAGCGGTGGAACTCGGTTAGAAATCGAGACATAATGGGCATTTACTTGCTGGCTGGTAAAGGTGTCCAGAGGGGATAAATTGGTCTTGGAGCCTAGTCCCAAATTTTTCAATTCCCTCCATTTAGCTTTTGGGTTTGTAACGTTTTTTAAGTTATTTGAAAAGTAATTATATTTATTGCTGTCGAGTAAGTTGGAAATTCTGTTTCTTAGTGATTTATATTTCTCGTAGTCCTTCATGCGGTTGATTGAAGCTTTAAAAATTTTAAATGCGACATTCCTAGATTTAATAAGCCCTCTAACTTTAGCTGTTACCCATGGTTTAAATTTATTTCCAACAGTTATTAGCTTAGCCGACGCAATGACGTCGAAAGCAGAAAGAGTCGACACCATGAGGTGAGATACAGTAGCTGAAAAGTGAGAGGATAATTTATCGTGGGTATAATTATGAGGTAATGAATTGCAATCGTATGATGTGAGTAATGAAGTAGGCGATGCCGAGCCGGTAAAATGATCGTTATGAGCTGTGAATAATAAATTAGGTGAAGACATGCTAGGTAGATGACTGCGATGAAGTATGAGAAATAAATTAGATGATGACATGCTGAGTGAATTTGTGTGGTGAGCAGTGAAAAATGGATTAGGTAATGAAATGCTAAATAGATGTTTGTTAGGAGGACAAGACAACAGATTGGTATAATAAGAACATGCAGTGAGGTAAGAGTCAGTGTCAGAACATGGTGAGGAGCAACAAAAATTCCGGTATAGATACAAGTTCAAATTCTGGTCAGGGGACTAAGTATGGTTTGCGATATTAGGCTTAAATGTATTGTCTGTTAGGTGAATTGTGTTGAAGTTGAAAATAGTTATAAATACGGTAGCCAATTCATGGAGATTGATCCCCTCCCAAACCACGTGACCAATACCTGTTTACTTTGAGCGGTTTTCTATCAAATAGTAGTCGAATTGTTATGAAATCGTGGCCCGCAGCGAAAGAAGCTATTGATTTAAAATAACTGTAATCAGTTAAAGGATCACTTATCAGGAAGAGACCAAGCCATATGTGTAAAAAGCCTGAGGATGTGACCGCTTGATGAGTCGATTTAGAGTCAATGAGTGATAAATTAAGGGCTACTATATTTGCCCTCATCATGTCTGCCGCGGCACTCGAGGACTGTCATATCGATGTTGAAGTCCCCAGTGATGACAGCAAGACCATGAAAAGGAAGGATATCAGATAATAGATCAAATAATGTAGAGGGATAAGCTGCTGTTGGCCGTCTGTAGACAATGCTCAGAAACAGCGAGGTCGATTTGCCAATAATACGTAAGATAATAAACTCGAGTGAGTTAGAGAACAATTTGTCAGAATGAGCGAGCATATTGACTTTATATTCGTCTCTAATGTAAGCAGCAACGTCCCCACCTTCCTTACCCTCACAATCAAGTCTGTAAAGAGTGTACCCTGGTAATTTTATCATATCGATATCAGATCATCGATATCAGAGGAGTCACATTCAGTTGAAAAGGTCTCTGTAAGTACGGTCACATCATAGGCTTGTGGAAAAATTAAAGCTTCTAGTGATGAGAAATGTGTCTATTTATGTTTAGGTGAATAATTGAGAATGATTGCAACTGTGAGGGTGAGTGTGATGGAGATGCCTGACCAGCTGCCCCTCATAAGGAAGGGAGTACAGGGTTAAACAATAAGGAGAAGAGTTCAGCATCGGAATTAATACGTCCTTTTTTTTCTTTGCGCTTTGAGTTTTTAACAACCGGTCGTAAATAAGCTAACTCCTTTGCTTTGCGAAGAGTCTTTAGCCAAAGGTCATGTATTGCCTTCGGTCACAGTCGCCTAATAAATAAGGAAGTCTCCACTCCCATTCCATAAATGCTCGATGTTGTCCAACCCTTTAATAAATGAGCCCTTTCCATAATGAGGTCTGTGACAGCAGGTGAAGTGACCTCACAAACTAATCCCCTGGTCGAGGGGGGGGGGGACAGATGTTTCATTTACGGTTTGGATTGAATTACTTGGGCGCGCCGACCATAGACGGATCTCGACAACGTGAGGCGCGACTAACGGAAGTTTGATATGTTTCAAAATGGTATCGATTAATTTTAGATCGGTTGTAGTAGAATTGATTGGCAGACCTGTAAGCAAAATATCGCAAGAGTCTTTATTCTGGTTACCAATACCGTACGCAACGTCGTATGATGGAGTCCGGCATATTCGAAACACAGTGAGAGTGCGTTATGTTATTACACGTCGGGCAGAGAGAGATAATTTGTTTATTTATATACATGATAGTGTACATTATGTGTATTAATACGATTAGTTGATATAAAATATTGGTCGGATACATAGCTGCAAACTAGTAAACGTTCATGTTTTAAGTGCTAGATAGTATTAAACAGATATCATAACAGATATCTTATAAATGCGACAGTAAATAAGAAGTTGTTTTACTCTCAAGTTTTTGGAAATGAGAATAGGAATTGAATTTAAATGTTATAACAGACGTACAATCTCTTAGAGCTCTTGACAAGCTATTCCAGAGATAGGAAGCACTTACGGTGAATGATCTGCTGTAGTATAACGTAAATGATAAAGGTATGACCAGTGGTTTTATTTCTCCCCTTTGCGACCTAGCCAGTGCATTCCACTAGAAATCGGAGTACAAATATGTTGGATAACCTGTGGAAAATAGCCTAAATAAGAAACAGGAGGTCAGGTAATTCTCTTTAACCTTGGCAGAAGACCAGCAAATGGAGACGCGAGCGGGAGAAATATGTTCATCCCTTCTCATACCACAAACATAACGAATTTCCGAGTTAATGAGCAAAGGGTCAAGTATTTGCCTAGAGTTAAGAAACCTAGAAATTTGTGTGTGGACTAGACGTTTAAGTACTTTAGACAAGAAACGCAACAGCGAAATGGGGCGTATATCATTCATGACGCTGCGAGATGGTGTTTTATTTACAGCTAGTATGAGAGATTTCTTTCAAACAGTTGGATAAATAGCAACGCGTAGTAACTAGTGATTAGGTCATGACCATCGATGAATGGGGAATCTGTTTTCCAATAATCAGTAATAATATCATTATCGTCAACAATATAGAGATCTAATCATGTATCTAAGGTAGCCGTGGGGGGTAGAGCCATAAGGGATAGAGTACAGTGAGTTTTCCGTAATGAAGCCTTTCAAGAAGGTCGCATCATCGGAATTTGAAAGTTCGTCGTCATTGAAGTCACCTTAGAGTATTTTAGTACTATAGTTGTGCAGATACTGCATCAAATTGGGTACAAATTCACTGCGCGCTTAAAATGGTGCTTGATATGGCCGATATATAACACCAGCAAAAATCGGAGAAATAGATGGTAGTGATAACTCGCAAAAAAGATACTCTGGTAACCCCGGCTAACCATATCAAGCACCATTTGAAGAGCAGAGTCTATTGCCAGATGGAGAGTTATGTATATATATATATATATATATATATACACACAGTATATCGCAGAATTCGTTGACACTAAAATATTTACGAATTTCTGCGGCGAAAGTGCAGTAGGTAACACAGCCACACAAAAAAAAAAAATTTTCTGACCTGAAGAGGAGACCTTCATATTCTATAGTATTTTGACCCGCTGAATCCGAATCCGGCTTCTGTTTGAGCCCATCACGTCAGGGTCAAGGTCATTTCAAGGACAAATTGACAAAAAACCGCCCAAGCGGAAAAAAATTCTCTATCTATATGTTTTCGGGGTCGCTAAATTCGAATCCGATGGTTGTTTGACCCCATCATGTCAGGGTCAAGGTCATTTGAAGGTCAAATTGACAAAAAAGCGCCCAAGCGTAAAAAAATGCTGCATCTGTATGTTTTCGGGGTCGCTGAATTCGAATCCGATGTTTTTTTGACTCCATCATGTCAGGGTCAAGGTCATTTCAAGAACAAATTGACAAAAAACCGCCCAAGCGGAAAAAATACTCTATCTATATGTTTTCGGGGTCGCTGAATTCGAATCCGATGTTTTTTTTACTCCATCATGTCAGGGTCAAAGTCATTTGAAGGTCAAATAGTAATCGCTAAAAAAATTTGTAAGTTCAGAAAATTAATATTCATAAATGTCAGTCAGTTTAAGTTACTGTGCATAATGAGCATTTCTCGCTCCATAAGCGTATCGCACATGATTGAACAACTGCATTCAATGGAGACTGTGACCGTCGGCATTAGCATGACCCGATGTACACCACGAGGAGGTTGCTCGAGCGGATTTTGTACATCATGTAGCCCTGATAAGGGCTGATATTTTTAAGGTAGAATAACTGTTTTAAAATTGTAAAACAAATATTACACGTTTTCCTTTTTGCTGCTATAACGTGTTCTCTTTTCTTCAAAAGACCTGTGCAAAGGATTTTTTTTTGCGCTTTTTACCTTTCCTTTGTGTATCTCTCTTAAGCATCCAACAAAAATCTGCCATCATATTTTCATCCCACCTTCCCTGGTATCGAGTTTCCATGACTTTAATGTCTTGGTGAAAACGTTCACCCTGCTCTTCACTGAAGTGTCCAAGATTCTCTGGAAATTTATCAAGATGTGAATGTAGAAAATGCAATTTTAAATTCATTAAGCATCCCAATTTTTGAAAGCTCTTCAACATTTCTGAAACAATTTCCTTATACCGTGGGGTTTTTCTGTTTCCCAAAAAGTTTTCTGCAACTGCTTGGAAACTAAGCCAAGCTGTTCTCTCTACTTCATTCATTGTACTACTGAAAATTGTATCTTTGAACATAGTTCGAATTTGCGGTCCATCAAACACTCCTTCTTTTATTTTAGCATCAGAAATCTTTGGAAACTTTTTGCGTAAGTACTGAAAACATTGACCAGTTTTATCCAGAGCTTTGACGAATTGCTTCATGAGTCCAAGTTTTATATGGAGAGGTGGAATCAAGATTTTTGTTGGATCTACTAAGGATTCGTGAATGATGTTTCGTGAACCAGGATCGAATGAGGTTCTTACAGGCCATTCAATTTTTTTGTAATGATTCTGTCGATCTCTACTATCCCACAAGCAAAGGTAGCAAGGGCTTTTTGTGAAACCAGATTGTTGTCCAAGAAGCAACGTTATAATTTTTAAATCTCCACAAATCTGCCATTGATGATGCATGTAATCGATTTTTTCTAGCAGTACTTCCATACTTTCGTATTTTTCCTCCATGACAGTTGAGTGAGCTATTGGAACTGGTGCATACACATTCGTATTGTGGAGTAAAACGGCCTTTATACTTCGTTTTGAAGAATCTATAGAAAGTCTCCAATCTTCGGATTTATAGCAATTTTCCTTCAATCCATTAATAAGTCCTTTTACATCTGTGCAATATACCAGCGACGAAACTTCGTCCTTTGCAAAATATTTACGAAAATCTCGTTCTCGATCTCGATAAAAAGAAACTTTCGTATGCTGCTGTAGAAGATTTCTTTCCTTGAAAAATGATGCTAGGTACTCTGCACCATCTTTAGGTAATCCTAAATCTCGAACTAGATCATTTAATTCCAACTGTGAGACTAGTGCAGGAACTTTGGATTTTTCGTTGTGGGGAATGTATTCTTCTTCACTAATATCATTTTCATCACTTTCAAAATTACACTCTTCGGCAGAGTCTTCGTCAACTTCCATTTTTTCAGGATCTTCACATGCACTAGTATTCATTTGTATTCTCCGTATTGTATTAGCTAAAATTGGTTGCGTTACGGATGGAACAGTTATGTAAGTGATTTTGTGCTTATTTTTCGTATTGAAGCCTTTTATAGCATTCACACAAAAGTAACAATCATTTTTACTGCACTCTTCTTTCCATGTCACTGGATCAATATACTAACATTTTACATTTTTCTCCTTTTTTCAATGATATAGCATCAACTTGCATGAGTTACAAATGATTTACGGAGCGCCATTGTTACGTTAATCTATCTCGAAATTGAAAAGTTCTCTATATGTTCGTTTTATATCATTACCTATTTTTTCCGTAGAGTAAAAACCTCATATTTACAACAAATAGAACAGAAATCATCGTGATCTTTGTCGCAGGTGTGATATTGTGAATCTTCTATAGATTTAGTGCTTGTAACATTATACTCTGCATAAGCCAAGTCACCAACTAATGCAAAGCTGCGGTCGCTTGATAACGACGCCTGCGGGCCCGCTTTCTCGCCCTGACCAGCCGCCGATGCTACTGGGCATACGAAGCCCTGCTGCATAGTAAAGAATACATTGTCTGTACCCGCCATGACGGCATGAATGCCTTCACCCAGGGAATCTGCCGGAAGAAAAAAAAGGAAACAAACAATTCCGTTGCCCGCCTTCACCGCGTGGAGGTACCCTGGGAGCGGATACAGACAATGTACTGTTCAGGGTGAGAAAGCGGGCCCACAGTCGGTTTCCAATCCCTGCATCGTAATAGGTATCTTACCTGTTTCTGCCATGACGGCATAAATGCTGTCTTCCAGGGACCTAACCGGATAAGATAATTTTGCCGTTGCCCGCCATCATCGCGTGGAGGTGCCCTGGATGCAGATACGGATAAGATGTCTATTACGATGTATAATGTTACAAACACTAAATCTGTAAATGGTTGATTCGCAATATCACACCAGCGATAAAGATCACGATGTTTTCTGTTATATTTGTTGTAAATATGAAGTATTTACTCTACGGAAAAAATAGGTAATGATATAAAACGAACATATAGAGAACTTTTCAATTTCGAGATAGATTAACGTAACAATGGCGCTCCGTAAATCATTTGTAACTCATGCAAGTTGATGCTATATCATTGAAAAAAGGAGAAAAATGTAAAATGTTAGTATATTGATCCAGTGACATGGAAAGAAGAGTGCAGTAAAAATGATTGTTACTTTTGTGTGAATGCTATAAAAGGCTTCAATACGAAAAATAAGCACAAAATCATTTACATAACTGTTCCATCCGTAACGCAACCAATTTTAGCTAATACAATACGGAGAATACAAATGAATACTAGTGCATGTGAAGATCCTGAAAAAATGGAAGTTGACGAAGACTCTGCCGAAGAGTGTAATTTTGAAAGTGATGAAAATGATATTAGTGAAGAAGAATACATTCCCCACAACGAAAAATCCAAAGTTCCTGCACTAGTCTCACAGTTGGAATTAAATGATCTAGTTCGATATTTAGGATTACCTAAAGATGGTGCAGAGTACCTAGCATCATTTTTCAAGGAAAGAAATCTTCTACAGCAGCATACGAAAGTTTCTTTTTATCGAGATCGAGAACGAGATTTTCGTAAATATTTTGCAAAGGACGAAGTTTCGTCGCTGGTATATTGCACAGATGTAAAAGGACTTATTAATGGATTGAAGGAAAATTGCTATAAATCCGAAGATTGGAGACTTTCTATAGATTCTTCGAAACGAAGTATAAAGGCCGTTTTACTCCACAATACGAATGTGTATGCACCAGTTCCAATAGCTCACTCAACTGTCATGGAGGAAAAATACGAAAGTATGGAAGTACTGCTAGAAAAAATCGATTACATGCGTCATCAATGGCAGATTTGTGGAGATTTAAAAATTATAACGTTGCTTCTTGGACAACAATCTGGTTTCACAAAAAACCCTTGCTACCTTTGCTTGTGGGATAGTAGAGATCGACAGAATCATTACAAAAAAATTGAATGGCCTGTAAGAACCTCATTCGATCCTGGTTCACGAAACATCATTCACGAATCCTTAGTAGATCCAACAAAAATCTTGATTCCACCTCTCCATATAAAACTTGGACTCATGAAGCAATTCGTCAAAGCTCTGGATAAAACTGGTCAATGTTTTCAGTACTTACGCAAAAAGTTTCCAAAGATTTCTGATGCTAAAATAAAAGAAGGAGTGTTTGATGGACCGCAAATTCGAACTATGTTCAAAGATACAATTTTCAGTAGTACAATGAATGAAGTAGAGAGAACAGCTTGGCTTAGTTTCCAAGCAGTTGCAGAAAACTTTTTGGGAAACAGAAAAACCCCACGGTATAAGGAAATTGTTTCAGAAATGTTGAAGAGCTTTCAAAAATTGGGATGCTTAATGAATTTAAAATTGCATTTTCTACATTCACATCTTGATAAATTTCCAGAGAATCTTGGACACTTCAGTGAAGAGCAGGGTGAACGTTTTCACCAAGACATTAAAGTCATGGAAACTCGATACCAGGGAAGGTGGGATGAAAATATGATGGCAGATTTTTGTTGGATGCTTAAGAGAGATACACAAAGGAAAGGTAAAAAGCGCAAAAAAAAATCCTTTGCACAGGTCTTTTGAAGAAAAGAGAACACGTTATAGCAGCAAAAAGGAAAACGTGTAATATTTGTTTTACAATTTTAAAACAGTTATTCTACCTTAAAAATATCAGCCCTTATCAGGGCTACATGATGTACAAAATCCGCTCGAGCAACCTCCTCGTGGTGTACATCGGGTCATGCTAATGCCGACGGTCACAGTCTCCATTGAATGCAGTTGTTCAATCATGTGCGATACGCTTATGGAGCGAGAAATGCTCATTATGCACAGTAACTTAAACTGACTGACATTTATGAATATTAATTTTCTGAACTTACAAATTTTTTTAGCGATTACTATTTGACCTTCAAATGACTTTGACCCTGACATGATGGAGTCAAAAAAACATCGGATTCGAATTCAGCGACCCCGAAAACATATAGATAGAGTATTTTTTCCGCTTGGGCGGTTTTTTGTCAATTTGTTCTTGAAATGACCTTGACCCTGACATGATGGAGTCAAAAAAACATCGGATTCGAATTCAGCGACCCCGAAAACATACAGATGCAGCATTTTTTTACGCTTGGGCGCTTTTTTGTCAATTTGACCTTCAAATGACCTTGACCCTGACATGATGGGGTCAAACAAACATCGGATTCGAATTTAGCGACCCCGAAAACATATAGATAGAGAATTTTTTTCCGCTTGGGCGGTTTTTTGTCAATTTGTCCTTGAAATGACCTTGACCCTGACGTGATGGGCTCAAACAGAAGCCGGATTCGGATTCAGCGGGTCAAAATACTATAGAATATGAAGGTCTCCTCTTCAGGTCAGAAAATTTTTTTTTTTTGTGTGGCTGTGTAATTAATTAAAAGTATGAGTACGGTTAGAAAGATAATTTTGTGTCCTACGCAGTGTTCTTATGCGTTTAATTGCAGGAGCTATAATTAAAAAGTAATTAATAATCGAATTTCAAAAATTAGCAAAAAGTTTTTGTTGAGATTTTTATTTTATTCTCATCGGATAGCCCGTACTCAATTTAACTTATATCAACGTTATCAATAATTATTCGTGAATGATTTTAAAATAATTATTAATTACTCATTAAAATGTAACCTAAGATGTCGTTGTTCCTTGAGTCGGAACATGGATCGCGTAGTGTAAAAAACGGGCTTTCTGACGTGCGATTACGTATAATACGTGCCGTCTGTTATTGAGATCTCAAAGATGAAGGTTATATCAGTAGCGTATAGCAAGCAGACGGAATATTTATCGTCTCCAACTAAGTAATTTCATTTACTTTACGAGTCGGTCTATCAAAGAGTTTTCTTGATTTCTTGGAGACTGCTCTTTACGCTCGCTTGTGTAAACATTGGAGTGGAATTACACCTCTTTTCTTGGATGTAAGAAAAAATTTTTTAAAAAGTTTTCACAGAATAAACTTTGTATCAAAAGTTTACAAAAAAACTATCGCCTAAAGGATACTATTCGTACGTAAGTAAATTATCAAATTTTAAATCGAAGTCTTGTAGCGGACAAATAATGGTTATCTTTGTATTATTTAATAGTTGATTAGAGCAATATGTTTATACCTGGTAATAAAATAAGGGACAACAAGAACATCTTAAAAATCAGCAATGAAGAGAATTAGGAGATCAATATTGGGCAATGCGCGATATGATTGTACAAGGAGAATTATTGATAATGCGAGCGTTAAAATTTTATTTTTAGTACATGCTAAATTATTTATCCGGCTGCAAGGTTACTGATTAGATGAAAAATCATCTCATATGCATTGCAGCACATAAGTACGAGCTGCTTGATGGCAGAGATTTCTTGATTTCTTGCAGACGGGGTGCTATGCTCGTTTGTGTGAATATTGAAGTGGAATATATTTACACCTCTTCTCTTGGATGTAAGAGCAAATTTTTCAGACAATTTACACAGCAGTAATTTTGTATCCTAGGTTTTTAGTTTATGCTATGTAGTTCTATGACAATGTTGTTATAATTATTATTTTTTTCTTATACTTCGGTATTTTTAACAGACCTTCCATTGAATAAAAGCGAGCATTTGTAAATTTTATTAGTAAGAAAGCGATATCTTACAGTGTTTTAAATTAATTTTTGCAAATGCTTTAAATCTAATAATTTCTTAGTGACAGCTTAATTTAAAAGAAAACTATTTGCGATGTATTCGCCATTCAACATAATAATGATAATTATAGTTTCAAAAATTAAAGACTTGGGTATTTGCCCCCACATGTTAGCCCCTATACTTTTATAAATGAACAGATTCTTTAAAAAGTGAAGAAAGTAGTAGCATTTTAAAAAAATTTTAATTAATATCAAAAGCATCAGCTAGCGTATTTTTTCTTCCTATGAATTTTTGATTATTTCAAAGTAAGCCCAGATCCATCACTTAAATTTTTTATGATAAACTTCTTTTTTCATTATCCGTACAGTGTAACTTAATAGTTTAAAACTGTTAAAAAAATTTCCATTCATATAAACAACAAATTATCACAACCGCATAACACCAATTATCTCACAAACAGTATAACACTTTGTGCCTGTACGTGTCGCTTAAAATCAGAAAAATTAATATACAGATTAATATAATAATAATAATAATTTTTCGCAGTTACCAAGAGTAATGTCGCAATGCAGGGAACCTTATAAATGGAAAGATATCATTTTTCGCACGATAGTATATAATATCATATCATTATAATGTGTAGAAAGGAATATGCGTGCTCATCGGTAATAAAAAGATACGATTAGGTGACAACTGAAACTATCAATATCCATGTATGCACATACGATTTGTGTTTACTATTAACCTAACCTTAAAATATGTACAGTAAACAATGCTTAACAATAAAGATAGACACTAATTAATAAAAGTAATAAAAATAAAAGTAATAAGATCAAACACTACCCAACTTAGAATGATTCTCCCTCTTGTCGCAATAGAGGTACAAACGTTTTAAAGTAACACAATTTACCTCTATCGATTTAATAGTAGATATAAAGAATCAAGCACAAATAAGTGACAGCCTGAAATATATCCTTTGTATACTCCATACACTGCTTACTACAACCTATAGCGCGGTATGCAATTTTTAATAATATTATAAAAGATACACATTCCGGGGGCACATAATTAGGCATACGAAAAATCTGCATACATAATAAGGGGGCACATAATCCGGAGTAAAAAGTTGAAGCATGGATGCAATACAGTGATTGATATATACATATTTCTGCACACGCTATAAAACAAGTCGAGGGTAACTGCTGCACAAGATTGCAACACTTCTTTCAAGATTTCAGTCACATAGGACAGTTCTAAGTTACAAAGTAGAAAATCAATGTTAATCTGCATATCCAGTGTATACAAGTAGCTGTTGAGACATAAAATCGAAGTTGTCATTTTGAAAAAAAAGGATTTGTTTAGTGAGTCTCTACGTTTAAATGATGTTTGCAATTGCCCCAGAAGGCTCGAATAAGGGCGCTTGAGAATCTATAACGATAAGCCCGAGGGCAGAAAGGCGGCAAAAAAATCTTATTTCAAACGAGAGGACGGAACTCTACGTGTACCTAAAAAATATATATATATATATATATATATATATATATGGGCTATTTCGCGTCAAGTGGTACGATGAAAATTTTAAATCGCTCCAAAATTTGAGAACAGGCTGGAAATATCTTCAAGAAGATAGAAAAAAAATTTTAGTTGTTAAAAATAATTTGCCTAAGAGTTATTCCACCATGAAAAATGGAAATTTTTCAATTCAAAAGTTGTTTGTAATGTTTTTTCAAAAAATTTAATAGATTTTGAGATAAATGGCTTTAAAAATAGAAAATTTTCTAAAAAATTGAAAAATTTCCATTTTTCATGGTGGAATAACGGCAATTTCGTCTTGAGCGCCGTATGTCAGGATTCGGGGCAGGGAATAACGCATACAAATAATCCGGTTTCTTAGTCGTTAATACCTGATAGGTAAGTACACCCATAAAATATAGGCGACGTTTGCTCACTGACAACCAATTTAATTTTTTATAGAAATGATCCAATCTCGCATCCTTCTTGAGACGAAAAATGAATCGCACGCATACATTCAATAGACGCTGAGGTTTTGTATTCAGATACTCGGGAATATCACAATACACAAGGCATGCGTAATCAAAGTGTGGCATTACAAGGGCTGCGACTAATTTCTTCTTCATAGTAACTGATAGAGAACTACCACGGTTACGCAACTTGTAAAGTACACCATGAACTCTTGAGACTATACCCGAAATATGTGAGTTCCATTGCAAGTTTTCATTCATCACTACTCCAAGATTCCTTATTGACTTAACCAAATCGATCTGCTTACCATCTATTAAAACAGGTGCCAAGCAATCTCTACTTATAAATCGAAACTGCTGTGTTGACCCAATCAGGATTGTCTTTGTTTTGCTGAAATTTATTTCAAGTTTATGTTCACGAGCCCAATTTAATATTCTAGAGCCATCACTAGAAAGTTTCTCAATAGCAGCATTACACTCATAGGGACTACAATGTATATACACTTGTAGATCATCCGCAAACGGCATCCCATTGGTATATAACAGTCGGCTCATGATTGAGTTTATAAAAATGAGAAAGATAACTGGCCCAGGCATTGACCCCTGGGGAACACCTGACGTAGTTTCAAAGAACTCAGAGGGAAGACCATCTTCATCAACAACAGCCTGAGACCGTCCCGATAAATATGAGTAGAACCATTCTATAACATCATCTGCAAAATTAAGCTGTTTTAAAGTTCTCAGGAGATCATAATGACTAATTGTGTCGAATGCCTTTCTAAAATCAAACATTAATAAGAAGGTAACCATACCTGTCTCAGAGGCCAACCGTATGTCATCAGTGATCTTTATAAGCGCTGTTTGGGTGCTAAACTGCTTGCAAAAACCCGATTGGAATGGTGTCAAAATGTTATTTGATTCTAAATGAGCAACTACTTGTTGAGAAACCAGTCGGTCAAAAACTTTAGCGAAATGTGGCAGATTTGCGATAGGTCTAATATCTGATGGCGCTGAGGGTTTAGAAACTTTACTAAGAGGGATAATGACCGACTTTTTCCACAAGGCAGGATACCTATTCGTTGTAAATGAATAATTAAAAAGCTCCGTAAGGAATGGAACAATAGTACTAAAAATCTCTTTAAAATACGATAAAGACAAGCCATCAGCGCTACGACTTTTGGCTTTAGGAAGGCAAAGTGAAATAGCATCAGCAACCTGCACATGAGTAACTGCTTGGAATGAGAAACACGGGAAGTCAAAAACAGGTTGTAACGATTTAATCTCATTCAATTCTTCGACAGTACAAGTCAAATGACTTCTAGAAACCGACGCAAAATGGCAAGACAATTCAGCCGCTGAATAGACTTAAGCGGAGAATTGAAAGTCTCGCTCGTTATTCCCAGTCTTCTCAACAAACGCCAACACTTTGACTGATCAATTTCGCTGGACAGAGATTGGCTATAATATTTGTTACGCGCATTTCTAATTTCTATTTTCAATTCCTTACGCATGCCTTTATATCGAACCAACAACAACGAATCACCGTGACGCTTAGCTAATTTATACAATTTGTCTCTCTCATTACACTTAACCCTCAACTCTTTACTCATCCATGGGGCAGACCGCGTACGAATAGGTCGTGTCACCATTGGTGCCTGTCTATCCAGATTTGTGATAAGAGAATTGCACATAGATTCACATAACGTGTCTACAGATAATGATGCATTAAAATTTGCTCGTAAGTCCGTGAGATCATTTTTTATCATTCTAGAAAATTCTGAGTAAACACAATTATTAAAATTACGAAAAGAGCGCACAGCAGGCTTTGGTTCTAATACTGGAAGATAATAATCGATAATAATATAATCGTGCCCATTTATAAATGGGCTATCAGATTGCTTCTTATTCTTAACCTTAGTTTCGGAATCAACTATAAACACATCAAGCCATGTATCACAATTATCACGATGATGGGTTGCATTAAAAGGAACAAGATGGAATGAATGTTCGTTTATAAGGTCGAGCAAATGCGAACTGTAATAATCGTCGGTCAAAAAGTTTGAATTTAAGTCACCAGTAATAATGATGTTCCCATAACGATGAGCATGAAGTTGCAACGTATTAAAGAATTTTGTTAAAACATGTCCCTTGGGACGCTGGTAGACAATTGCAAAAAGTATTTTTATATTACAAATAAATAAATCTAAGATCATGTATTCTGTATCGTTTATATTAGTTATTTGAGGGGCTTCGAGTACTTTAAAAGATATATCACTCCTTAAATAACATGCCACACCGCCACCCTGCATGAACTCTCTTTTACTAGTGACAGATGCCAAACCCCGATCATTTCGCAATAAAATATAACCATCTAATTTATATATAGAATCCGGACGATTTGGTGTTAACCATGTCTCAGTTAGTGCAAGAACATCTAACTTTTGAGAGGTCAACAGTGATTCAATTTCAACATGATGATCAAGCAATGAATTTACATTAACATGTGCGACACGCAACTGAGCAGATGACGATGTGTGACAAGTTTCATAAGAATCACTAGGTAGTCACAGTAATAGTTTGTTGAGATCATCCTCGGTAACAATTTGAGTAGCCTGCCATTTATGGTTCTTACGTACATATATGACACTATCACGAGTCCAAATATACTTATACTTAAGAGGTTCGAGCTTACTTTTAACTAAAAGACGCAATTCATGAACGGCCGGAGGAGATGTTAACAGGTTTCGCAGAAAAATTTCCAGCATTTGCAACTAAATTTCCATAAGTAATATTTCTAAACTTACGTTTTACCTCCAACACATAATTTCGCACCTCAGACTGCTTAAATCGAATAACAAATGATTTGGTATCCACATCACTAGAGGAAGATTGACTAGCTGGTAACAAAGAAGAGCTTCTTTGTGTACTTCTGAACGGAAAAAGGCGAGCCTCAAGAATATCGTCACAGAGGTGATCGAGACCGAGTACATGCAAAATACCTTTGGATAAATCAATAAGAGGAGTGCCACAAGATGCAGGAATACCTGTAACTTTGATTTGTGTATTAGTCACTGCTCTAACCTGCATATCTTTAAGCTGAGCAACTGCTGAGCGTATTAATACATTTTCGGTCTCCAAGTCAGTTATTCTTTTATTTTGTTGCTCGATAATACCCATAAAACTATCCAATCTCTTATTGATTAATTCAGTATTTTCCTTCCCACTGTTAAAAATAAATGCAGATTGCTGTGATGGGGTCATTAACTCCCAATTTTCTGGCAGATTCATGTTATCAACTCGCGGTGTACCAACAGGAACGTTACTCACAACCAGGCTAGGACCGGAAGAAGACGCAGAATCCAAATCACGAGCAAAACCTAGGGTCGAGTGACGAGCAGAAGACGACAGAACGTTTGATTCTTTAATTTTTAACAACTTAACATAAGAAGAAGAGAGAGAGAGAGAGAGGGGTGGGTGGGAGAGAAATAGACTGATTGATTGATTGAAAACTAAATTGGGTTACTACGGGTAAATGCCTCGAGAACCCTATAAGAATACAATTTACATTATTATATAACCATAAAATGAAATAATAAAATATGGTAATATGTATATTGTATATGAAGAATGAAAGATAAACGCCAATACAATATAACAATTAACAATAATAAAATCTAACAAACAAATGCGACTCATTTAATTTAATAATGTAAATAATATAACATTAAATAATTAAAATAAAAGAAAAGAGAAAATGAAAATAATTAAATAAATAAAATCGGATTAAAATAAATGAGTAGCATTAGTTTTCACCTTTTTTACATAAAAGCACAATAAATAAAAAACATAATACAGGAAATATAAATAAATAAATAAAATACAACGAAGAACGAACAAGATAAAATAAATTAAGCGCAGCTTCAACATGGTGACGCAGTGAGGTCAGGAATGGGTCGAGTTATAATACCCCGCGCTGGACTCTAGCCATCCAAGCTTTAAAAACTCTAAAGGATGAATTCCTAGATTTGATCAATCTTCTTACCTAAGTTGTAACCCAAGGCTTAAATCTATTTCCAACAGTTACTAGTTTAGCCGATGCTAGGACATCAAAATTGGGAAGAGCAAACGCCGTAAGCTGAGATATTGCTGTGGAAGTATATGAAAATAATCTTTTTTTCTGTTTATGAGCTGTGAGTAAGAAATAAGGTGATGTCATGCCAATGGAATGGTCATTATGAGCTATGGATATTAAATTATATGAAGACGTGCTAGACAGATGATTGTTATGAGAGATAGGTAATAAGTTAGGTGATGACATGTTAAATAAACTAATACTTTGAACGATGGATAATAAGTTAGATGAGAACATGTTAGATCAATAATTATTGTGAGAACTAGATAGTAGATTAGATGATTGCATGCGTATTACATGACTTAAATCAGTATTTGAACACAAAAGAGGACAAAACAAATTCAGATTCTGGCCAGGCGACGTTATATGGTTAAAGTTATGGAGTTCATTTATGGTATCTGATTAATAAGTTGAGCTAGAATTAGAGATGTCATTAAACACTAAAGCTAAACTTAGTGATTAAACACTAAATCATATCTTGCTGCAAAAGGGACCAAAGACTTGAAATATCTATAATTAAATAAAGGGTCACGAATTAGGAGAAGATCAATCCATATGTAAGATGAGCCTGTAGATGTGATCGCATGATTAGTTGGTTCTGAGTCTATTAGTATCAAGTTTAATCGCAGCAATATTCGCCCTCATCATGTCCGCCGCAGTTCCCGAAAACTTCATATCAATGTTAAAATCCTCGGTGATGACGGCTTGGCCATGAGAGGGAAGAATATTAGACAGTAAATCGAATAGTTTGAAGGGATAAGCTGCTGTTGGTCGTCTATAAACTATGCCCAACATTAAAGAGGTTTATTTACTAACAATTTGCAATATGAGATATTCATGCGAGTTAGAAAACAATTTATCAGAGTGTGCTAGAGTAATGACTTTATACTCATTTCTAATACATGTAGCTACACACCCATCCTCCTCATTCATTTGATCGAGATAAAGGTGACTTAAAATGATCAAAATGTGATGAGTCAAATGGAATGATTGGAAGTGAATTTAACAGTTTAGAGACAGTTATGACAAATGATTTTTTTTTAATTATTTTAACGTCACTCTTTTTACGCTCCCACACCGGTGCTAATCAGCGACGGAGGTCATACGATGTCTTGGTGAAGAAAGCACTTGTTGAAAATACATTCGCCAGTGGTACTTGTATCAATCGGCCGGGGCCGGGAATCGAACCCGGGACCTCCAGATTACGAGCCCGACGCCCTACCGACCGAGACATCGCAGGCCTCAACAAATGATTTATTTAGCGGTTTAGTGCGGGGAGGAAGATAAATTAGAGGTTTAGGAGGAAGTCAAAATGAATAACGATGATGACGATGATCTCGCAAATTTGCCTATATGGTATTATATGGTCATATCTGTGCAGATTTCCCCAAACAAATCTAAAACTGGCGTTGAGGAGTCGTTGGACTCTTTAATTCGTTGTATAATCTATATCATTAAGTGAGGAATTATTAGCGTCTCCACAAGATATTTCCTAATACTCTGAGAGAATGTTCTTCTATGACACTGCAATCAACGTAAGACTCCATGGATCCTCTGTGATATTGACACTACTTGCTTTGACCAGTATAGGGTGGGCGATAACCATACGTATAACGACTTAACCTCATTTTCATAATCTAAATAGGTATTCAGTAACCTGACCCGAGAAGCAGCTGCTAGGTCCATGTGCGATACATATGTCTGACTACCCAGGATCATTACCTTTGTCTTGTTTATATTTGGATCGAGACCATGTGACACAGCCCATGATGCTACCGCGAGAGAAAGAGAGAGAGAGAGAGAGAGAGAGAGAGAGAGAGAGAGAGATAGATATAAGTTTATTTGTACATTACAAAAAATAATAATTACAATGTAATTAAATATAAATAAAATCTGAATAAAATACAAGTCATCAGGCGCAAGTGATATCACAGTCAAATATATAACATTAAGGTAACAATATCACAGCCAACTAATAATACGTATACGGTGAAAATCACAGTAAGTCAGAAGTATAAGTGAATACAAATAAAACAACGGTCGGTTACATCTATCAGTCCTAATTATAAAATTAGACAAAACAGTACATTAACGATTTAAACTAATCAAGTGCCAAGAGGTGTCTCCACGTCGCGGCCTTGAAACCTTTTAGCGATGGTAGACCACGAATTTCCGTCGGTAAGGAGTTCTACAGATGCGCACCTTGAACCTGGAGAGAGCGTTTACCAGTCTCTGTGCACATCATGGGAGGCACGAGATCCCTTGTGACCCCCCTTCCGGAATTCCTGGGACCACACCTAGAAAAGAGACTTTCCAGGTACGCCGGAACACGCATACGCACAATTTTGTACATAAGTACCGCCATAAAATATTGTCTCCTAGAATCTGTGCGCAGCCATCCCAAAGAATATCTGTGGGGCGTCACGTGATCATCCCTCCTAATACCACAAACGTAACGCACAAATGTATTTTGTAAGATCTCTAGGCGGTCACGGGTCTCCTGCGAAACATCCAGCATAACCACTGAACAATAGTCTGTGTGGGGAAACAACAGCGCCTCAGCAAGCCGCTTTCTGAGAGCCTGAGTAGTGTATCTGCTGAAAAATCGCAGACTATAGAGGACTCTATTTACTTTTTTGTAATGCTATCCACGTGCAGCTTCCAAGACAGCTGTGAGTCCAGAACCACTCCAAGACTCATCCAAGAGAAGGTACTGCCCGATAAAACAACAGCCTGCCTACGAGACGAAAAATAAGAATTTAGCCACAATAAGCTTGACCTAGAGAACCCCATTTGTCTTAAGCGGTCAAGTAAGCGGGTGGGAGATATTGTGTCAAACGCCTTGCTAAAGTCGAACAGCAAGAGCATTGTTACAAGCTTTTTGTCTATGCCTGCACGAATGTCCTCCGTCAACTTAAGCAATGCAGTTTCCGTCGAATGGTATTGTCTGAAACCCGTTTGCATTGGGTCCATAAGCGAGCGCGACTGTAGGAACTCCTGTAACTGATTCAAGGCAATCTTCTCCAGAACCTTAGATAAGAAAGATAATAGTGCAATTGGTCTGAAATCAGAAGGCGATGATGGTATTTTGCACTTTTTCAAGGGGATAATATGAGCCTTCTGCCATACGTCTGGGAAAATTCCTGTCGAAAAAGAGGAGTTAAATATTGTGACCAGAAAATTACCAATAACAGGTAAGGACCTGACTATAACACTCTGCGGTATGCCATCTGCTCCACAAGCTTGAGAGGAGAAATGCGAGATTGCCAAAATAACATCACTTATGTTGATTGCTTTAAAAGAAAACCCTTCATCAGTAGCCTGATGAATAATAACATGGCGGCTCGCACCATCCTCCAGAGGGGAGACCGACACACCAGCAAACTGCCCATTCAAGTCCTCAAGTGCAAAACCATTTAAGTCAACCACCTGCTTAGGAAGGAAACCCAAATTTCGCAACTCTTTCCAAACATTGTCTTTGTCTTTGTCGAGAGCCTGAGATATACGATTTTGAAAATACTCCGTTTTAATAGTCTCAGTTCTTTCGTCTGTGTGTCTCCTAATATGAAAAAACTCGTCAAGTATTTTTGGGTCCCGTGTACGTGTGTAACGTCTGTATAGTGCATTACGCTTGCGTTGCAACTGAGATAGCTCCGCGTCTACATAAGGCGGCTTGGACTTTTGTGGTATGATGGTTTTGAGAGGAGCAATTAAATCCATGACCGCTGACATATTATCGCAGAGGCATCCCAGTGCACGCTCAATGTCAATCTCAGCTACATGAAATGACGACCAAACACACTGGGACAGTAAGTCTTGGAGATCATTGCTAGAAATATTTTTAAAATCACGGAAAGTAAAAGCATCCATATTGTTGTGAATTTGTGAAAAATTTGTATAACGTATCGTGGCATAAATAATGTTATGACCATTGTGAAAGGGCGCAGGGATGTTACCAAGATCAACAATTGAGTCATTATCATAAACAAAAATGACATCCAGCCATGTGCTCGAGGTGGTGGTGAAATGCGTTGGTCCATGTTGGACAAGTTCCAAGGAAAGTTCGGCGGACAAATTACGAACAAACTTAGCATCATCACACTCTTTAAGAATGTCGGCATTCAGATCACCCATGACAAATTTCTGGCTATAATCTAGACTAAACTTACGAAGATTATCTAAAAAGTCCGACTCGCCTATGAAAGCGATTTTTGGCGGCCGATAGATAACGACAACAAACACAGGAGGCGAGTCAGGTCCCTGAATACTGCAAAAAATGTATTCAGGTATACCTGGTTTAATAGGAAGCTCAGTCTTAGATGTGGACAAAATTTGACATTTAAAGCCAGATTTTACGTATAAAGCTACTCCACCGCCGATGGAGTTGCGATCTTGTCTAATTACCATGTAGTTCGGAATCCGAATGACGGCATCCTCAATCCTCGAGTCCAGTCTGGACTCCGCCTCACCAAATAGGTCATAGGAAGGATGATCAAAAAGAAATTAACGAACCTCATCAACATGTGCCTTGAGAGAGCCCACATTGAGAAAGCTCGCTCGCAACCCCCCATCAGTAGCACGCCCTGACCCCCCGATGGCACTCCCATGAAGTCAATTTTCTTTAATTTGTTCATTGCAGTTACTATTTCTATTTCTATTTTTACCGACCTGATTTTCACTATTTTCACTATTGTACTCGTTTGTCTTAATTTTATTTTTATTTATATTTTTACTTTTATTTCCTTGTAAGCAATCAGCGAGGACGGTGTCAGGCTTATCTGTGGTAGAACATTCATTCTTACTTTTAGGTTTTACTTTACTTTTGTTATTATGTTTAGTTTTATTTTTAGTTTTATTTATGGTTTTAATAATTTTGTTAGTATCTCCTTCTATACCCTTATCCTTATTCTTACTGTCAAGAATAACAGCCCAGTCACCGTCCTTACTTGACATTGCACAATTCAGATACTGCTCATTACTTTCCAAATTTTTAATATTTCTAATATTAGTTTCAGCTAGATTTTCCAGCTCTGTCAGATTAGTGAAAATAAGGGCAGCTGCTCCATCACGTGCCTTAACATAAAAATTGCCAAATTTATGCCAAACATATTTAAAACCTAGTTTCTTAGCCGAAAGTTTTAGTTCTTTAAACCTATTATACTTGTTCTTATCAAAATAATCATTAATATAGATAGAGGAACGGGGCAGGTCAATTACCCACGGAAACAGTGAGCTGTCAAGATCAGAGGTGCAAAATGCTGTACGCCTACTTTTCGCTCTGAAAATTTCTCGATAGAAGTTGCCATCGGAAAGCTCCACCGATATAGCAGAAACACCCCTCGGACCGTCTCCGACTTGACCACGCGAAAGTGTACAAATAGATACAATATTTTCAGATTGCATGGAGGGTACAAGCGTGCCCAGAACTGCATTAACAAAATTTTCAGAAGTTATTGGGGGAGAAAATTCTCCAGTGCAGCACGAAATTACTAACTTCTTTGTTCTAGGCACTCCAGCACGCCTCTCACAAGTAGAATTACACAGAGTCGTAGAACATAATTCTTTGCGCGGTTCAATAAATTGCGAATTAAATTGAGCATGAGGTTGTGTTTGTGTTTCAAGTATAGTAAGGTCGGAGACGGTATTCGCCACCGTAGCAACTCCAGTATTCAATGTTTCAATATTATTATTAATTACTTCGAGATCATCATCCAGTCTATTAAAAAGAATTGAGCATTTACTGCTAATTTCAGTCAAAACATTGTCTTGAAATATTTTTTGTGAATCTAACAGTTGTTTTTGAAATTGAGAGAAAGATACTTTAATTTGTCTGTTTTCTGCTAATAAGTCAGATAACGCAGAGCGATATTCAGCCAGAAGTAAATCCTGACAATGATTTTTTTCCCTGACTTCATTCACGGTCTTTGTTAAATTTTTTAAATTATTATCAAAGCCTGGTAAAACTTTTAAGGCATCGATTACTGAGTCAAGTTCAGATGAGCTCGAAGTGTCAGTCTGTGTTGCGACGGCAGCGCCACCTTTAATCATAAAAGAATTACCTATAGGATCGTCAAGATTTAAGTTTTTTATGGTTTCTACTGCAGCCGATGTACTGGGCACCTGCGGCGCTGCAACCGTATCATACACGAAGTCCCCCGCCTGTACCTCCGCAACAGGTAATACTCTTTCTACATTGTTCGAATTTGCACGATTTCCCGGCGTAGAAGATAGTAGTGGCGAGGGTGGGGAACTGACGCACAGAGACGCATCCCGGTTTCTTCTGTCCTTGCAGATGTGGTACGTTTGCAAATTTTTTAAATTTGAATTTTTATTTCTAGTTTTGCTTTCAATATTATTACTAACTTTTTCGTTCAAATTTAAACTTAAAGTTAAAGTAGGTTTAAGTTTTTTCCCACAGTTTAATATCTTATTTTCACAAATTAAGTGAAAAAATCGGTTGCAGTCTGCGCAAGAAAGCAGCCTTGTCCTAGTGCGCGAGACTTCCTTACAAATAAAACAAGTAGGATTCGTTAGGCTAGAATTTAAATTTGAATTTGCCGCCAACAAGCTGGTATTATGAATTTTTGAAGCTTTAAGAGTCATCTGGCGGCCTCTTGCAAAAATTTCTGCGCGGACACGTTTTGCGCAGAGCGCTCGAAAGCAAGAAATTGAGAGATGGAAAATAGCGATACTAACCTCAAATTTCTTGGAACTGCAGTAAATCAAGAAAATATTACCGCAAGCATCACGAGAAGCAAAGATTTTCTGCCCACCGCGAAGCTTGCAAAGAGGCGCATGCAAGGGTCTGTAACAAAAACGCCCGAAGGCAGAAAGGCAGCAGTATCAAGCATGTAAATGCGGAGTCTACAAAAGTGTATGAAGGCTACTTACTACAGAGAGCGAGAGAGGAAAGAGAGAGAGAGAATAAGTGAGAGAGATTGATTGATTGAGTTTATTTTTGGCCTTTATGGGGTAGAAACTTCGTAGGCACTATTTGCGAAAAATAATACAAATGATGGAATAAAAATCTTAAAACTATATAAAAAAGAAAATTACAAAGATGGTGAAAGCGCTAAGACAATAGAATAAAAATAAAATATATACAAAATAAATAAATAAATACTTAACAATAAATAACAATAGTTAAAACGATCGCAAAATAACATGATCATATAACTAAAATTATATAACAGATAAACAAATAAATAATGTGATAAATGTGAAGATGCCATAATAAAGCAAATGAATTTAACCTTACAATAAAACTATGTACATACTAGCGAAGCGTAACATGCAAAACGCGACTATGCAGCTTCGTCAAGGAGAGGGATGGGCCGCAGTGTTAAACCCTCATTCGTGACCCGCGAAGACCAGGCTGTTTGGTCGAGTATAGTATGATCTTGAACTTATCTATGAATGAAGGATTGAAAGTGAGGGAAGGAAAATGATTTAGGATGCGGGTAGAGGTGATAATAAATGATTTGCTTAAAACTTATGTGCGTGGTGGAAGATACATGAGAGATTTAGGTGGATGGCGAGAGGAGGAAGGGGGATTTTGGCCAGGGGTATTGATTTGGGTGAAATGGTTTGCCAGATATGATGGTGAATTGTGAGCAATGATGTTATACGTCAGGGAACCTATGACATATGAGCATCTGGACTCGACCGACAATCATTTTAAACCCAGTCTAAACGGGGTGACATGGTCACGTCTCATTATGTTGCCCCATACAAATCTCACGCAAGAATTTAATAGCTTCTGGAGGTTTAGGTTTTTAGACTGGTCTACATAATTGTAGACCGCATACGCATAGTCAAAGTGGGGAAAAATAAGTGCTTCCACTAGATTCTTGCGGAGTTTTACCGATAATGCCTTATTATAATAACGTAGCGAATGCAAACCCCGTGAACACGCCTAGAGATTGTCATGACTTGCTTTGACCAGTCGAGGGTAGGAGTGATAAAAAATCCCAGCGTTTTTATCACATTTTCGTAATCCAAAAAATCATCACATAATTTAACTCTCGGAGCAGGGTTCAGGTTAATACGAGATATATAAGCCTGACTACCCAAGATCATAACCTTCGTCTTTTTTACATTCAATGAAAGGCCGTTTTCCAATGCCCAATTTGCTATCGCGTTCGCAGCATGAGATACGCGTTGAACACCAATGTCAATGTCGGCCGGGAAAAACGAGTGATAGACCTGGGCGTCGTCGGCAAATAGCATATAATTACTATATTTGATAACCTTATGTAAGTCACTAATAGAGATGGAAAATAAAACCGGACCTAAAACACTGCCCTGAGGCACACCTGCATTCACCTCGAGCCAGTCAGACAGTATACCAACCTCGACCACAACGGCCTGTGGCGGCCCGCAAAATATCTGTAAAACCAATTGAGTACAGTGTTTTAGCAGCCGACTTCCGAATGAGTTGATCGTGGGGAACTGTGTCAAAGGCCTTGGAGAAATCGAACAAGACTAAGATCGTGCTCATTCTAGAGTCAATAGCTCTTCTTACGTCATGTAGTACCCCCAGGAGAGCTGATTGAGCACTGTGGCCCTTTCTAAATCCCGCTTGCCTGGTTGATAATAAAGGATTAAATTCAAGGTACTCAACCAATCTCTCCAACACCTTTGAGATCTCGCAAAGTTTAGCAATCAGTCTCGTATCCGAGCATGACTCCATCCATCCTTCGCCAACGAAAACAGTACCCTCTTCCAGCAATCGGGGAACCATCCAGTGGCAAGCATACCATTAAAAAGTTCTGTTAAGGGTAAAGTGATTTGAGGTTCCAATGATTTCAGCATTTTGATCGAAATGCCGTTAACACCCGATGCCTTGGAAGAAGCTCTAACTATGGTCCGCTGTACTTTATTAGCTGACACAGGCAGGAAAGCGAATGAAGGAGATGAGGGAAGATGACATAAATTAGACAGGATAGATGCGAATGAATGAATGGTGAGTGGTGGGGTGTGGTTAGATATGGATGCGTAATGAACATTAATTTGATGGGCTGAGAAATGTTTTAATGGCGATGGATTCAACTTTGAGCCAAGACACATGTTTCTGAGAATTTTCCAAGATTTAGCAGGTTCCTTCTCGTTATTAAGCTTTGTTTGCAAATAGTGAAATTTGCTGGAATTGATGGTATTTTTAACCTGATTCCTCAATAATGTATAGGCGTTATAATCTGTGAAAGAGCCCGAACTACGAAACAGTCTAAAAGCAGCATTTCTGGCCTTAATGTTAGCTCTTATCTCCTGCGTAATTCATGGCTTGTGCTTAATTTTGACTGTGACAAGTTTAGCTGGAGCAATGATATTGAACTACTGAAAATTAAACTACTCAGAAAACATAAAGAGGATGAAAGTGTGTCGAAATGATTAAATGATAGCGAATCCATACTAGTGGGCTGGTCAGGCCAAGTAGGTGTAAACGAATCAGTGACGGGTGGAGATGGAAATAATGAAATATGCGTTGATTTATCCATATATGAAGTAAAAGTGGTAGCAAGGTGATGAAGGTTGTATACATAGACATAGTATAAACGAAATCAGGTACTGGTTCGCGAACTAGGAAAAGATCTAACCAAGTATGAGATGATCCCGCCGTTGTCACTGCATGGTGTATCGGTTCGGATGGAATGGGGAAGAGGCCCAGAGCTGCCAGACTCCCTCTCAACATATTTGCTGCAGCACTGGATGATTTCATGTCGATGTTGAGATCACCTGTGATGATGACATGATTATATTTAGGGAGTATGTTAGCAAGCGTATCAAATAATTCTGTTGGATAAATAGCAGAAGACCTGCGATAGACCACTGCCAACGCTAGCACCACCGTCTTATTCACTAAACGTAGAACAAAGAATTCGGGGGCGCTTGAGAAGACAGGGTCACACCAGGATAAGCCGTAACACCACCACCCTCCTTACCTACACGACCCAACCGATAAAGAGCATAACCAGGTAAATTAAGAATTTCAGAAGAGTCGTTTTCGGTAAGAAAGGTTTCCGTGACAGCAATGACATCGTAGGATTCTGGAAAAACTAATGCTTCGATTGATGAAAAATGAGTCTTTAAGCGATTAATAGTGGTATGAAAAATGGAAAATGTTTTGGATGATTTAATGTTTTTGACCCGATCAGTCCAGTCTCATTTGGTGTGAGTTGAGGGAGGAAGAAGATTGTTGATGTCAGCCTCACAAGTCACACGTTTGAGAGGACCATCCCTCACCTTTCGCACATTTAAATTGATTACGATAGGCCTCGCATAGCCCAGTTCTTTGCATTTGTGAGTCGCTACCTGCCAAAGGTCAAAAACAGGTTTGGGCCAGAGCGGCCGAATGAATAGCAAGTTATCACCTCTCTCCCCAAAATTTTTTCACGCTGACTACCCCTTTAACAGATATGCTCTATCGATAATCGCGTCTCTAGCTGTAGCCGGTATTTCGCCCTCGGCAGTAGGTTTTGATCGCGGCAACCAAGATCGAGTTTCAGTCACTTGTTTCGACATCAACGGCAGCTTGATGGTATTAAATATTTTGTCTATAATAGCGATGTCTGACAATGATGACGACAAAAGCAATCTCGCGACTAATACCTCGCACGTGTCCCTGAAGGTGTCAACAGAAGTAGTAATTAAGGGTGCAGTCGAGTCGCTGCCGGAAGGCCCGAGCAGAGGCTCCAAGGCAGGGACTCCAGCTCGGTAAAGCGCTCATTGAGATTAACGAAGCGCGCCTCCGTAGCCGATTCGAATTGATCTACGCGAGCATGATCCACTTTCTCGGCCACCGATTTGATGTCACTCTCCATCCACGGTGGTGGAGCGCCCGCCATCGCGTCGGTATCGGTAGTGATATCGCGCGACGCGTGGTTGGGCGGTACGGGCGTGGCTCCACGAAGTTGCTTGGCAACCTGTGACGTTGATGGCGACGGAGGTGAGGCAACGCGCTTAGAAACGAAGAAGGGCGGCGTAGGCGTGGCTGACGGCGCGGTGTGGCAGATCGGGCTAGCGTGTCGCGGGAACCCAGGTGGTGGCGCTCTCACTTCAGTGGGAACCACGACTAGCGCTTTAGATTTAGCCAACGCACAACAGCTCGAAGCAGTGTGAGTGCGTGATATGATTACATGTGACACAGACCGCGGTATAATCCTTTCGTGTCAGACGAGCGCCACACACGAAGCAGCCGCGCGATGTTGCCATTTAAAACGAGGAGGCGTCCACTCTAGCTGACCCTGTGGTGTGCGAAAACCGCTTGCGTGCGAAGGTTGGAGACCCTGCACGCTGAATACCGGACAAGCCGCCTTTTCTTCACAGTCTCGCAGCTAACCTCCAAAATATTGATGATATAAATAGCAAAACTTGGGGACAACTGACTGCAGAATTAAAGACTATTTGTAAAAATAGATGCTGCAGTCAGTAAGCGTCCCTATGATGTTCGCTGAAAAATACTCGAGGCACCAAGGTGAGTATTTGAGAGAATTCAATACGGAGCAAAATGACAAGCGACTGTGTACTCACCGCGAGAGAGAGATTGATTGATTGATTATTTATTTCCGTATTTTAGGGAAAACCCCGTATACGCAGCAGTTACATAAGAGCATATAACATTAAAACAGTAGAAAATAAAACACAAGAATAAAGAAGTAACGGAAAAACAATAAAATATAACGAAATAATATAACAAAATAATATATCAAAATAATATAACAGTATATAAAATGTAACTGGCAAATAGAATATATAAAATAAAACAAAGTAAAATGATAAAAATTATAAAATTAATATATATAATATAAAATAAGATTTAGATTAGTCTAAAACTGCTAACCCCAACCGCGTACGTTATACGTATGTAGTAAGGATATTCCCCAAGAGGTGGCGCTGTATGGGTGCATCGATGTTGGGGTTAGCAGTTTTAGACTAATCAGAAAGGTTTTTCTTTCAATTTTCGCCGCTTTTCGATGCACAGCCCAATTCTCTACATGATTTTATATATCCTGTGCAAATTTCATTGAAATCTAGCAGCAAATAACGAAGAATAGTGTGAAACTGTAATTGCGAATATGTGCCATTAGGTAGAGTTACTCTGATGGTAAAAATGCTAGCTTCGACGTCCTCTTAATCCGTTTGATCTCGCCCAGTTATCCACCGCATTTGCATCCTCCGAGATTCTCTGGACTCCTTAGGCGAGATCAGCAGGAAAAAAAGAGTGATAGATTTGGGTGTCATCCGCGAAAACCATGTGATCAGAGTGTTTTAAGACCCTCGGTAAGTCATTGATAAAGATAGAGAAAAGAAGTGGGCCTAGGACACTTCCCTGTGAAATCCCCCTGGATGTGTCAAGCCAAGCCGAACTAGAGCCTAGTTCATCCACCACTGCCTGGGAACGGCCTACGAGGTAGTAGAAAAACCAGGACATGACCGTGTCGGAACAGCCCAGAGAACGCAATTTATGCAATAAGATATCGTGCGGAACCGAATCGAACGCTTTAGAAAAGTCGAATAGGATGAGAACGGTGATCATTCGCTTATAAATCGCTCTCCTAATATAATCGAGTACGCCAATTAGGGCCGTCTGAATACTATGCCCCGGCGAAACCCCGCTTGTCTCTTCATGATTAAATTATTTTGTTTAAATAATCCATAAGCTGCTCATGTACAATTTTCTCAAGAATCTTTGAGATTTCGCAGAGCTTAGCGATGGGCCTAGTATCAGACGGCGAGATCACCCTGCCCGACTTGGCCAATGGAAAAAGGAGAGATTTCTTCCAAGATTCCGGAAAAGATCCGGTTGAAAGAGAGGAGTTGAATTAATCAGCTAGATGGGGTGCAATCTGGGGTGCTAAGCATTTTAGCATGGAGATGGAGATTCCAGCAAAGCCTATGGCCTTAGATGAAGCCCTGGAGATGATAGAAAGGACCTTGTAAGGAGTGATATGAACAAAGTGGAAGGAATTTGAGGGATAAAAGGGAGGCAAGACGCCCGGGGATGAGATGAGTGACTGAAGATGAGCAAGAGTGAAGCGAGAAGATGAATGGGAAATGGATGCATAATGAGTGTTGAGCTGATCTAATGAAAACATGATAAGAGGTGACTGAGATGATTTAGTCGCGAGATCCATGTTCCTGAGCTCTCTCCACAAACCTGCAGAGTTGGATGCCGAGTCGATTTTGTTACTGAGATACGTAAATTTACTAGAATCTAGGGAGTTCTTAACAAGACTACAAAGATCTTTAAAGATCTGGTAGTCTGAGCTCAGGCCGCGGTCAAGTACCTCTTAAAATCCATGTTGCGAGCTTTGATATTATATATTATGCCTTATAGATGGGGTGATCCAGGGTTTGATGGAGTTCCTAATGGTGATGAGTCTTGCCGGTACAAGGGAGTTAAAGGTATGTAAAATCGATGATACGAGGTTGGAAAGGAGGTTGTTGGAAAACAGGAATGGGAGATGGAGAGGGTGGTATCAAGAAAGGACGAGAGGAAGAGAGTGTGTGGCCAGGCGAAATAGGTGATGTATGAGATGCAGATGAACAAGATGAGATAGTGGACGTGATAGAAAGTGATGAAGCACGATCGAAAGCAACCGAGAATATCGCAGCGGCTTCCGCCAGATCAATCCGGGCAGTATTATGCGACCAGATCCTCTTTGCAACTGGCAATGGTTTAGAAAATTCGAGTTCGAGAACAATGAAGTCGTGCCCTGCTGCAAAGGGCACAGCTGACTTAAAGTATTTAAAACCTGGCGGAGGGTTGCGTACGATAAACAGGTCAAGTCATGTATGAGATGAGGTAATTGAGGTATGAGTATGATGAATAGGATCGGATTTGATCAGGGAAAGGTTTAATGAATCGAAGTACGACTCCAACATGGCGGACGACCCATCCTTCTTGCACATATTAACGTTAAAATCTCCGGTAATGACAACCTGATCACAAGTGTGCAAGAAATTAGTCACTGAATCGAAGCGATTTGATGGGTAGGTCGCTGAGGGCCTCCCGTAAACTACAGAAAAGAGTAACAAACTAGTTTGTCTGTGGATTTGAAAAATCATGAACTCCGGGGAGTTGGAAAAGACAGGGTCAGAATGAGCCACAAGTTTAACCTCAAGATTACTCTTGATGTAAGCCGCAACACCCCCCCTCCCTTCCAACACGATCCAATCTATGTAGTGTGTAGTTTGGAAGGCCCAACATGTCTGAGGAGTTGTACTCAGTGAGGAATGTTTCGGAGAGAGCAATGATGTCATTATTAAAAGGCAAAACTAATGATTCAATGAATGAAAAATGGGTTTTTATTCTGTTAATTGTTTACATGGAAGATGGAGAATGAAGAGTTAGTTATAGATGATGCTTGGCCAGGCAAACCCTATTTGGGGGAAGGAGAATTTGGAGACGAAATCTTAAAAATGTCCGCTTCTGAGTGAATCGGGAAGAGTTGCCCTCCCTTGGTTATACGCATAAAAACCGTAAAATTCTTAACTAGAGGCCTCGCGAAGCCCAAATCAGTGGATCGGCGAAGCGCTTTAGATAGCAGTTCGTAAAGCTGCTTGGACCATAACGCACGCAAATAAATCAGCCCAGATCCACCGAACAGAGAATCCGTCGAGACTCCCTTGAGAAGGCGCGCTTTCTCGAGAATAAGATCTCTAGTAGTGGGCGACGAAAACCGGACAACAATTCCATTTTTAATATTATAATTACTATTAGTATTGTTATCGTTAATGTTCGCGGCAGAGGTTGAAGTCGCCAATTGCAAATCGCGTTCGCCAGGTTTGCCTCGAACGAGCCAGGGCCGAGTTTCGACAATCTGGGAACTAATCCTGGAAAGATTTAAAATTTCAAAAATTTGTCCCAAAGCTTCCCCTTCAGGAATGGCCAGGTTAGCCGGCATACCGCGAATGAGAATTTCACACGCGTCATTAATTGGAGACGCGGTAGTCCCCAGACTCGATCCCCGTAACTCGCTGATCTGTCCGCGAATCTCTTCATTTGCGCTCTCGAGGGCACCTATGCGGTTCGACACGCCGCTGAACTTTTCATCCGTCACCGCTTCCATCAACGAAACCCGCGAACTTAGCTCACGAATTTCGCTGGCCAGTCCCTGCACCGAGGACTCGATGCGCGAAACCGAACTCTTGAGCTTCGATTCTAAACGGCTCGCGAACTCAGTAAATAGAACGGCCATATCCACGGCACCGGTCGTTCGCGCTGGTAGGCCGGAGCAGCTCTCGGTGGGCGCGGCGCCGCGAGGTTGCTTGGCAACCTGCGACGTTGATGGCGACGGGGGCGAGGCTATGCGCTTGGCACTGGAAGGAGACGGAGTGGGCGTGGCAGCCAGCTCGGTAGCGCAGGTCTCCATCGATTCTCGCGGCAACTCAGGCGGTGGCGCCCTCGCATCAGTGGGAGCCGCGACTAGCGCTTTAGCTTGAGCTAGCGCGCTGCAGCGGCGCTCGGAAGAGCCTGGCGCGACATCAAAGCAGTGCGCGTGCGTGATTTTGTTACAAAGTGGACAGACCTCTGTGTAGTCATTCCTGGTGAGTCTCCCACCATCCCGCCACATACAAAGCAGCCGCGCGATGTTGCCATAATATCCGCGCGGCGTCCACCGACGAAGATCGAAATGTGTGCGAAAACCGTCTAGATGTTGGGAGCAGTGCGCCCACTGGACAACGCGAAGAGTCGCCTTCTCCCTCTCAAAGTTAACCTCCAAAATATTGCAGAATGAAATTTGCAAGTTATGGGACTACTGGCTGCAGCAATGAAACACTAATTTAATAGATAGACGCTGCAATCAGTAACCGTCCCTTTCTTATGCTCTAGAAAAACTCGGAGCAGCAGTGTGAGTAGATAATACTAGACAAGACGGAGCAGAAAACAAGCAAACTTGTACTCACCAGAGAGAGAGAGAGAGAGAGTAAGTGCTGTGATTGGGACATAGATTCCCACTTTTCAGGTAAATCCATAGCAACAGATAGGAAGCAGTTTGATGTACGAGGTAGAAGGTAATTGAAGGACGAGGGAAGATGGCCAGCTGATATGGGAGTTGAAGATGAATTGGTACGTAATGTCAAATGTTGTGCAAGTTATTGTGGTGAATTGTGAGAGATATTAAATGCAATGGGGGTAATGAATAAAGCCCTTTTAAGCTCGACCGACAGCCATCCCGAACGCTAGCGATGAAGAGTCACATGAGTTCTCCGTGGGATGTTACTACAAACGTAACGGACACGCGCATTGAATGATCGGGTAAATTTTAGATTCCTGGTTATATTAACATCATTATAGATCGTACATGAATATATATAAATAAATGTACTTGCAAGGAGTGAGAGGAGTAAAATAAAAGAAAATTTGAGGATAGGAGAGAGGCAAAATATTTAAGGATTAGACGAGCGAATGTAATTAAACGAGGCTCAAAAGAATATTTCAGTAGGAGATTGAGGCCTAATAAGCATTAATTTGGTCGAATGAAAAGTTATTAAAAGGCGATGATGTGTATTTACTATCTAGCTCCATATTCTTGCGCTCATTCTACAGATTAGAGGATTTAGATGAATATGTAAATCTGTTATTGTAGTGGACAAAATTTGCTCGTGTCGATCGAATTACTAACTATGTTACAAAGCTCCTTATAGACAAAATAATCAGTACTCATGCCAGAGAACAGATGCTTTCTGTATGTCACATTACGCACCTTAATATTAGGTTTTGTGAGCCGAGTGATTCATAATTTAGGTAAATCCTTGATGGTGATGAGCTATTGAAGTACAAATGAATTGAAATGACCTACTACAAAGGGCATAATCGATTTGGTATATGTATAAGCAGGTGTAGGATCACAAACGATGAAAAAATCGAGCCATGTGTAAGAAGAGAGTAGCCCAGTGTGTATGATGGGTAAGATCGGATTGAATCAGATGAAGGTCTAGTGTATTCAAACAAGACTACAACATAGCAGATGATCCATGCTTAGCAATCATACTGATATTTAAATCCCAGTGATAATAACGTGGTCATTAGAATAGAGAAAATTAGCAAGATTATCGAAAAATTTGGATGAGTACGATAAGACTAAGGTAGGATAGGATGGAAAGAGACAGTCGAACTATAAATCTAAAAAATCATATACTCCGGGGAGCTGGAGAACACTGTGTCTGAGTGAGCCACGAGCCTAACATTAAGACTAGCCGATAACTCCTGTATATATAAGTATGTTTTGCATTGAATTTATAGATCTGTGTGTCATACTATTATTATAAATTTTGAGTAATAAATAAAATTCATTGAGTTAATAAGTCAAATCTAAGCGTTTTTCAATGTTTGTAATTTTTTCCGAGTATGAATTAGGAAAATATTAAAAATTCCTGAATTACCCAAACAAACACATAATTAGTACAAATATCCCAGAAAACCTTAAAAATTCCTGAATTACCCAAATAAACACATAATTAGTATAAATATCCCAGAAAACCTTAAAAATTCCGGGAATTCCCAAAAAATTAGTAATTAGTGCAAATATCCCAAAAAACCTTAAAAATTATTAGAAATAACCAAAAATCTCGTGATTAGTGCAAATATCCCGAGATACCTTAAGAATTCCTGAAATAACAAAAAAATTCCGTATTAAGTGCAAGTATCCTGAAATTCCCAAAAAAAACCGGCAATAAGTGTAAATGTGACTTAAAATTCCATAATTAAAGCAAATATCCTAGAATTCATAACGAATCCCATAATTAGCTCAAATATTCCGGAATACATTAGGAATTTATGGAATACCCAAAAATTTCCATAATTACAGCAAATATTCTGGAATTTCCACAAAACCCCGTAATTAAAGCAAATGTCCCGAAATCCTGAAAATTTCCCGAAATACCTATTGAAACCGGTAATTATGTACGTATGCAAATGTACGTATTTTTGATAGTACTGCAATTTAAACATTGTGACAATCCAAACTTGATTTGGTTTTCGGAAGGAACACATTTAGCAAATCGTATATTGCTACTCATTCGAAAATGCTTGTATCAATGGATGAAGCCTTTTAGGCACGTTATTGGCTTATCCAGTCGAGTAACAATTCAATTTGAATCGTTACCGCAATTATCGTAGATTTAAAAGAATTTGGTTATGTAGAACAAAGTTTGTGAGTCAATAGGAAATATTTAACAATTCACATTGCGAAAGCAACTAGTTGTTCTTTAATAATTATTACTTAATGGAGATAAATAAATTTTTTTTCAGGTTTTTTGTTTTTTTTTTGAGTTTCTGAGTTAATTATTAATTATCTTTGTAATTGCAGGCGGCTAAATATGTTTCACTCTACTTAAAAGGAAATTTTTTCGAAGGGAATAGATTCCGAAAGGAGCTGAATGCAAAAGTGGCAAATGTATGCTGTGGGGTCATCATTTTAACGGGTGCCGTTGTTGAATAAAATTGACCTCATAGCATACGTATGTTACCCGACTCGAAATCAAGAAGCTGCAGATTGTAGTTAAATATAACAAACATGAGGTAATAAATATTAATAAATTAAAAATACAACGCGTTTTTAATTTTCGAATAATCTTATTACTGTCTACTATGGAATCTCTAAGGAGAAATAGCTTCTATAGGTTGACTTCATCAAGCTGTTTTGTCGTTTATGAATTCGTTTTATTTTGAACTAATTAACGCTCGACGAAAGGAAATTGTTCTAAACCATCTGAAAGTTCACCGTATAATTACTAATTTACCATTATTTAGTTTTATGACAATAAATATAAATATATATTTTGTACATTATTTTGTAACTAATTTCCATAATAATAAATTTCTATTTTCCAGTGATAAACGATTTTTGATGGATATTGTAGATAGGTAATAAATTACACACACCTAATTTTGTAAACAATCGTACGACGTTTCGTCTGCCAGATTTTGCAGACATATTCAGGTATTACCTAAATTTATTATTAACAGACAGATCAATATCAAAAAATAAAATTTATAAATTAAGAAAACAACAAAAATTAAACATAATCTTATATCTAGCTGTAAAAAAGACACCGAATTATACGTTACTCTTACATTAGAGTTAAGTCAAGTGAAAATTTTGTCGATCAGTATAATATTGTATATACGATGTACAAGTTAAGACAAGATACATAATTCACAGAAAACAACAAAAGACTTTACATACAAAATGTGCCTAATAACACTCTATATCGATTACAGAATATTTTTGTGTTCACTGCTTAACATAAAAGTATCTTCGTTTTTATTAATCGTATATTTATTACTATTAATGTAGAGCATTTCAGATATTAATCGCTTTTTATAGCATGTTTCAGTGTCTAAAATTTTGACATTTTCAAAATTAAATTCATGATTTTTTTGTTTGATATATAAATTAAATACTGATTCAGGATTTCGTGATTTTGTATGTTCATTAATATGTTCCTTAAGGGGATGCCATACCCGACGAAAAATTGTTGTGCAGGTCCGTGCGTTTTGTTTTATCGATACCCTACTTAAAATTAACCTAGCAGAAAATTTCTTGGCGCCGTCTGTATTATATACTAATATATATTTAGTTGCATGCCCACAGGTGGCGCTAATAAGCAAAAGTGTAACACAAAGTAAAGGACACAACGCTGGTAAAAATTAATTACATTATAGGTTCTATAAAAATATATAATATTTACTGTAAAAGTAAATGTATAGTTTACTGCAAAACCTATAAGTACATAATATTATTGAATGTGTAAACATTCTATTGATTATAATTACTGTACCATAATATCTTACCTTTCTGTAAGTTTTTTAATTTTAATTTAAAGTAATAAGACATACATATAAACAAATGTTTACTTTACTGTATACAGCAATATTATCAAATGGCAAATTATATTTGCAAAGTATTCTCCGATTATACATGTGTGATATAAATACACTGTTATAAATACAAAAAATTAAAGTATTAGCACATATGTACTAACTCTGCACTTTGCGAACACTTTGTTTGTACTATATTACTGTATTTGTACTTTATGGTAACATGTACTGTACGAACATTTTATATGGTAACGTGAATTGTCCATGCACTTTATGGTAGCGTGAAGTATATGTACACTTTATGAAACGTGTACTGTACGTACACTTTATATGGTACCGTGTACTGTACATACACTTTATGGTAACGTGTACTGTACGTACACTTTATGATAACGTGTACTAGATGTACACTTTATTGTTACGTGCACTGCACGTACACTTTATGGTAACGAAATGACAGTCGGTATTGTCCTTTTCAATTTACACTTTGATTTGCATTGCAATTTAATTGTAAATTTTGATTTATAATAGATTATAACTAAAGTTCAATTTATATTATGTATATGTATATATGACAAATACATTTATTTTTTATTAAAGAGTATACAGAAAAATTATTTTTATTAAAAACTCGCTCTTATATTTTTTTAACTTTTACATTGAAATTTTTATTATTTTTTAGATCTATTTTGAACCCTTTTTCGATTTTTTTTCCTCGGTTTGGCTCGACATTACCTTTAAATTAATTTGTAAATCTTATCTTACTATTATATAAAGAGGAAGCGTTTCTTTGTATGTGCGCAAAAATCTCAAAAAGTACACAATCGATTGTAACGAAATTTTAACTGTAGTTTCTTTATGTACTATGAAGTCTCATAGGCTATATTTTATATAAAAAATCGTTTTGCTTCATTGTTAAAAAAATAAAAGGTTTTACACTTGCAGGATGCACGGTAGTTCAGGCGCTGGCCGATACGTGGCTGACGGTCTGGCGCTGCACGCGACAAATTTATCGCTACTTAGTACATATGTATCAGCCGCGCTCGGTCGTTCGAGTCATCTGAGTTTTACGATATAAATTTATTTTTCGTAAACGTTAAGCTTTCGTTGGATTCTAAGTATTGAATTAACGAGTTCCATTTTTCGTTAAATTATTTGTTTGATTTATCGAAAACATTTGCCTATTAATTGTTGTGTCACTAAACCTTTACAAAGTGGCGATCGGCCGTTGCGCCGTCCATGCTACTGGTGAGTAATTTACAGCTACTAAAATGTCTAGTTTTTTAAAACTTGGTGCCTTTGAGTCTATGTTAGACAATTGTGTCTACCATTGAGATCCCCACACATTGTCTTTAGGGTTTTATTCGTAAATTTTAATAATGCTTCTTATAATTCTATTCGTAAATTTTAATAATGCTTCTTATTTGTAATTCTTAATTATTCTTATTATTTACTTTCTATTGATTCTTAATTTATTTGTATAGAAGATAAATATATTTTGTGTACAATGCCGAAATCTAATTTATCTCGGAAAACATCCAATGCCAGGCGTATGGCTTATGTTCGAACGAATGAAACCTTCGATGAGCGTGAAGCTCGACTGTCACAATTAAGAGCACTATCTGCTAATAATCGAGAGATTTAATGTACCGAAATCCCTCTAATATTAAGAGTACATAAATATTAATCTTCCCAAATTAGTACCGGATCAGTCTCAAGCATATGATTCTATTACGCAAAATGTGAATAGTGATGGAAAAGAAATTTTTTTTAGATGCTCCTGGAGGCACTGGTAAAACTTTTCTAATTAATCTACTTCTTGCATACGTTCGTACAACAGGTAGCTTAGCTATTGGTGTAGCATCATCAGGTATTGCCGCAATGCTTCTAGCTGGTGGTAGAACAGCTCACTCAACTTTCAAACTATCCTTGAATGTCTCATGTGACCAAGAATCAGTTTGTTCTATCCGTAAAAATGGTCCTCTTGGTAAAATCTTTCAAGATACAAAACTTATCGTATGGGACGAATGTACTATGATTCATCGAGTTCATGTTGAAGCAATCGATCGAACTCTGAGAGATCTTAGATCGTGTGATAAGTTGATGGGCGGTTTAACTATTGTCTTTGCTGGAGATTTTCGGCAAACTTTGCCAGTTATACCTAGAGGGATAAGAGCTGATATAATCAAGGCATGTCTTAAATCATCACCGATATGGAGATCTATTCATAATTTGAATTTAAAAACAAATATGAGAGTTCATCTCGGAGGTGGAAATGCGCAATTTCCATCACAATTACTCAGTGTTGGAAATGGAACAATGTCCAATGTAAATGACTGTATATCTGTCGATTCAAAACTAGGTAAGATTGTGCAAACTATTGATACTCTTATTTCTTCAGTTTATCCGAATATTGATGACCTTTTAGAAAAACCATACTCCTGGCTATGCGAAAGAGCCATCGTTACACCCCGGAACATTTCTGCCTTTGAAATTAGCAATACTATTTTAGGTCATGTTAAAGGAGACAAGAATTTCTGAATTCTCTTAATCCAGCTGGATTTCCACCACACAACCAACAACATAAAATCGGGATTCCAATAATACTATTGCGCAATACAAATCCTCCAAAATTGTGTAATGGTACGCGGCTACAAATTAAAGCCATGCGACATAATATTATTGAAGCGACTATTCTTACAGGCACAGCGGCAGGAGAATTTGCTCTTATACCCTGCATACCAATGACCCCTACTGATTTACCTTTTCAATTAAGGCGACTTCAATTCCCAATTAAGGTATCGTTTGCTATTACAATTAATAAGGCTCAAGGTCAGACATTTCAAAACGTTGGAATTGATTTGCGATCAGATTGTTTTTCACACGGTCAATTGTATGTTGATTTTGTCAAGAACAGGTACATCAGAAAATCAATTTCCTTTATTACCAAACAGTTCACAAACAAAAAATGTTGTCTACCGTGAAATTCTTTAAAACCATTATTTAAAACCAATGAAAACTGAAATATGGTAAACCTATCTTTATGCTATTATCTAATATTTCGAGTTCTATGCAATTACAGAGCGGGCGAAACCGCGACGGGGGATGCTGTGTATTAATAAAAGTATAAACTAATATTTTATTACTTTTTGATTAGTTTGCGATTTTAACCCATCCTTCTTTCGAAAAGGCAAAAATCGACCGTTTCAGTTACTCAAAAGCACAGAAAAATATGTAAAGGCTTTTAAAAGCATTAATAATTTTGTGGACATTGATACAGCAGAAGTATTTCTTGTCATTCTTTTTTTCGAAAATGTACAAAACACTGAACAACGAAGATGTTTTCCAACTGCCAAAAGAATATGGGTGATTTAGCGTTACCGCCTTGTCGATCCGAACTCCAGCAGCATTTTTTAAGAGCCTGCTATATTGCAAATCTTTGGTTCAATGCAAATAATAAAATTCCTTCTGCATTTTCTCCAGAGGATTACGGTTGGGTAGAAAAGGAGAATAAGTACACTTTTAAATGGTTTGATGGCGAACAATTACCAACTATTACTAAAATAGCTCATAAGTCGATTATCCAAAATAGTGAAGATATTAAACAAGGTTAATTTGTATTACCTTATAATTTACTGACAGTCAATGAGCAACAAGTAACAGAGAAAACGAAGTTGTTTAACAATAGCAATGATGATGTCGATAATGATACAACCGATACATCTTCAGAGTCAGAAAATAATAATAAGATAATTTTTTTTTGTTTTGTAAGGAATTATGTGCACTTTGAGGAAAATCAGGGCTACCAACTTCTTTTTCTTAAACAACGCAATAGTTTGCACGTTTACCTGGATTATCAAAATTTTTTTTTCAAAAGACAATAAATACCACCTGAAATTAGACTTTTTAACGAGTATTTAAAAAAAAAATTGACCCTCTACGACTTTTTTTGACCGAGTTATGCCTTTTTAAAAATCTTCCTATGTTTTAATCAAATACCGCCAACATCAGCATTACCCGATGCGTACCGCGAGGAGGTTGTTGGTCGGACTTACGCATCATTGTGGCCCTGAAAAGGTCCGATTGTGTGAACCGTTTCTTACATTAGGGACCCCGCGGTCTGAATCCCCTATAAAACAAAACAAAATATTTCAATGCGATGATAATTGATCGAATTACAAGCATTCGAAAAATGGCCATGTTTCAAATGCTTGTAATTTAATCAATTTTTAGTAGCAAACTGGGGTCCACTTTGGTCGCACTCAGGTTATTGTTTTGAAAATGAAATCGGTAATATTATTCGACAAATCCATGCTGCTAAAGGAGTAGTTCACCAAATTTGCAGAAATTTATAAATGAATCAGAGTCTATTGACTTTAAAAAAAACATATTTCCATGCAAGAATCGTCTAAAATTGATGAATTTACTGATTATCTTGATTATAAATATACAAAGAATACGTGTAAGCTACTTGATACAAGGTATTTTGCAAAACACTACAAGACACGAAGCGAATGGATACGAAAACTTGATTTGTCGGATGCAAGTTGAAGTTTTAGAAAAATAGTAAACTATTGTTGCTTATATAGATCATTAAGGATTCAAATTTGCAGATCCAATAATTCATACGCAATATCCACCGATGGCAATTACGTCCATCTAATTGATTTCATACTAGACATGCCAAGGGAAAAGCAATATACATTGTGTCATATAGTTGCTATACAGAATCTGTTTTAACAATGATAATCTACCATTGCGCAAAGTTATAAATATTTCTTGCGAACTAACAGCAATTCAAACTAGCAGTATTCAAGCGATTTGTGTGTATATAACTGTAAATAATAAAAATTATATATGTAGCGTACCAAATTTGAACTTCTATTAATTTGCAATAATCTTTGTACATACGTGTATATATGTTATATAAGATGTCATATGTCAAAATCTCATCTTATATCAAGATCAACAAGCTACTTGAATCTCTTAAATAATAAATATTAATTTCTGATTCTCGGGAGATGGTTATTAAATTTACCAATCCCACATAATTAAAAAAACAGATTTAGAAACGTTTCAGATATTTTTGATTTTTTTAAATTTCTTGTGAGACCTTACATGCGAAATTATTAAAAATCTAAAATATCTAGAATGCTTTAAAACCTATTATTTTAATTAGTAGGTGGAAAATTTAAAAGACAACTCTCAAGAGTCTAAAACTAATTTTTTATTATTTGGGAGATTCCGCAATGAACAAACTGTTACAAATAAACAAATTTATTGCTTTGATAAATAACTTAATATTTTTTTTTACTATTACACTGACTATTTTGTTCCCTCTTACCTCAGAACTTAAATTATATCGTGCAACCGGGTCATAATTTTTTTTATATGCCAAATATATATTAGCTAAATAAATAATTATATTCAAAATCATATTATTGATAAATTAAATAATACATTCCCTAATTTTTTAAAAATTATGCAATTAAATAATGTAACAAAATTTCTTTACGTAATGAATTGAAACAACTAATTACGTAATTAATTACATACTTCTGTTATACATAATAAATTATATGAATCTGTTACGTAACTTAATTATATATTTAAATTACATACTTATTTGCAAGAGGGATGCTATGTGGGTTTGAAAGTTGTTAAATTAAAGTAAAAAATAAGTGAGATCATCTTAAACACGTTCCTTATATTGTAAAATACGATTCAGCGATGCACTCGGATGCTTTGACTGCATGCTCATGTTTTGACTGTCAAATGTGGCCACATAACTACTTACAATCATTTTGAGGATGGCTATATAGGGGCCTCATATAATGAATAAAAAAAGAGCCATGCTACAACCCCGATACAATCTAAAGATGGCCCTCGTCCGATGCCATTGTAGGGCCGTATTATTTTTCTAATGCACCATAGGCGGCCCTGATGAACGCCACAATTAAGTTTATTTCCCATCGGGTGGTAGCAAGAAAGCTTCCGGGGTTAAAGATCGGAGGTTGAAATCCCTGAACGAGAAAGTTTTTTCTATTTTTTTGGACTCTTTAAGAGCGATATTTTTCACTCTTCAAACTTTAAAGAGTATAAAAGTAATTTGTCTCACTTATTATTTAACAAACATTTATTATTTTTAAACAAATTTGTACAAATTTAATACTATAGTTTATTTATAAAATTAAACCAATTAACACTTATATTTTTATTAAGAACAAATGATCTTTCTTATATTACTATATGTGAAAATGTACAAGCTAAGTAAATAGGGTTATTATAAATTTCTGATGTTTGCGAAAATAAATTAAATAATTAGGATCTTATTATTTTTGTTATTTGTTAATAAATTAACGTGTATATGGTGATCTGGATGAGAGAAAATGAATAAGTTGCTTGTGAAAAATTTAATTTTTTTATAGAAAATAATTAATTTTAAATTAAAATAATTAATATGTGTATAAGCATTCCCGACAATGAAAACTTATGTGAAATAATGTCTAAACTGTAAATATAGAAAGGTAAACTTTGAAGAATATAAATAATAACATTATGCAATTTCAACACATGCAATATTATAACTGTTATTAATTTAGTTTATTAAATTTACAAGAATTTGCAGCAATAATCTTTACTGATGAAGTATAATGTTCGATTAAGCTATTAAAATCAGTTCTATTTATAAATCTGAAAAAACGGACTAAATAGCATATGAAGTGTCATGGTAATATTTATAGTATATCTTGTTAGCATTGGCGCCAGCATCAGTACAATTACATTAAATTATAGAACTAATAAAGTCAGTATTTAAAAGTAGAGTGAAACAACTGTATCGTGCTATAATCACTATGAAAGTGACTAGTGATGTGCTTTACTTATGCTGTTTATTGTACATAAAGCTCTGTGAAAGTTATGGAATCGATAACAATTTCAAAGATGAAGGGTTTGAGAAAGCTATTTTATTTTATAATCATGTTCGTTGATAATATTATATACTTATTCCTACATCTGGATCTTCAGTTTCTTACTTATGAATTTATCACATTACGGGTGAAAAGGTTTATTTATGATTATAAATTATAATACTAATATGTCTATATTTCTTTCAATTAACCCAATTAACAATTGTGTACGTAAAATAAGTAGAAGAAATAATAAACAGATTGTAACAAAAATGTAAAATGTAGTCTATGTTGTATACTTATTACATAAATTAAACAAAAATTTCTAAATAAAATTTAAAACTGTACGTAGAATCATGTACTTATAATTTCAGATAAACTAAACCTATGTATTTTCTAATATAAGCGTCTATTTATCATAACTACAGAATAATAATTTTTTATAAAATTCATTGCGAAAACATATGGTAAATCTATATTTTAAAAATAACAAAATTTTGTATTTACGTCAATCGTCTCCCATGATATTTTTAATAACCTACAGTTTTTGATAAAACTTTAGCAGAAGATACTTTGAACATGGATTATTCGATTGGTACAAAAAAATAGTAGGGTAAACCATTTATTTCTCGAGAAATCATTCACTGAGAATTCGTGCTTTTACACGGGCTTAAATGAAAGGAGCCATATTAAGTTGCTTATAACTTTTGTTAATATCAAAGAGATAATAATAAAAAACTAGTAGGCGAATAGTTTTTTTAATGTAGATTAAACTAGTCATGAGAAAAAGGGGGGTAAATGATTTACTATCGCATGCGTGGTAGATATCGCAATATACCCGCGTAAAAATATAAACTATTGCCACTATATTGCAGAGCAATGGGCAATAGTTATTGCAAACATATTGCCAATATGTTGCCACGACAATTGGTAATGTATTGCCAACATACCGCCAAACAGCATCCTTCCATATCTTTGCCAAATATTGGCAATAGTTACTATTTTATCATTTGTAAACTATTTTGCCAATATATTGGCCATACCTCATAAATTTAAAAAAAAAATAAGAAAAAATATTAGCCAGCTGCGGGATTTGAACCTTCGATCTTTAGATCCGAATGCTGGCTCTTTACCACTGAGCCATTTTGCTATTTTGTTGTTAAGAGTTAATTTCAGCATATAAAGAACAGTTGAATTCATAAAATTTTGGACTTAGAAATTTTTTAACCACACTTTCAACTGTTCTTTATAGCCTGAAACTAACTCTTAATAACAAAATAGCAAAATGGCTTAGTGGTAAAGAGCCAGCGTTCCGATCTAAAGATTGAAGGTTCAAATCCCGCGGCAAGCTAATATTTTTTTTTATTTTTTTTTAAATTTATGAGGTATGGTCAATATATTGGCAAAATAGTTTACAAATGATAAAATAGTAACTATTGCCAATATTTGGCAAAGATATGGAAGGATGCTGTTTGGCGGTATGTTGGCAATACATTGCCAATGGTCGCGGCAACATATTGGCAATATGTTTGCAATAACTATTGCCATGGCAATAGTTTATATTTTTACGCGGGTAGCATTTTAATTTACGCGGCGATTTGAAATTGCAATATATGTAGGTTAAATAAATTTGAAAACATTTATTATTTTATTTGATAAATATTAAACTTTTATTGTAACCCGCGTAAAAATATAAACTATTGCCAAAATATTGCAGGGATATGAGCAATAGATATTGCAAACGTATTACCAATATATCGCCGCATCAATAAAAAAATATTGGCAATATATTGCCAATATAACGCCAAACCTCATCCTGCCGCATGTTGGCAATATATTGGCAAGTTACTATCCACATTAGCATGAAAGATTGCAGCAAGCATCCATGAAAGATTCGGAATCTATCAGAAAACTTTCATGAAATATTGTTGCAAACTAAAAATGTCCGGGGCACATTGACGGCTTCAAGCTTCCACGGAATATTGTAGGAATCTTACACTGAGACAAAAATTTCATTGGAACAAAAAAATATTTATTTGAATGAACGAGATAATGTAATTAAATTCATTAACTAATAAGCCTTATTTGTTTCAACTAAATACATTCTTAATTCAATATAAGATATATTAAACAAACAAAATAAGTATATTAATTCAATTTAACTCATTTCATTCATCACGCTCAATATTTCTCAATTAAATATTTATTTATAATAAAGTAATATTTAATCAAATCAATGTAATATTTAATTGTTATGAATAAAGTATTGCATCCTGTTAATTAAGCTATTTCCAAATAAATATGTAATAAATTCAAGAATATATTTATTTAAAACAAGAATATAATTTTGTTGCTTTTAAAGAATTATACAGCTTTGCCAAGAATAAATAATTTTAACTAAATATTTATTTGTCACAAAAAAATATTATGTTAATTCAAAGTCATCATTTCGTAAATTTTACTACTGAGTTTCATTAACTTAAACACCTAAATAGAGCCTGACGCAAGTATAGGAGCGAGAGCCATTATATACAGCTAACTAGCCCTTCAGATTTTTACTTTTGTAACCGCTGCATTATCACATTATGTATTTGTGCTATTGGCCACGCATTACGTTCCTTATTTATTAATCTTTACTGTACAACAAGTTTTACACGAATTTATTTACGCACAATCAAGAAAATCAATGCCAAAGATATTGTTTGCTGATTTCCTTTCCTCAATTTTCGTCTTCTCCCTTTTGATATATATAGTCAACTTCAAACAAAATGAGATAGAGATAGTACAGGAAATGCATGCGATAGAAAGAGAAACAATAAATGCTTTCCAGCCCGTAAGAGAGCGCGTACAGAGGTCTCACCGATGACCGATTGTCAGGCAAAAGTTTAGACGTGGCAGCAAGAGGGAGCTACTGCTATTCTTAGCTGTCACACATTTTGTTTGGTTATTTACTTCTACCCTATATGTATATACAAATTATGTCCGAGCAAACGATATCCGAGGCGAGACGAAACATTACAAATTAATCGCGAAAAACAGTTCAGATGTGGCTATACACGGAGAAAAGAGTTCTATGAAAAATTACGATATTTTTACTGTAAGCGAGAGACAAACGAGGTTCAGTTGAAAAAGTGCAATATTTATTTTGGTAATAAGTAAACACTTCCAAGAATAATTGCTACTTCAGTTCACTAAAAATCTCGAAAAATCTGGACTCAACAAAATATAAAACAACTGATATTAAATTTTAATGAAAGAAACAACAAATTTTACTGCAAGTCTTATGAAATAATATCACAACAGCTACTAAATTTTGTTAGACATTTCAGTAAAATTTGTGTACGGCGAATGTTAGTAGGCAGGGTAGTACAATTTTAGTGTCCAGTATAGTAAAATTTATTGAAATTTCTGCTATTCTCAAACGAAACTGTTAGGTTAGCTGGCTTATTATTCGAATTTATGCAATTAATTAACGCATTTGACTAATCTGAATCGACAGAATTTTAACCATATTAATTACAAACCGACTGGTTTAGCTTTTAATTGATATTAACAACGGGATAATGCAATAAATGTTAATAAAGTTCGCGCGTCCTTTGAGCGTCGTGTAGCTTATAACGACGATTCGAAGTTAAACAATGGAAAGGTTGATGGCGCAGCGGTAACGTGCTCGATTTTGACGCGGAGGGTCCCAGGTTCGAATCCCGGTGTCGGATGATCCAAAGTTTTTTTCATTAAAATAATTTATTATTCAATTAATATTTCAGTTTAAATGTATGTAAATAATAATATATCTAAATAATTCTATGTATAAAATAAAAAAAAGATGGCACGGAAGCCGTCCGAAAAATAAATTTTTCTTTCTTTCAGTCGCAATAAAAATTACTATACTGCTTTGTAAAATTTAGTGAACTCGTTCTAAAAATGAGTGAACTGCAAGTTTGTCTCCATTTCAAGCAAGAATATCGTAATTTTTATATGAAAATTTTTCTCCGTGTATAGGAATGTTAAACCGTTTGTATAAAGAAGAATTTGGTTAGCCGAAACGGTCTCGAGATTCGAGAATTTTTTCTGGTTCATTCTTCCGATCTCTCAAAATTTCGGCTTAATCAAGAAAATCAACTTTGTGTTTATCATGTAATAACGAACGAAAAGTTCGCTTACATCAGTGAGTTAATAGCTCAACACAGAAGAAGCCATCCAAAAAAACGAGATCGTTTTTTGATAATTATACCAGAAAAGAACTTAAGCCAGTTCCTATTAAATTGGTAAACAATTTAGGCATGAGATCGAGCAGCTGATGTCGAAGAAATCTACAAAGACTGATGCATATCATCAAATTTATAACCCACACAGCATGCAATATTAAGAAAAAATATTACATGAAATATTATAAAAAAATATTGCGGAAATGTTTAGAAAATGTATCAAAAATATTACAAAATATTCCTCTGAAATAATTCATAGCAATATTTTTTAAATATTATTGAAATATTTGGTGTAATATTTACACTAATAGAAAGTGGAACATTTCACAATATATTATAACAATATTACTGAAATATTTCATGTAATATTTCGTGTAATATTCCATAAATATTGTATGCAATATTTTATGAAATATTGTTATAATATCAATACATGTTAAAACAAAAATAATCATTTAGAATATTACTAAAATATTGCACAGACTTTCATCACAATATTTCATGTAACATTGTCGAAACATTCCAGTGTAATATTACGTGAAATATTTCAACAATGTTTGAGGAATATTCCTGGAGACTCGATTATATAATTTTTTCTTGTGTAGTAGAATTTCGAAACGAAACGTATTTGACATCCGGCATTGCACTCCACACAATATAAAATCTTACAAAAAATATAACCTAAAATAATGCTAAACATATTGCAATAATATTATAAAATTCTTCAATTTATTATTTTCTTAACTTTGCTCTAAATTGAACAATTTAAGCTTCTTTTTTTTAACCATATCTACTTGAACTCAACTACCTTTCAGTTTTTGGATTGATTTCCTATCAATATTCGTTTTTGAGTCATAATAGCAATTAAAGTGAAAGTAACTTTCATTGGAAATATTATTGTCAAATGTCGAATCACTTTCGTAAAAGTGGCAATTGGCAAGTAATAACTTGGCTTTCTTCATATTATTATATTCCAGAATATATGCCAAGGTAAAGATAAGATATATCCGTTTCCTAAGGTCAAGTACTTCTCTTGTGAAAGAATACCAATACTGTTACAAAGGTAATAATAGTGTAACAATAATGTAACTAATAAAATATGTAATGTTAATATATGCGAATATGATGGATATTAAAAGTTAACATATTAAATTTAATCTGATAGCATGTATATAATAACAGACTTAAAACATTTTGTTTTTAAGCAGAATCTACTTAACTTATTAAGATATATTGTACGTACGTAAAAATATAAACTATTGCCACTGTATTGCAAAGTGATAAACAATTATTGCAAACATATTGCCAATAGTTACTATCTTACAATTTTTAAACTGTTGCCAATATGTTGGCCATAGCTTATAAATTAAAAGAAAAAATTTTTAAAAAATATTTGCTGTCTGTGGGACTCGAACCTTCAATCTTAAGATTCGAACGCTGACTCTTTACCACTATGAGCTATTTTGCTATTTTGTTATTATGAGTTATTACCAGGTTATAAAGATCTGTTGAACTTATAAAATTTGGACTTAGTAATTTTTTAACCATATACTCGTAGATTTTTTTCTCCCGCGAAAGGAGCTACGCTTGGATACGATTGTCCGAATTTAGATACCCGTGCTCTATTTTTGAACTTAATTATTTTAAATAAAAATATATTGTGCACAATTAAGTAATACTATTTCCGAAATAGTGTTTCAAACGAAATCTTTTTCTACAGTTTGCTCTTTACACTTAAAAAAAATGTATCTAACTACGAATTATGTTATTTTGTCCCGCGAAAAGGTACTTATTATCTTATAGTAAATAATTATTTCTAAACAAGAATAAAGAATCACATTAAATGAAGAATTAAATACAATTTTTAAGGATAATTAATCCAATTTCTAAATGTATAAATATACAAATTTTTGAAATGTAAAATTTTTTTCTAATTAATAATATAATATCAGAATTGAAAAGGATAGTGCATATACAGTTTGCAGTCCTTTATAATTAGAAAAAAATCGTTCTGTAATATTCTTCTATTTGGTTTAAATGTAAGCTCGAATTTTTTGCCATCCTCCTCAGGCTATACTAACCATTGATGAGTAGAATAATCAGAGAAGGATGGCAAAAGTCATCGAAACGTCGCCATTAATTAACATCTTGGTTTATTCATCGAAATCGATTGTTGCAATGTAATATTTCGAGAAATACTGATAAAAGAATTCAAATACCTACTTCAATAGGACTAGTGAAATATTTCATAATATTACCGTAATGTTCCACTGTAATATTGTGTGAAATATTATGGAAATATTTCACATTAAGATTCACAATTATTTCACATCTTTTGCTTTAATCGCCAAAATCGAAAAATCGTCATCTTATATCTTATTTTTATTTTGTACAAGGTTTAAGAAAACTTACATATCAACAATGCAGAAAGATTTTGCTTTCTATCGTAGAGAAATTATTATAGAAATATAACAATAAAATATTTTAACGATATTTTTATGATAACGAAGAAGTAAGATTTTTAATTAACAAGATTTTTTTTCCAAATCATAGTAAAATCTTGTCAATTTCATTAAAATTGTATAACTATTAAAAACAGATTAGATAGCAAATCAAATAGCAGATCATCATGTGCAAGTTTTAAACGTAATCGATAAGCTTTGCGAATAGCGTAGTGGATAAAGCGTTTGTATTTGATGCGTGCATACGGGGTTCGAACCCAAGTTAGGAAATATGTACAAATTTTTTCTGCGATAAATATGTGAAAAAAAATAATGTGTATTAATACTTAATAAATATAAATCAATAGCACGGCTCTTGGGATTGCAAATAATTAAGTTAAAAAATTCAATTAATTGAAATATTTTAACAATATTTTGTAAATATTTCATGTAATATTTCTGTTATATTTTTCAAAAATATTACTGTACTATTTCACTATACCTATTGAAGTAAGTATTTTAAATATTTCATCAATATTTCAGAAATATTTCTTAAAAATTTCATTAAAATATTCTAGAAACATTAAGGTAATATTTCAGTGGACCTATGCAAGTGTGTGTTTGAAAAATTTCATCAATTTTACATAAATATTTCTTAAAATATTACACTGAAATATTATAATAATATTAATGTAATATTTCATGGAATATTACAAAGTAAGAAATTCGCGGACATAACAATATTTCAGTAATCTTTCATTCTAATATTATTGTAATATTCCGAATCTTAATATGAAATATTTCCGTAATATTGACGTAATATTCTGTGCTGTGTGGGAAAGACTACGGATATAAACATAAACAATTCAATAAAGTAAGTAACTTTATAATATATGTTTTTTGTTTTACAGTTTTTACTCAATTTAAACAATATTTCAATGAATAGTTAATAAAACAATTTTTTATATTATTAGCATTCGCATATCAATGTTTTATGTATCTTTGGTATTTAGCTTTGTATGTATCTTATTGTATCTTCAAAAAAAGTCCAACCTTAATTAACATTGTATATATTTAATTGAAAGATAAGTGAGCATTGTAGATTTTTATACCATCTGAAATTGAAAAAGATGTCTTTCTATTTGCATTTTTCATGGATAATAAACTAAAAGCATAAAGTCTGTATGTAATACATATGTTATCTTCTAGAAATTTTTTTTTAATTTATAGCGTCTTTACATATTTTTCAATAATAATTATTTTCAAATGTATTTCTATTAGAGAATTGGCTTGGAAAGAATATTGGCCTTTCTTAAAAGATTTTGATGGTATGAGGTGTGCATGTTGAAGGTTTGGAGAAATTGGAGGAATATCTAAAAAACAATTTCAAGAAAAATCAAAGCCAATTTTATCTTTAGAAGAAAGTTTTATAAATCTTTTCCAAATGGTACAGTTTAGTTTAACGTCAAATTTGATATTTAAATTTTTTTTAATATTTCATATTAACAATTGAACATATTTTTTAGAACAATTCAAAAAAGGAATTAGATTTAGATGCTTTCTGCGATAGATTTCAATCTTTTGTGATAGAATTTCAGTCAGGCTCTGCTCAAGAAGCTGAATGGAATATTACCACCAAAAGAATGGGAAGAAATTGGATAAATTTGGAAACAACAGGTATTGTAAAATTAGTTACTTAAAAATAAGTAATATTAAAAATTAAAATATTTATGTAGATATCCAGTACACCAGCTACTAGGTTGGATGTGATTAACTTACAAGAACAGTTGGATATGAAATTAACTCAGCGACAAGCTAGAGAAACTGGTATTTGTCCTGTTCGAAGAGAACTTTACACTCAGTGTTTTGGTAAGATTTAGTTTTATTGCTAAAATTAAAGTAAAATCAAATTTAATTGAAATTATTCATTTAATTTAGAGACAAAATCATAAGACAAGTTACAATTAATTGTGCAGAGCGAGGACTTCTCTTGCTTAGAGTAAGGGATGAAATTCAAATGACAATAGCTACTTACCAAACTCTATATCAAAGTAGTATAGCTTTTGGAATGCGTAAAGCTTTACAGGTAACAAGGATATAATGCATATTTAAATTACAATTCAAATATTTTAAGTCTATCTATTATTTATATTCTATTCATACCATACTTACATATAAAAATATATTATTTGTATCACGTACGAGGTACCTGATGCTCAACGAATCGGAACTAAGTAATTATTGTGTGTTGGTAAAGGTCTAAGAATAGGCAATTCTAACAATGTTTATGTGTGTCTTCAGTAACTATAATATGTGCCTATTCTTAGATATAAAAATGCAATTTATCATTATTTTTTAATCGCAAATTTGTGATTCGATTAACGTGCTGCGCATGCTCTCATTACTTGTAGAGTCAAGCACTCAAAAAATAAAATCACCTGATTATTTTCTAATAAATAGTCATGCAACAAAATACTTGATAAAATTACTTAAATTTATTACGTACGTTTTTTAGGTTATTAATGTAATATATTGTTAATCATATTAATATTAAGAACACTATTTTATACTACTACATAAATTAATTGGATAATATTTTGAAGTGATATATTTACGTATTTAAATTCATATATATAAGCAAAATTTCTATCAAAAAATCAAAAGCAAAAAATTTTACCTAAATTTTTTACCTAAAATTTTTACCTGATAAAATTACCTAATTTACTTAAAAAAATGAAACTAAAGTTACCTAACATTATCAGGTGAAAATTTTAGGTGAAAATATCATATGATTTTTTTCAACAGGGTTTATAGGCTGAATAAGGTAAAGAAGACCTACTAGCAGCTGCCGATGAGCTTCGATTACAAAAATTTGAACTTGAGAATCTCATAGCAGAGCTAAGACAAAAATTTGATCAAGCTGAATGAAGAGCTACAGAATTAAGAGAAGCAGAAGAGAAAAAGCATATGGAGCAAATTCAATTTTAAAAAAAAACAAATCAACAGTTAAAGGTAATGGTTAAATATATGTTATCGTTTATGATTATTTATAAATATAACATATTATTTCTTTTAGATATAGCAGTCAGGCAAAACTTGAAATTTTGAAATATGTTAACATTATTGCTTATAACTTATTTTAAAATCTTGCCAATAAATAAGTACAAAATTGATAATCTTATAAACTCTTCAGATCATATAACTGTTTACCAATCAAAAATAATAATAAATTAAATAACAGATAAAACAAAGATAACAAATTAAATGCAAGATTGAAAAATACAACATGTTAAAATATAAGGAAAACTATAAATGCGATTTAATTTATTCTATGTTCTAATAATATAGAAATTTTATTAATGTATAAACTGTAACTGTGAATTATTAAAAAAAATATTTGATTGTAAACACAATAATAAAATATAAAGTACAATTTTCCAAAAAAATTAATACATTTATGAAGAAGAAATTAAAACTTTTTTTCATCGTTATTTAAAAAAAATCTTCTCTTGTAAAACTTCAACAAAAAACAAACCCTTATAAAATCTCCAAATTGTTGTCAGAAATTGTTTTAAGTATTTTGGATTTCTTGCTTAATCATCAAAAAATTAATAATTATTACATGTACTCTAATTTTTGCAGTAGACTGATGGTGATATTTGATATTAACAATATAGACAATGTAAAGTACTTTATAAAACACCTTCGACGAAGGTGTCAAACTTCGCCAATATGGTTTCCAACTACACTTTCAAAAACGATGTCCGATAAAAAAATTTTTAATTCTTACTCCCATATTTTTCTACTTATTATTGTTTTTATAATTAAACATTTTATATATTTCGCTTAAACTTCATAAGAAGTTTCTGCTATTGAAAGTATTGAAATCAAAGCGGAATAATCGACAAGTATTCTTTACCATACCATAAATTTGTGTTTTGTTAAACACATCTATTTTCTACTTATTTTTGTTTTTATAATTAGACATTTTATATATTTTGCTTAGCAAATAAGTAGTTTCTGCTATTGAAAGTACTGAAATCAAATCGGAATAATCGACAAGTATTTTTTACCATACCATAATTTGTATTTTAATTAAACGTTCATATATTATTTCTTAAACTCCATAAAAAGTTTCTGCAATAGAAAGTATTGAAATCAAAGTAGAATCAACAAGCATTTATTTTTAAAAATACAAATATCTTTTAAATTGAAAACAAACATTTTTTCAAAAAAGTATCTTACAAATTTACATTTCAATTCTAGTCCTGTCATGTCCTACAAGCAATAGATAAATAATTGTTTAATAATTTTATTAATTTCTGCAAAACTGACAAAAAATAAACTTCTCACTTTTTTATTCTCTTTAAATACACAATGTATATCCTTCCCGTGTCTTGCAGCAATAGATAAACAATTTTATATAATAATAATAATTATAATATTCATTTGTGCAAAATTAATTTCTGCAAAACTAATAAAAAAGTAATTTCTCTCTTTACCTCTCTTAATCTTACCTTAAAATATTTATAAGCCCTTGATATAAACATGCATAAGCAGTGTGTTATGCAGTTCGAATTAGACTTACTATACAAGAGTAAGATGGCAATTCAACGAGTGGTGCAAGTATTATTTTATTTAAAGAGAATAAAAAAGAGAGAAATTACTTTTTTATTAGTTTTGCAGAAATTAATTTTGCACAAATGAATATTATTATTATTATTATTATATAAAATTGTTTATCTATTGCTGCAAGACACGGGAAGGATATACATTGTGTATTTAAAGAGAATAAAAAAGTGAGAAATTTATTTTTTATCAGTTTTGCAGAAATTAATAAAATTATTAAAAAATTATTTATCTATTGCTTTTGTAGGACATGACAGGACTAGAATTGAAATGTAAATTTATAAAATACTTTTTTGAAAAAATGTTTGTTTTCAATTTAAAAGATATTTGTATTTTTAAAAATAAATACTTGATGATTCTACTTTGATTTCAATACTTTCTATTGCAGAAACTTTTTATTGAGTTTAAGAAACAATATATAAACGTTGAATTAAAATACAAATTATGGTATGGTAAAAAATACTTGTCGATTATTCCGCTTTGATTTCAGTACTTTCAATAGCAGAAACTACTTATTTGCTAAGCAAAATATATAAAATGTCTAATTATAAAAACAAAAATAAGTAGAAATAAGATGTGTTTAACAAAAACACAAATTTATTATATGGTAAAGAATAATTGTTGGTTATTCCGCTTTGATTTCGGTACTTTCAATAGCAGAAACTACTTATGAAGTTTAAGCAAAATATATAAAATGTCTAATTATAAAAACAAAAAATGGTAGAAAAAAGATGGGAGCAAGAATTAAAAATTTTTTTATCAGACATCGTTTTTTAATGTGTGATTGGAAACCATTCTTGCGAAGTTTCACACCTTTGTCGAAGGTGTTTTATAAAGTACTTTCTACAGACACAAATAACGAATAAACGAGTTATTTAAATTTAATCTGAATACCTAAAATAATAATAAATAAATTAAAAGTTAGTGTTGATATCACAATACTTGTCGATTCCATTTTGATTTCAGTTCTTTTAATTGCAGAAATTTGTATGAAATTGTAAGCAATAATGCATAAGGGTTTAAAAAAAATACAAATTTATGGTATGGTAAAGAATACTTGTCGATTATTCCGCTTTGATTTCAATACTTTCAATAGCAGAAACTTCTTATGAAGTTTAAGCAAAATATATAAAATGTCTAATTATAAAAACAAAAATAAGTAGAAATAAGATGTGTTTAACAAAAGCACAAATTTATGGTATGGTAAAGAATACTTGTCGATTGTTCCGCTTTAATTTCAGTACTTTCAATAGCAGAAACTACTTATGAAGTTTAAGCAAAACATATAAAATGTTTAATTATAAAAACAAAAATAAGTAGAAAAATATGGGAGTAAAAATTAAAAATTTTTTTATCAGACATCGTTTTGGAAAGTGTGGTTGAAAACCATATTGGCGAAGTTTGACACCTTCGTCGAAGGTGTTTTATAAAGTACTTTCTAGGGACACAAATAACGATAATTATTGGACAGCAAATTTATAATTTTTACTATAACTATTTTTTTGTCAAATAAAGTATGTAATAATTTCTTGTAATTTTTTTTATGTAAAATGTATGTATTTCATCATTTTTTCAATTAAAACTTAGTTTGTAAAAAATGTGAGTACTAATTATACGCACTGAGAAAAAACTGCATAGCAATATTTACTAAAAAATTTAGTAAAGTACAATATAAGTAATACAGCCTGATTTTTTATTGATTTCACTATACTATAGCTGAATTATTTATAAACGTATACTTAAATCAACCAACTTTTTTTGAACAATGGGTCCAGTTAATTTATTGATATTCGACTGTATTTTTTACTATAATTCGCTTAGTTAAATTTACTATTTAGAAATACTTAATACAACCCTAATTTCTTAAAAATATTTACAATTAAAATTTTGTTACTTTTACAATATATTATTGCAGTGTCATTATTACACAATGCAATATTGTAAAATATACTATGTTCTTAAAGTATGTTTAAATAATATTTTTTATTGATACTAATTAATATGTGGTAGAATGAACTATATATTAAAAGAGAATTGACGGACTCAATGGTAAATATAGGTACTATTTCTAGAAATATTATTACCCATGTATACTATAACTGAATTCCTTTATACGTATTTCGAAATAAGTTCGTCAGTGTAGTGTTTGTCGTCGAAGGTCATGGACGTACAGCAAAGTGTAGAGGACTTACTTACTGTAGTGAAAGATCTATAGATTTATTAAAATGTTTAAGTGAAGAACACCATTTATTATACATTGAATTATTTGGAAAATTAAAGCCCAAGCATCATCTTATTACACAGTATCCTAGGTTACTCTCATTCATTGGACCGCTGTATCATGTTTGGTCAATGAGGCTAGAAAGCCGTCATAGAATTTTTACGCAGGCGGCTGATATATCAAATAATCGGATAAATTTGTGTTATTCTCTAGCAATAAGAAATCAAATGTATTTAAGCGATTTCTGGTATAACAAGAATGTTTTCAATGATAAAATTTATTATCAAATATGTGAGGAATCTAATAGTGTTAATGGATCTGCAGAATTTCTTAAAAATTTGAACTGGATAGAAATTAATAATATTAAGATACTGAAAGGTACAATTTTAAATATAGCCAATACAGATTTGCCCATATTTGGAAAGATTTTATCATTGCACCGACGTAAATTGCAAAAATTACAAGATGTTGGAGTTCGGGTACAAATTTTTAAAACAATTTGTATCAGTGAACATATGCAGCAACCGGAAGTCATTGAAACAGATGAAATAAAATTGTATTGTTTAAATGAATTAGACTTATGTAAAGAGTATTATATATATATGTGTAAAAATAAATCTATGTACATTTTATAAACTTATATGTATAACTTGTTTTATAAAAAAAAATAAATTTTTAAAAACAAAATTTTAACTATCTTTTCATCTTGTACAACCGTATCTTAAAGTCTAACTTATTATAAATTATAGTAAAACTAAAAATTATGATGCATTCGTAATATTATTTTTCTATTAATTTCTATTATAATTTATAGTAGTGTTTAATAAAAATATAATATAGTCATTTTTAATAAATAAATATTTTTAAATATATACCCGCGTAAAAATATAAACTATTGCCACTATATTGCAGAGCTATGGGCAATAGTTATTGCAAACATATTGCCAATATGTTGCCGCGACAATTGGCAATGTATTGCCAACATACCGCCAAAAAGCACCCTCCCATATCTTTGCCAAATATTGGCAATAGTTACTATTTTATCATTTGTAAACTATTGCCAATATGTTGGCCATACCTCATAAATTACAAAAAAAAATAAAAAAAAAAATATTAGCTTGCCGCGGGATTCGAACCTTCGATCTTTAGATCCGAATGCTGGCTCTTTACCACTGAGCCATCCCGAGTAGAAATGCTAGCCAGGCCGCCTGAATTAGAAAACAGGGCCTGAAAAGGCCGCCTGTTAAGGGCCGGGATACGAATGTAATGGAATTTAAGTCAGGGCCTAATTTTGTTAGTTCGGATGTGAGGTTATAGTAAAAGTCAATTTTGTTAGTTCGAATGTGAGGTTAGTAATAGTATCTACAAATTATATAGTATTGTATATAAATTTTCAGGTTAGAATTTTATCAAGAATTTTTTATAAATATAAAATGAATAAAAAAATTGATAATGCTCAGAAGCTTAATTTACTAAGAGTTCGAAGGTATCGATTGAAAAGGAAAATACAATATATAAATAGTGAAAGTTTAAAAAAACACTTTAATAATATAAAAGTTTATGCAGTATTATATTGCTTTAAATATGTGAAAAGATTTAATTTTGTATTGTATAAAAAAGTGCAAAGTTATTAATATTATATTATATTAAGATTGTTGTAATTATTTGGAAATTATATTAAACCATATATTTTAATTATATTATCTATGTTTAATAAATATTAATGTCTTAAAATGCATTTTATTCTATTTACAAAACCTATACGCACACACACGCGCACACACACACACACACACACACGCATGTACGCACGCCTAATTAACCTTATATTTATAACTTTATATTAGTATATTTTGTGGTTTTTAAGATTACAAAGCTGTTACACATATAAGATAACGTTTTTTTAACCTATTAACCTATACGGGCCATGCCCATGATCGACCCTTTACATGTGTTAGTTTTGAGATGTAAGACAACACATAAACTCGATTTCTATAGAAAAGTGAGAGAAAACAGTAAACCCAAATCCCCGTCCTGTAAAGGTTAAAAGTGATTCGATGTTTTTAGACATTAATTTTATTGAAAAAAGAAGCTTTTTTGAACCAGAAAATCCCCGTCCTCTAAAGGTTAACAATTAAAAACAAATGTAAAATAACAAATACATTCAGATTTAGTTTTTACTACTAATTCAGTGCCTTAATATCACCTGAACATACCCACAAAATAGTATTACATAAAACAGGCCCTGATCTCCACCCCATTACATTTTTTAAAGGTCCTTTACAGGCACCTGTTCAGGGCCTTTTAATATTCGTCAGGTACCTGAACAGGGCCTACTTTTTGCCTGGAAATCATTTCTACTCGGGTTGTTATTAAGAGTTAATTTCAGGCTATAAAGAACAGTTGAAAGTGTGGTTAAAAAATTTCTAAGTCCAATAAATTTTATGAATTCAACTGTTCTTTATAGCCTGAAATTAACTCTTAATAACAAAATAGCAAAATGGCTCAGTGGTAAAGAGCCAGCATTCGGATCTAAAGATCGAAGGTTCGAATCCCGCGGTAAGCTAATATTTTTTTTTTTTTATTTTTTTTTTAAATTTATGAGGTATGGTCAACATATTGGCAATAGTTTACAAATGATAAAATAGTAACTATTGCCAATATTTGGCAAAGATATGGGAGGGTGCTTTTTGGCGGTATGTTGGCAATACATTGCCAATTGTCGCGGCAACATATTGGCAATATGTTTGCAATAACTATTGCCCATTGCTCTGCAATATAGTGGCAATAGTTTATATTTTTACGCGGGTAGTTAAATTACAATTTCTTTTTTGTAAATGGTACTTACAATTTTCAGAAATAGTTTTATCATAAAATATTGCAGTATAGTTATTGCACTATATTTTCTGGTAATTTTATAGTAAAATTAACCTTTTTTTCTCTCAGTGCGCATACTTAGTTCAACCAAATAATACTTTCATTCAAATACATCATTAAATTAGCTTAAACATTGATTTGTTAAAACAAAGAAACATGTTAACAATATTATAATTATTTTCCACAAGAGCATTATATTTTAATTCAATAAAATATTTATTTGATTCAAAAATATATTTTTTTGAATTCAAGCATGCAATAATAACAATTAATAACTTGTAAAAATTTGGTCCATTCATATAAATATTTGGTTTCTTTAAATAAATTGCAATATGCTGAATGAGTCAAATTTTCGATCCAATTGAATAATACTTAGATTCAATGAAAATTTAGTTGACTGTACTAAAGAATAAGAAAATTTTTCTGTCGTACAAGTTTCTGGGATGAATAATTTGGTACATTCAATTTAATACTTCCTGGATCCAAAAATTATTTTCTTACAGTGAGTACCTAAAAAATTATTTGTTTTACATAACAAAAAGATTAATTCTTTTAACGAGAATAGTTGTTTTTAGATATGCAATAATTTATTGGTTCAAATAAATATTAGTTGGTACAAAAGACTAGTGTTTTCCACAAGAAGATGCACTTTTCGTTTAGTGAAATAATATTTCGGTCCAACAACAGATTTCTTTTCGTTAAACATATTTTTCTACCTATATTAAAAATATTAGCTACATAACTTACATTTAAAATTCGCACTGCGTAATTGAAAAGTTGATCCTTTCAAATTTTAATCCTACAAACAATTATTTTCTTCATTTAAAGGCGTTAAAATTAATTCATTTAATTTAATTTAATTTAGTAAGTAATTCGATAATGAATAAATGACGACAAAAATTAAATACAATTTAATAAATTGTTAATTTACAATTGAGTTATTACAAATTCAAAAATAATGTAAATTACTTTCAAATTTTAATTTCAATACTGCATTATAGATTTAAAATTTTTTAAATTTCGCGCCTTCAGTTTTCTCTTAATACCGCTAGGTGGATCCACTTTTTTGTTATCTCGCAAGTGACCAAAAGTTTATTTGATTCGTATATAAGAACATTTTAATGATACAGAATTATAAGCGTTCTTTATAAAAATGTATGTGTGTATCTCCGTTGCGTCGTGCGTTATTAATATTAAGTGCGAAAGCGAAATATGTAAAAAGGTCCCGCGTAAAAATATAAACTATTGCCACTATATTGCAGAGCAATGGGCAATAGTTATTGCAAACATATTGCCAATATGTTGCCGCGACCATTGGCAATGTATTGCCAACATACCGCCAAAAAGCATCCTCCCATATCTTTGTCAAATATTGGCAATAGTTACTATTTTATCATTTGTAAACTATTGCCAATATGTTGGCCATACCTCATAAATTTAAAAAAAAAATAAAAAAAAAATATTAGCCAACCGCGGGATTTGAACCTTCGATCTTTAGATCCGAATGCTGGCTCTTTACCACTGAGCAATTTTGCTATTTTGTTATTAAGAGTTAATTTCAGGCTATAAAGAACAGTTGAATTCATAAAATTTTGGACTTAGAAATTTTTTAACCACACTTTCAACTGTTCTTTATAGCCTGAAATTAACTCTTAATAACAAAATAGCAAAATGGCTCAGTGGTAAAGAGCCAGCATTCGGATCTAAAGATCGAAGGTTCAAATCCCGCGGTTGGCTAATATTTTTTTTTATTTTTTTTTTAAATTTATGAGGTATGGCCAACATATTGGCAATAGTTTACAAATGATAAAATAGTAACTATTGCCAATATTTGACAAAGATATGGAAGGATGCTTTTTGGCGGTATGTTGGCAATACATTGCCAATGGTCGCGGCAACATATTGGCAATATGTTTGCAATAACTATTGCCCATTGCTCTGCAATATAGTGGCAATAGTTTATATTTTTACGCGGGGTACTAAGCGAAATTTAGGAAATAGTTTAATAAGCGACAAGCATGTTTCAAATTGATGAAGTGCAACATTCAATCTAATAAATAAATTGATTATACAAGTAAGTATTAAAACAAGTCATATAATAAATTATCTGTAAATAATGAAAATAACATATAAAATTTTTTTTTGCATTCAGTAAGAAATTAACTTTTAATATTTATTTAAGCCAATAAAATGCGTGGTTAATGTAATAAAAATTTATTTAAAACGAAAACATTATTTCATTGAAACAAGAAATTAAATTTTGATGCAACTTAATATTTATTAAGCTTCCCGCGTAAAAATCTAAACTATTGCTAATATATTGCAGAACAGTTAGAAATAGCTATTGCAAACATATTGCAAACATGTGGCAATATATTGGCATCCTGCCGTATATTTGCGATATATTGGCAATAGTTGCCATATGATCAGTCGGTACCTATCGCCAATATATTTGCAATAGTTGATAATAATGGACAAGTTATTAAATATTATATTTTTTTTAATTTATAATTTTTTTATGCATTTATTTTTATATTGAAAATAAAAATATTAGTTTATTTATTAGTAAATAATAGGATTAAATATTATTTATTAGTCATAAATACTTTTAGAAAAATGTATTATTAAATCAAAATTACCTTATTATTGTACTTCCAAGTACAAACAAAATAATTTATTTTCTTCTAAAGCTTTCCGATTTATTAAATGAATGTTATATGTCTATGTTTTACTTAATAATTTATTAATCTTATTACATGTAATCTTATTACCTATATATTAATATTCATTAAGAATATGTTAATGAACAAATTTATTTGAAACATTCAAAATTGGTATAATTAAAAGAAGAAAAAATAAATTTAAAAACGAACAATAAAACATAATATCTATCGAACCAAACATTATGAAAAATAAATAAACATTTAAATTAAAATACGCAATAAAATTATCTTCTTGGGTTTCTCAAAGAACAGATCATCATATTGGTCATTGTAGTGAATTCTGCTGGTCGTAACCGTTTACAGCATTTCTCATTAACATAATCTGAAAAATAATTATATTTAAAAAAAACAATGAATATACAACAATGACTTTTTGAAGATGTTACTTACATTCAATAGAATTCATGATATCTTCTGGAATAGCATTCTTTGCACGAGATCTACCCCTTGCACACATATTTTTCAAATTATTATTTCCAATTAATGTTTTTAATAGTCGGCGAGTCATTTCTTTTGGATCTTTCTGCCATCTTTGGAAGTACGTCAATGCAGCTTTGTCTATCCAGACGTTCCACATATCACAGAGCAAAACTCTCCCATTTCCTCCTTTTCGGCAAAGTTAAAGTGGGTCTTCTTCTTCCTAAATAATAAATTAGATTTTATTTAGATAGGTTTATAATAAAAAATTAATAGTTTTCCTCATTTTTGGTGCGTAAAGTTGAGATATATGCATTGAATGAAAAAATGTAATATCCTTTAGTTATATTAATATCGTCCACGCAGTTGAAATTGTAGATTAGGTATTGTATCGATAATTGATGAACACACTGTATTGTTTACATTACATTGCAACGTTTCGATGGAAATTCTCCATCCTCTTCAGGCATTACCTTTATTACACATATTTTACATTAGATTAGAATAACAAGATTGAATATACATATATTATAATTATTACATTGGTAACTTACTACACGTCAATATTCATTAAAAATTATAAAAATTCTTTCGTAGTATCTCTGAATCGTTGCACTATGAATTAAAGACAAAGTATAATAAATACATATTCTCGAAGATAAGAATTGCACAGAAATTAAGGTTATATAGACAACATTTACCTCTCCTTTATGTGATTTACACATTATTATAAAAATAGAAATCAATAAAATACAATAAATAAATAAATAAACAATAAATAAATAAATAAATAAATAATTGGAACAAAACACAACGTATTTAACACAAAGAAAAAGCAAAAGCAGTCAGGTAAACACGAATGAAAACATGACAGACGATTATTATATGAGTCATTTAAATCTTATTGACATGCGCAATTATGTACAATTATTAGATAAGCGCGCGAAATATTATAATACGGCGCGAAAATTCAAAATTTGTAATTGTATATTATAAGTGTAAATTCACGATAGGGAAATTAATACATGATAATACTTTTAATATTTAATTAATACATTATTTTTACTTAAAAATTATTTTTACCAAAACTCAAATCACTCATAATACAATTAATCTGCGGCTATTGTAACCTGACTAGAAATTAGTTAAGAACTAAAGGAGAAATAAATATTAGCTACCTATAATTTACTTTCATTTTATTAACAATATCATTATAGTGATGACTAAGATTTCTAACATCTTCCTTTACGATACAATACCTAATCTACAATTTCAACTGCGTGGACGACATTAATATAACTAAAGGATTTAACATTGGATTTGGATTGAAATAAAAATCCTATAACATGTCTCACAACATCGAAGACAATGGAACATCTTTTTACACATATATGAGGAACAACTTTGGACATCACATAACTACAAACATGAAGAAATTAGCGGAGTGGCAGAAATTATTAATTAAAGCTAAGTCACAGAGAGTATTCTTACTGAAATGTAGACGTTTTGATATACTTCCGTCTCACATAAATAATATTATATTTAATTTGAAACATATTTCTTTTGTCAGTAGAACAGCTAATAAAAAAATAAATAATACTATTAGTAGGTTACAAAATTATTATTTAAAATTAGAAATAATAGATATTAACATTCATATAAGTTACATTCAAAAGCAAATTAATAATACTATTACTTATTTAATGAACAAAATACCAATTGTTATAATAGAAGAATACAATCTTAGACAGAATAATAGAATACGTTTATTAAGATATCAACTAAACCGTAAATATAATAACAAATTCAAATGGTTATATAAATGTAAAATTAAAGACAAAGATAATATATATGAAAATGATACCAAAAGTTACTTAACAACAGAAAATATTAACATTAATAGAAATAAATGGTTTGTTAATTTAACAGAAATAGATATTCCGTCTGATATAATTGATACGGTATCATTAGGACAAAAATTTAATAAACAAACAGAGTTAAATAAATATAATGTAATTGAAACCATAAAGAATATTGAACAAATGGTTGATTGTAATGAATTGTTACCAGATACGGGGAATCTCATTAGAAAGAACATAAGTGAATGTATGAAAAATTCTTTAAAAAAAACAACACATATTAGATATGAGGATAGGCTTTTTGCACAGAGGTTGAAACAATCAAAATTTTTTCTTAAACAGAATAGTAATATTTTTTTTACACTAGCAGACAAAGGTAATGTTACGGTAGCAATAGATAGAAATAGCTATAATGAAAAAATGGATAAACTTATTTCAGACAAAAGCACATATACCGTCACGTACCCAATTGTTGATCATGAACCAATTTCTGATCAGTGTATTATTTCAATAAAATAATAGGATTTACATAAATCTAAACGTTGCTACGCACAATTTGAAGGTTAAACAATTAATAATTGGTTAGTAGACTTAAATAAAAAGTGGTATATGTACCGAAAATTTACTGATCAGAAATTGGTACTTACCGCTTTTTTTTCTTAGATTCTTGCTTACTTTAAAAATGGCAGCTATTTTGTTTTTCTGAGATGGCTAAAAGGAAGTTTAATACTTATACTTTCTGCATGCGTCAAAATATATACAATTATTAGCCTTTTTAACATAAAATTATTCTATGAACGTACAGATTTGCCTTAATTGATCAACAATTGGGTATGTGACGGTAAGTTAATTAACAAGAATCCGTTAAGTAAATTACAAAAGGACACCTACAAAATTATGCAAAGATGGAATAATTTGGAATTTTTTGGTAAAAAATATCATAATAATTCTCTTACACAGACGGACACGACATTACCAAAAATTTACGGACTACCTATAATACATAAACCTGATATTCCACTAAGACCAATCGTATCGAGTATAGGTAGTCCTACGTATATATTATCTAAATTTATTGATAAAATTATTACAAATAGTGTTAATAATGCAAAATCTTTTGTCAAAAATAGTAAAGATTTAATTGATAAAATTAAAAACTGTAACATACCTGATCAATATATTTTAGTTTCCTTAGATGTAGTTTCTCTTTTTACTAATATTCCTTTAGATTTAGTTATAAAGAGCATAGAAAAAAGATACCACTTAATTTTAACGAAATATAATATTCCACTGGATGAATTAATCTGTATCGTTAACTTTTTAATGAATAATACTTTTTTTCAATGGAATAATAAATATTATCAACAAACTTTCGGTTCTCCAATGGGAAGTCCAGATAGTCCAACTTTTGCAAATTTAGTTATGAGTGATTTAGAAGAAGAATGTTTAGATAAATTAGACTTTAAACCAGTTTTTTACTACAGAGATATGTAGATGATACCATTATGTGTATTCCAGAAAATAAATTAGAATTAGTATTAAAAACATTTAATAATTATCACCAAAGATTAGTATTCACTTGTGAAAAGGAGAAAAATAGAAGTATTAATTTTTTAAAAGTGTCGTTAATTGTAACTGAGAATAATAAAATAATTACTAATTGGTACAGAAAAAATACGTTTTCTGGTAGATTTTTAAATTTTGAGTCCAATCACACAACAGCTCAAAAAAGGGCTATGATTTTTACTTTAGTTGACAAAGATATACTTTTAGCACATAACAAATTCCATGAATCCAATATTGAAATAGTTAAAGAATTCTTAAAAATAAATAATTATCCTAGAGATTTTATTCATAATAATATACGAAAGAGGTTGGAAAAAATAAGACATAATGAAGAAAAAAGTACTAACAATCGTATTAATAATAATAAAAATTACATAACAACACTTTGTATTCCTTATATACCTGATTTTTATGAAAAAACCAAAAGTTCTTTGAAATATAACAATATTAGAGTGGTACCAAAAATTCCTAATAACTTTAACAGTATCATTGTGAGAGGAAAAGATAAAAATTCCAGAGACTCCGAAACTAACGTAGTGTATAGAATAAAGTGTAAAGATTGTAATTCGGCATATATTGGTGAAACTAAACGACAGTTAAAATGTAGAATAAAGGAACATATATCTAATACAAAGAAATCAAACAATCAATATGTAATTAATGATCATATTAGTGATTATAATCATTCTTTTGATTTTGAAAATGTAAAAATTGTTGATAAGGAATGCAATTGGAGAAAAAGAATTATATCTGAAATGCTTCATATTAAATTAGAAAATAACCCTATAAATGTAAAGGAAGATGTTAGAAATCTTAGTCATCACTATAATGATATTGTTAATAAAATGAAAGTAAATTATAGATAGCTAATATTTATTTCTCCTTTAGTTCTTAACTAATTTCTAGTCAGGTTACAATAGCCGCAGATTAATTGTATTATGAGTGATTTGAGTTTTGGTAAAAATAATTTTTAAGTAAAAATAATGTATTAATTAAATATTAAAAGTATCATGAATTTACACTTATAATATACAATTACAAATTTTGAATTTTCGCGCCGTATTATAATATTTCGCGCGCTTATCTAATAATTGTACATAATTGCGCATGTCAATAAGATTTAAATGACTCATATAATAACCGTCTGTCATGTTTTCATTCGTGTTTACCTGACTGCTTTTGCTTTTTCTTTGTGTTAAATACGTTGTGTTTTGTTCCAATTATTTATTTATTTATTTATTTATTGTTTATTTATTTATTTATTTTATTTTATTGATTTCTATTTTTATAATAATGTGTAAATCACATAAAGGAGAGGTAAATGTTGGCTATATAACCTTAACTTCTGTGCAATACTTATCTTCGAGAATATGTATTTATTATACTTTGTCTTTAATTCATAGTGCAACGATTCAGAGATACTACGAAAGAATTTTTATAATTTTTAATGAATATTGACGTGTAGTAAGTTACCAATGTAATAATTATAATATATTTATATTCAATCTTGTTATTCTAATCTAATGTAAAATATGTGTAATAAAGGTAATGCCTGAAGAGGATGGAGAATTTCCATCGAAACGTTGCAATGTAATGTAAACAATACAGTGTGTTCATCAATTATCGATACAATACCTAATCTACAAAAAATGTAATATTTTAATTAAATTTTCAAATAAATAGAGAAATATCTCAAAAAATAATTTAAGATATACAAGACAGTAAACTTACATCTGCATCTATATCGCTCTGTTGTCTCTCATGAAGTCTCTCTCGCTCTCTCTCTCTGGACGTCTCTCCTCACTCTCTTGATGTACTTCACGCTGACTCTCTCGCTCTCTCTCTCTCTCTCTCTCTCTCTCTTGATGTCTCCGGTCTATCTCTAGATATAACTCATGATGTCTCTCTTTTTCTCGACGCATTTCTTCTTTTATTTCGCATTCATGATCGCTTTCGCTTTGTTTTGACAAATATTGTTCTCGCTCTCCTTTTCGTCTTTCAAGTTCTCTTACGCGCTGTCTCTCTCGTTTTCTCTCTGTATAGCTTTCTTCTTGTTCTCTCTTTTGTCGTTTTTTTCTTCTCTTTCACGTTGTCTCTCTTCTTTTATTTCACGCTATCTCTCTTGTTCTTTTCCTTGTCGTCTCTTTTTTTCATTTTCACGCTGGCTCTTTCGTTCTCTCTCTTGTTTCTGTTTTTCTCTTTCAAATAATTCTTCTCTAATTTCCTTCTCGAGTGCTTTTCGGTATCCACCTTGACCTTTCTCTTCTTCCTCACGTTTTTCTTCATTATTAATCTCTTCATTGCTCTGCAGATCTCTCTCTCCTTCACTCTTTCCTAATTTTCGTCCATTCTTTTTTTTGTTATCCAGTTGTTTTTCTCGATTCATTTTTCTTTCTTCTTTTCGGTCAAACTCATACATTTGTCTTTCAAGTACGTTCTCTTGTTCATCATTTTCCTGCAATTCGCTTTAATAAATAAAATCATATGCTAGTAACGTGACAGGCAAATTATTTTAAATAATTAATATTAAACAACTTTTATATAATTTTTAAGCAATAGTTTGTACTTACTTTTTCATCGGAATCATCAAATATAGTTCCAGTATCAAAAAGCAGCTTATTTTTCCTTTTTTGATCTTCCTCCTTTTCCTCTTTTGACATTTTATTCATTTTCGACTGAAACAGTACTAATCTGTTTAGTTTTTAACCAAAAAACTAATGCGCATACATTTTACTTTTTTTTCAAACTGCAGATCACCAATATATTAATTATAATCACAGACATAAATGATAGTGCACAACTTCGCTTTGTAATACGATTAGTTTCATTTGAAATTAGCTACGATTTTGTGTGAAGTTAGGTTCGATATCTATACTATTTACATTTTCATCATAAACAATACATTCATAACCTACGCATTTTATAAAAACAGTTTAAAGTGTGTTTTAAAAATTAAACAGATTATATGGTATGTGACAATGCAAATAGTGCATGTTATTTAGTGCGACACTAAGCTAAACCTTATTTCCCTGTACGAGCACACACACACACACACATACATACAAGCCTAATCAAACCTATCCTTGCCTAATTTCCCTAAGAGCCTATAAATAATAACTATAATACCCTCCCAGTAACCGAGCTCCTTAACACATATGATATAAACCACCGAGCCCACAAACAAAGGTGCACAGGGGAGCAGCCGAACAGGACACAGAAGGAGTTCACCGAAGCATAGATTACTCTTGAAGTAATCTAATAATGAGCCTGACGAAGAGCCATAATGAAGCAGCATGCTGAGGTGTTGACAGCGAGCTGCAAAGTTCTGAATTTAGTACCAGCGTACCCAGCAAGCCAAGGAAGACCGAGCCAGAAGAAGGAGCCAATGTAGCCAGGAAGTCCGTCAGCCAGCAATAATCCAGGAAACCTGCAAGCACCAGGTAATGTAGCAATATTCATTATAAGGAAGCAGACAGGAGCACACACTTACTTAAATAAGTGTGTATAGGAGAGGACTTGTGAAGAGGTTAGGTGAGCATTATAAGTGCTCACACACACACACAATATTAATAATAAATACACAGCAAGCTGTCTTCCAAGTTGAGATTTACCTGAATTATCGCCGTGTGTCCGTCCAAGCAGCTCGAGCCCGCCGTTGCACCTGTCACGCCGTGCACCTCAAGGAGAGCGAGAGAGAAAGAGATATCGGCTACGGCAACACCCAAGAGCCATATCGACGTGCCGCGTACACACACGTTCCGCAGCCCTATAGACACAGATATTATTAGCCGACGGGTTAACAATAAGGAACGAGAGAAATATTTACCTGGCAGGCAGCTTACGTCGTCGTCAACGGCATCATTGTTGTTGCTGGAACGGACGAGGCGTACACTACGAGACGATGCGGCGGCCATGTTACTCAAGCCGCACTCGAGTAAGGCCGCGTACGCACCGCAAGTGGGCCGTCGCGACGCATGCGCGCACACAGGCAATGCATCGACTACGCTGAGGAGAGTAGAGCTCTTCCGATCGCCGTAGCATCACGACGTCCGATTTTTGCGGGAACTACTGTGTGTAGTGAAAGTGCCAATTTATATTGTGCGAAAGTTAAGCGAGAGCAACATAGCAAGAAAGGTTGGTGGATACTTCTCCGTGCCTCCTTTATTATTTTTTGTGCAATTCCATCTCGTGCTTCCTTACTGTGTGTGTGCGAGTTACCGCGTTTCCCCCTTCTTCCCCCCTTTTTCTCGAGCAGCTTCCGACACCGCAAATGTGTATCGCAGCCGCGCCGTCGGTCGACATTAAACTCGTCGCGGACGAGTAGCACAAATTCAGCCAACGATTCGTGATATTTAAATTATAAATTGCACTCGTGCAATCCGCAGTGAGCCGCATTTTGCCTTCCTAAATTCGCCCCCTCCCTGAGCCGATCGCAGCCGAGCGTGAGCCCGCGTAAAGGACGAGACTGGCACCCATAATTATATAAATCGCATCAGATAATAAATTTAGTTATTTTATATATATCTTATTTTTATTATCTCCATCACCTGCACCCTAATCCCCAGTGCAGCGTGACAGGTATCAGTTTTTTTATTTTATTTAATGGTAAAATATTTTGAATTCATACATATTGTAAAATTAATTAATTAAGAAATAATGTCTAAACGTCCGGTAATTTTTGAAGATTATTCTGATTCTTCTAAAAGAAGATCATATAATGTATTTTCACTAAATGCTTCGACTATTATCAGTGATGTATCCTTAAAAAGGAGTGAAAAAATGAGTAACGTAAGAACATTTATTTTAATATTACATTATCGTTTAAATATTCAAAAAGCAATGAAATAAAATAAAAATATTTGGTTGTATAAATATTTAGTTTTAAAAAATTATTTCATATATTAGTAAATAATATATAAATATAGATAAATAAATATTTCTAGGTTAATGAAAATTTAATCGATGTTTCTGGCATAGAACACGCTAACGAAGTATGTATAGATGAAAAAATACAAACATCTAATCGTTCATCAATTTATGAACATCCCGAAAATACTATTGGTAAAATTAAGTATATTGCTTATTTTTGCATTATTATGTTGTATATTATTTTTAACTACTTTTTTATACAAATAATATTAACAAAATTTTATTTATACGTTTTTCATTTGCTTATTTTAGTTGGAAAACCGCGCAATGCAAAAATTTATAGCAATCAAAAATTGTGTAGGAGAATAGAGAAAATATACAGGATTAGTCTCGTTTAAGTGTCATATCGTTTTTATTTTGATTACTCATGATCACACTTAGTGCAAACTTTTATTTACATGACAATTTACAGTCTCAATCATTTTAATACACTGATATTGCTAAATTTTCGCTTTTAATATCGCGCGTTATCGTCTTTTAAATACGTGAGTTGGCTCTTCAAAAGAAGACATAGACGAATAATAATTTATTATTTTGAGTTTAACAAATCATAATGTTATGTAATTATTAAACAATATATATATAATTAATATTTTGATTTATACTAATTAAAAGTACGAAATTAGCTGCAAGGAGAGATGATAGTTTGATATATTTTTAATTTAATACCTTATTTAGAAATCGACGATAATCCTGATGAGTGGAGTGATGCCGAAAGTTGCACTAGTGATACAAACGAACATCAATCAGACAAAAATTCAAATTTAAAGGAAGATGTGGGGAGGTGTGTATGTGTATTATACACCGTTTACGCGGCCCCACACGTCCGCGTTGCCAGGTCGAGAGGATGGAGTGCGAGGTAATAATCTACAACAGATCTATAGTTAGTAATTGCTTTATTTGGCTCTCGTCCGCAATAGGCGGACTCATGCGTCGAAGGTTCAGACGCGACTGACTCTCTATCGCGAGTGTTGCGATATTACTAGTTCACTCGCTTAACTACAGATGCGCCCTCAGGCGTTACATTGTGGTACTAAGTCGTTAGGGCCGCCTGCCCACAGTGCTCCCCCCTAAATGTCGACCTGCATGAAATGCAACGAGGTCGAAATTTGACTGAAATTCTTGTGAAAGAAGGCCCTAAGAGTCATTTATTCTTTTTACAAAAGTAATTAACAGTCTTTATACATTAATCACAATACGCTTAACAACAATAACCGTTTTAAAGATTCTGAAGTAATTAACATTAGTTCTAAACATTCGTCATTTATTAACGCTTTACAACTAGTTAAACAATCGCATATCCTTAACTGTGCGTTGAACGCAAATTCTGGAAAATCCAGATTAAACAATTTTGCTACGGTATAAACGCACACTTTATTTAAGGTCTTATTCCTCCATGCTAAACATAATCGTGCGCAGTGAAAAATCTTTACGTGATTAATGCTACTACTGCAGTTGTGCAGTTCACAGTTTCTTTACATTGTTAATTAAATACAATCGCTTCTTTTGAGTGCGGTGTCACTTCGCGTATTACCGCATACGTATTCCCCCGTGTCACCTTTGACCAGCCTGCCTAACTTTAAGTTGGGAATCAGGTAGTGGTGTACGATCGCGTCACCCCCGAGTATCGGGTAAGGCACGTCGGCTATTACGAATTGCCAATCGATTGCCTTTCTAAAACCGAAGTCTACAGTGCGCTTCGTAAAACCGTAAGTCTTTATTCGCGTATTATTTGCCGCGTGCAACTGAAGTGCTGGTGGCTTTCTCTTACATCCCGCTGGTCTTGGTACGACCGAAATTTCAGCACCCGTATCTATTAAATATACATCGCGCGTATTTTTATCAGTAACATGGAGACGAATTGACGAGCTTCCCGGCGTTTTTGCCTCCGCGACGCCGGGAGCAATTAGTTTTCCGAATTCGTAATCGCTGCGACGGTTTCTTCGCCCGTCTGTCCCGTATGCTTATTCTCTTTATTCACGTCCCGTTTATTGTACGTGCACCCGGTTGTGCAATAACGAAATTTCTCACCGTATTGATAGTGACCTTTGCATATCCAATTGCGCTTCGGCGATTTACTCCGATCCTTTCTCCCGTTGTTATCATTCAGCTGGCTACGCGATCTACCGCGTCCGCGCTGGAACTGACGTCCCTGATTTGGCTTTTTATTGCCATTTTCCCGATTTCTAACACTCTCGCGGCTGGCGTTGTTTCTACCTACATGCACGGCCGATACCTCGGGTTCTGATACGAAGTTATCAGATATAGCATTGATCGCATCCACGCGTTGAGAATCTCTTTGCAAAATGTCGAAGATCGAATCGGCCTTTTCTAAAATTTTTACTTCGTCGCCCTTAGACAACTCGTCTTGAATATGCAACGCGATATTAGTTGGGATTCTATTTGCCCATAATTTGATAACGGATTTTCGCGGCATTAAATCGCTCGCGGCGTCAACTAGTTCATTGAAGTACACGGAAGGTCTCCTATCTTTCAATTTAGCATCTGTCATAAACCTATTCAATTTCTGTTCCGGAGTTTCCGTGTATTTCCGTAAAAATGCTATTTTAGCTGCTTGATATTTATTGTCTGCCGGCAGAGCTTTCAGAATGTCGAGGTTTTCGCGAGATATTTCGTCGCCTAAATTCTTTAATAAATTAAAATATTTAACTTTGTCAGAAATGATGTTATTGTCCTCGAACTGCGATTCTAGCATGGAAAACCATGCTACTGGCTCATGCCGCCAAAACGATTGAAATTTAATATTAATTGACCTTGATCTGTGAGCATTAGATTGTGAATTATTATTAAATCTTGGAAAATTACTTTCTTGTGAACCGTGTGCAAATTCTATACTATTTAGTCCGAAAGTAAATAAACGTTCGTCGTTATGTCCTTGTGATTGTCTAGTGTTTACATTTGGTAGGCCTAATCCGTCTCGATTATCCGGTAAACTAATGTTTGGTACTTGACTAGCTATGTTATTGTTTGGCCTTGCGTGAAGTTGTTGTTCAACTAAGCGCGTTAATTGCTCAACTTTGTTTCGGAGTTCAGTGTTTTCATTACGTAGGATTTCTAAATTTTGGTTATCGGGTTCTATTTCCATATCGGTGGAATTATTATTTGCGCCCGAATTTATCGCGTTTTCCATTTTCGCCGGTCTAAATTGCTTGCCGTTACGAAGATATGAATTACTTTCTTTCTCTAATAATGGCTGTGGCCACTCGTATGTTCCTACGAAACCTGACTCTTTTCTACGTTTTTTCGTTGTGTACATGAGCTTACAGGATTGCCGTACGGGTATATCGCAGATACCATAATCTTCGCTGTAAATCTAATTATTGCTCATGTACCTTCGCGCTTGTTTCGCCTGACTCTAGCTATTTACTTGTTTTCGCATTGCTGCGCAAGCTGCCTGCTAGTTACCAAACTATAACAAGGTCGCGACCTTAGCTGAATGGCACAAGCTACGGCCTACACCGAACAACTCGCGCCGCAATGTCGAAAATTCCTAATCCCTTACGAATGATCGCGGCGAGCATTTGTTGCTCGTTCTGCGTTTTTCTCGACATTTATGGACGTGTGCATTAATTTGCTACTACCCGCCCAATAACAAGATATCGATCTTAGCTGAGCGCGCGAAGCCACGGTCTGCACCTAATCGCTGCACACGCGTTCTTACTTTGCATCATTTTATGCATTAAACCAGCTATTTTCATTCGTACGTTTTGTGTGACACCGCCATAAAGTTACTTAAACAAAAATTATAAAATCGCGTAATTTTTCTTGATGAAATTATCCGGTGTCCTTGAACTTCGACTGAATTTATTTATTTATATTTCTTTACTAATTAATGACCATCGCCTCAATTTATTCAATTCTCGCAAAGGCGATGGTTTTGACCTTGGTGCAGTTATATTGATGATAACGCACCATGAGGTCTTGCCTTTATACCGGTCGATCAATTTTTCGTCATCGGCCGGTTCGCAATTTACGCTCGCATTATACCTCCATGACGCTGTCTGTGAAAGAAGCGATGCTCGAAAGTCTGGCTGTACTTGTCTCTCAGCTTCTGCGACGCAGGCGATATCTCGCCGCTGTTGGACTCACAAAATGGCGGTCGGCACGCTGCGTACCGGTTGATCTCGTATCGGCCGCTGGCTCGTCCGCTCGGTGTGTCCACGCCGCTCGTGCTGATTAACAGTCGGGGTCACCAGTTGTGGGGAGGTGTGTATGTGTATTATACACCGTTTACGCGGCCCCACACGTCCGCGTTGCCAGGTCGAGAGGATGGAGTGCGAGGTAATAATCTACAACAGATCTATAGTTAGTAATTGCTTTATTTGGCTCTCGTCCGCAATAGGCGGACTCATGCGTCGAAGGTTCAGACGCGACTGACTCTCTATCGCGAGTGTTGCGATATTACTAGTTCACTCGCTTAACTACAGATGCGCCCTCAGGCGTTACATTGTGGTACTAAGTCGTTAGGGCCGCCTGCCCACAAAGACCTCTATCCTGGAGCTGCAGTAACGCTTGCAGAATTTCTTTTGTGCCTGGCTTCGTTAAAATCGCACCTTCGCCTATCCGACGTTATTCTCGCTCATTTATTAAAATTTATTATAATAATTTTAATAAATTGCCACATGTTTGCAATATGTTCGCAATAGCTATTTCTAACTGTTCTGCAATATATTAGCAATAGTTTAGATTTTTACGCGGGAAGCTTAATAAATATTTACGCGCGTAAAAATCTAAACGATTGCTAATATATTGCAGATCAGTTAGAAATAGCGATTGCGAACATATTGCAAACATGTGGCAATTTATTGGCAATAGTTCGCCAAACGGCATCCTGCCGTATATTTGCGATATATTGGCAATAGTTGCCATATGATCAGTCGGTATCTATCGCCAATATATTTGCAATAGTTGATAACAATGCACAAGTAATCAAATATTATACATTTTTTTTAATATTTAGTTTTATTATTTATATACTTTTATTCTGAAAACAAAAATATTAAATAAATTATTTCTTTCAAAATAATATTATATATTTATTTATTGCTGATATAATTAACTTAAATAATAAACGCATATTTTTCTTTTCTCGATTTTAATAAATAATTTTATTACATATATTAAGTATATAGTTACAATAAAATAAGTTTAATTCTGAACGTTTTAATCACTCAAATTCAATTAAATTAACCGGATCGATTATAAAAGAAATATTTTGTCTATCTTCTTCCATATCATCAAAATATTTTTTAAACCTGTATAAACTACTTGGACACTTATTAGGCTTCGGTAAAATTATTATAATAAATTTTAATAAATGAGCGAGAATAACGTCGGATAGGCGAAGGTGCGATTTTAACGAAGCCAGGCACAAAAGAAATTCTGCAAGCGTTACTGCAGCTCCAGGATAGAGTTCTTCCTTTAAATTTGAATTTTTGTCTGATTGATGTTCGTTTGTATCACTAGTGCAACTTTCGGCATCACTCCACTCATCAGGATTATCGTCGATTTCTAAATAAGGTATTGAATTAAAAATATATCAAACTATCATCTCTCCTTGCAGCTAATTTCGTACTTTTAATTAGTATAAATCAAAATATTAATTATATATATATTGTTTAATAATTACATAACATTATGATTTCTGACCACACTCGAAAAAGTTTCGTTATGCATTCCCAATGCATTATGCAAAAATGTTTCACGAAAGATAGCGCCAATAAACAGTACCCATACTTTATAGGATGCTTGCGTACAAGCCTCCAACAAGATTCCAATACAATTTTTGTAAAAGGGCAAAATACAATATTTTCGGCAAGCTTGCAAGTTTTCGGTAAACCACACGAAAGATGCAGTGAAACATAAAATTAAGCTTGCATGAAAGCTTGCTGAAATATTGGATGAATGAAATGACTGCTGGATAGATTGCTGTAACCTTCCAAGCCACGGTTAAAAAAGTTTCGATATGCATAGCGCAACAAGCTATCAGAAGTTTATCCTGGAAGATTGCAACAACCTGTTGAGGAATATTCTTATTAAATTATGAAAAAAATATTTCACGAAAATGCAGCAATGAACAGTACCTGATTCGTAGGAAGCTTGCGTAAAAGCTTCCAGCAAGTTTTCGGAAAACCACACGGTAAGTCACAGTGAAACATAAAATTAGGCTTGCATCAAAGCTTGTTAAAATATTACTGCAAATATTGCAGAAATGTAACTGCCCAATTAAAAAAAAATAGTATGATTTATGTACCAAAGTAATACGAAATTTTGCGCAAAGTAAGTACAAAATCAGTTTCATAATTGTATCAAATCAGTACGAAATAATACTTTATCAAACAAAATGAGGGGTTGGGTGGTAAAAGGGCCTAACTTAATAGTATAGTTTTTGGAAAATTAAAAAAAAACAGTATAACTTTGCATCAGCTTTATAAAACGATTTGATATCGTAAAATGTCATAATAAATACTATTTGTTGGATAAGTTCCGAGTGCTACTTTTCACTTAAAGATTTATAATAAAAAAATGTTAAATATTTAAAAAATCGAGTTAGGCTCTTTATTGTCGATATCGATAAATAACAGAAGCTTTATGATGAATAAATCACCTGAAAAACATTTGATTACTTAACATACATTTGTTATTAAATTTTGCTTTCCAAACATAAAATATAAAAATATTATTTTATGATTTTTCATGAGAATGTACAACTTTTTAATTTTAGAACAATTATCTTTTGATACAGTGTGAAAATATATTTTTCTATTTTTAAGATAATAAATTCAGTTTACAAAGTGTTCATAAATATATATAAATAACTTTATGAATTGAACTATTTTTCACCAATCTCTCTTCCAGTTCTTAAATCCTCGTTTTTATTCACAAAAGAAAAAAAATTCACTTAGAAGGAATAATGTTCGATCTTGGTGAATAAACCACAAGTTTAATTAACTGGCAACGTTTCGATGACTCTTCGTCATCCTCTTCAGGCTATACCTTTATTTAAAAAATATACAAATGAATACATTTGGTTTAACAATTATAGTTTTAATTATAAGTTTTGTTTTTTAAGCCTCATGATTTACAATATTTTACTTACTACTCGTCATTATATCAGATGTTTAACATCGACATTACATCATAGCATCACTGAGTCGTCGCACTAATAACGAAAACAAAGACATTTAAAACAATGAAATTACGATTTATATACACAGAAGTTGAACAGTTATGTCGATTACCTTCATCTTATATAAAACTCCATATATCCAAATTAACATTATTAATAATTTAATAAATAAATAAATTAGGACATCACAAAAATAATAAATGACATAAAGATTAAGCAAAAGCCGTTACAGGACTAGATATAATTAGCACAAACAACGTACTAAATTTATTCGCAGCTGATATATATATACATATAGTGAAGTGTAGCATGACACCAACTATATCTATATAAAGGCGCGATTTTTGAATCTAATTTAATGACTGAATATTATATTATGTCATAGATTAAAATTATTATTGTCCATTATGCAATCAAACATAACCTTTATTATGTGTATGCAAGGAGTACCTGAAATTTCTCGTATATGGACTGCATAATTATACTAATATAGATAAAAACCGGTACATTAATTGAAGTACTTGGGTTTGGTAGATGATTAGTGGACGTAAATAAGGACAGTAACCAACCCACAGATAGATATCCTATGGCTACTGTAACCAGCAGTTAGATGGAAATTCCATTGCTATTATAGACAGCTATTCGAGGTCCAATTGGCAATTGTAATCAGCATCAGCCAGAGGATACAATGACATCATAGGTCTACTGTAAATTCGAAAATTTCATGGCTGTCGTAGCTATCTATTAGTAACAGGAGGTTACTTGGATTAAGAAAGACCAAATGAATTTCAATCCGGATCCGACTACTGACAGGGATGTACAAATGCACTTTGACGCCAACCTGGAAGTATCTAAAAAGTTTTTTGTATATGAACTAAACATTCATACAAATAGAAGATGATCAATGCAATAATTGAAGAGAAAAAACAGTAACCTAACCTATAAACACAACTCTCATAATTACGGTCAATCAGTTAATTTCTCAACTACAAGATAGCCCGACATCCATCACACATGATTTGTTTGCAGTTCCTTGGGTATCAAACATAACCTTTAAGTCGGACGCCATCAAACACTGGATAGCTGGGTATTTTTCTTATAAAAGAGTAATTGTATGAACTCGGCAACATTGATGTAATCAGAAAAATCAACATCCAGTATTTCGAAATTTTCACAATATACCATAATGCTCACGAAAAAACACAACAATGTTTACAAGCCGTTTTGTTATCCAGCTGAAACGGTCACGAGCAACGTGAACATCACTAGTATCGACTCGGGAAGCACAACTGTGCATGCGCGCACGGACTCTAGTTGAACGAGAGACTGACGCAACCCGTTCTATCGACACTCGCGCCTTGATAAAAGACCCCGATTTCTTATTAATTTTTACTAATTTGTATAACATCTACTAATGCATAGCAATCTACTACATATTTATCAGAATTAATTAAAAACTTTTATTATCAAATAATTTAAATAATACGTGAAATTTTTTAAATTATGCGATATTTAACCTCACATAACGACGAATATAGCCTACGCGGCCGGCTAACTCGACGACACGACGCGCGAGTCAGCCGCCTAGGCCTCCGGTTGACCATTTTTCACTCCTTTGAACGTCCTTGATTTTTGTTTGTCACGTTACGAATATATCTAAAGTTTATAGATGTGTAGTTTTGTACAAACAATAACCATATACAATTTTAATTTATATTAAATAAACAATATAAATATTATTTGTAATTTTTCACTCATTGAAACGGATTTTAATTATTCATTTTCTTCTTCATTTTAACAAATATATATTTAATCAATATATATATATATCTGGTTTTGTATTAATGAGATAACCAAGTATATTTATTATTTTTTTTTATTAAATAAACAACATAAATATTATTGTCATTTTTCGCTTTATGAATAAATAAATATAATTATGAATAAATAATATTTATCAAAAATTATAAATATAAATAATATTTGTAATTTGTTAATATAGAAAAATCTATTGCTACTTTGTTCAGTCAAACGAGAGATATTTAAATCGAGTTAAACCCCCGGAAAAACGATTTCTAGGCTTACACACCAACGAATATATCCTACGCGGTCGGCTAACTCGACGACTCGACGCGCGAGCCGGCCGCGTAGGCCTCCAGCTGACAATTTTTCGTGTTTTCAGTACCGAGCAAACTTGATAATCGTGCAACGGCACACTAACCGCGAGAAGTTCGTCACTAGTTATCCGAAAATTGCGCGTGCGCATGCGCGTACGTACTCTGGTATAGCGAGAGATATATATAGAGAGAGAGGGAGTAAGATGGGTAGAGCGAGTGATTGATAGAGGGAGAGAGGGAGAGAAAGAGATGGGAGCGTGCAAGACAGCCGTGGCCTCTAAATAACAATATTTTGTTTTTTTATCGTATTTGTTTTCCATTGTTTCCCCGATTAAATATGCTAAGAATGTCGTTATTCTGCAATGCATAAGCACGACTTTTATTATATGTCTTTTATTGATATTAGGCTGTTATATGAATTATGGTACTTAACGTCATATTGCTACAACCATTTGCGCATGTGCTTCCACGCTAAGTATACAATACAAAGTACAGACTAAGCGCGTCGCGCACTCTAGCGGCGAAATTGGTTCTAAGAATACTTTGTCAATAATATAAACTATTTATTTTTTGTCAATATTATGTAAAACCCAAATACAGAAGCACTAGATAATGGTGTGATATGTCTTTCTACAAAGATCCAGATCAATACAACAAGGACACCCTAAAAAATTTGTGCACGGAAAAATGACTATTTTTTCCGTGCAAACTTTTTTTAGGGTGTCCTTCACATATTGACTTCACACTTCGTATAAATGCGTATTATGTGATTATCTAGTGCTTCTGTATTTGCGTTTTGCAAATAAAACCATAATATGTTCATTAAGTGTAATAATGTATCCATCTGACTCGGTCGGTAATAATCTAGTATGGTACTCCCTTAAAGCCCATTTTAATAGCCTAAATACGCTAGTTATAAAAAAATAATTCAGCGAAAAGTCGCAAAGAATGATGGGGAACATCTATTGACGGAATTGATTTTAACCTTTAACTTCATTTTCGAGGTCCTTTGAAGGTCAGAGTTATTTTATGTAAATTAGAATCTCTGCTTTGAGTTTTGGAATGGGATGGAGCGGGTAAAACTTACTCCCAAAATGGTACTGGAAGCTGGCTTTTGCAACGTTAACAAAATCAATTGATAGTTAACTGTTAAACACCCATTCACGAACTTTTCTTTGAATGTTTTATTATTTACCAGGCTCAGGGGCGCCAATGACTGATCATTTTCATCATACGGGAATACCCTATTCCTTAAGCGAATTTCTTTAATGTTAAAAAAGAAACTATTTAAGAAACAGTTTTGTCAAGTTAAATTCTTACTTTTGGCGTTACCCAGAAACAACGGCGTGGATGTAGTTACGTTCAGTTTCCTTTGGGGTGCTTGATTAACGTGAGGCCCCTTGCCTCTCACGATTCCACATGAGGAATTTAACCTCGAAGCAAATGTTCAAAGTTGCGTCCATCTGTTCCAGTTGTTGGCCGTTCTTGAAAAACAACATTGTTTAAATAACCCCATAAATAAAAATCTGGAGACGTTAGATCTCGTGCAATTCATCTGCCATTGTAATGTTGATTTAAAAAGTTTTGCACGATTAAAGCGAAATGTGGTGTTGCACCGTGCTGTTGGAGCCACATTCTTCGATGCGTTTGTAGATCGACATCTTCTATCAATCCAGGTAGTTCATCTCTCATTAGGCGTAAATAAGTATGTTGGTCTACATTTTCCTCAAAAACATAAGGTTCAATTAAATATCCATTTACAATTCCGCACCATACCATAAGACTCCAACGCCTTTGGTGATTGACAGCTCTGTACCAACGAGGATTTTCCCTGGACCAATAAGGACAATTATTTCTATTTAGTTCTTCATCACTCTGAAATTTAGCCTCGTCAAAGAAAAGGACATATCTAAAAAAATCTGGTTCATTCTCTATCCTACGCAAAGCCCATTGGCAAAACTCAATTCGCTGTTGAAAATGATTTTCTTCCATCTGTTGAACCAACGTTATGTGGTAGGCATGATACCGAAGAGAGTCCATTATTCTCAAAAAAGTCGATCATGATGTGCCTATTTGCCTTTCAACTCGTCGAAAACTTATCTGTGTCAATATAAGCGGCAGCAAGAACAGCAAGAACATGTAGATCATTCTCATTATATTCATGTCAAAATATCAAAAATATATTATAGGCGTTTTCGTTAAAGGTGTATAATAATTTGACAACGATTTTTTTCTGTTTTCCATTTTAATGATGAGGGAGGGGGGGACTAATTATTTGTCAACTACGATGCTGAGATCTGAATTTTATTAAATTTTTTTAAAATTTTTGGTAGGTTCCACGTATACTCTTCTCGGGTTTTTACGTACGTATTCGCTACACCTTTATTTTATTCCTGTTTTTGTTTTTTCTTTCCAATTTCCCCCCGTTACCCCACCTTCTCGCATTCGCCCGGGGTTATGCCTGTGGAGAGAGGGAAAACCTATGGCCAAACCCCGTGGGATAAATGCTTATTAGGAAAACCTCCTTCGAGAAGGGCGGTGCATTCGAGAACAATTCTGTTTGGGTGGCAAGGTCACATTGCGTAGACTTTAACGGCCGAGGTGTGCTTCCGCCACTCCGCCACCGTGTCGGTCTGAATTTTATTATAATCACATATTATATTATAAAATTACAAAATAAAAAAAATATAAAAAAATAAATATATATGTAGTATAATTATTCGACAAGTCTGTCACAAACACCCATCCCCACCACCACAGTCCCGGTGGATTTCCCCGCGAGAACGTCAAAAAGTGCGGAGGTACGACTGTAGGAGAAAAGCCTATGTTTCTCTCTCCAAAATGTGTATACGTATACGCAGTACACCTCCAAGGGGGGGGGCACTAAAAGTAGGGGAGCTTGAGTTTCTGGGATCTCAAGCGTGGTGGTGCAACGCACGGATATCCCCAATGAGTCTCCCGGTGCTCAGAAAAACGGTCTTCTCAACCGTTATGAAACGGAAATAACAGTAAACCCAGATGGTTTTGAAAAAAACTGGAAAAAATTCACTTTTTGAGGTTAGAATAACTTTTGAGCAAATAGATTTCGATACCTAAAAATTTTTTTCTGTATTCTGAAAAACATTTCCAATATGTACCCAAAATTTAGTGCATTTTAAAATTTTGATCGGATGATTTCACTTCACGTGGAATATCCCACACTTATATGCCTGGTGAATGCATAGGTATATGCCTAGTAAATGTATAGGTATACGCCTGGCGAATGTATAGACATACGCTTGGCGAAGGTATAGGTATATGCCTGGTAAATGCGAAGCTATACGCCTGGCGATAAGTTCGATCGATGGGGGCGTGCGACTAGTAGTATACGTATGCGTATGAGAGGGTAAGCATTAGGATAATTCTAGTAGCCCAACTGCACATTAGGGAAGTCCGTTGGAATAATTATGTCGTTTCTATTGTAGCTTGAGATACCAAAGCTTATTAACGCGCGTGTCATATATAATGGTTGGAACCGAGCACTATACTGTTTGGTACATCGAGTACTTCAATTAGCGAGTCTTTTAGATTCAGGATTGGTTTTATTTACATAAAATAGCAAGGGCAGTTCGCGTTAATTATAATATGGTTCATAAATATTGATTGTCAACCGCTGAATTTGTTATAATAATTTTATCTTCTACGCAAACATAACTCAAGTTTTGTTGTAATTTCTTTCTAATGCATTAAACACTCTATAATGAAACAATTCAACTACTACATTGCATTAAATTTTTAGTGAAAACCAAGTAAATATTGTTTTCTTATTACAGATAAACACAGTGCATCTTCGACTTGTGTGTGTTCGTGTAATTATAAAGCAAGTTCAAGGCATCGTGTACATATTAACGCTTGAAGCTTTATCAGATATGACATGGTATGGTTTAAGTGCAAGTACTGTAGCTATTAACTAACACAGATTAATTTAAATTTACTAAATAAATTGCTACAGTTGCATGTATATGAAACAAACCGGCAATGTTTAGAACGAAGAGATAGACTTTAATTTTGATACTTCTCTATTGACAAAACGCAGGCTCCTACCTTCAGCGTAGCGTTTACTCGCGCATCAGTTTTTTTTAACAGTTCAAGATTATACAAGCAAGCAAGAATCGATTTAGCTTTTAACGACTCAAATATTCAATGAAGTGCTTTCACCTGCTGAAAAAGTATTGCATCTGCCTAGATTATCAAAAAAGTTAAGTAATAATATTAGTGCGCACGTACAATTTGGTTTCTAATCTAAAGTTACTCGGACGAGAAAATCTAACTTAAAAACCCTGGTCATCAGTTATTGTGAAAGCACTGTGATTACCGATGTACTTTTTCGAGGACGAACTATCGCAAGAACGAAGACTGAGAAGCAAACTGAAATTCGAGAAAACCTACATCGGGATTATATACAGGTTTACCCTTCCACTTGTTCAGTAGATTGCCAGATGCATATTTGAACTAATGATTTACGCGTTAAAGTCTGTTAAAATTTGAAGATTGAAATCTATTTATAGAATTTTGTCAAACTCTGCATAAACGATACAATTTATGGTTTCCGTTAAAGCTTGCTCGAATGGAACTTCACTGTGCAAGGCACCTGATCGTACAAGACTCCAATGAGCTGAAAAGTGACATCTCATGAGTGTGAGAAGTGCACGCACAAGTTGCATACAACATTTTATGCAATGAGTGCGTGAAGTTAGTGCAAAAAACAATGTAAAGAAAGGAAAGGCAGGAGTGAGCGTGTCCAGCGCGGCAGCCCCGACGGGGATGCAGGGGATGAAGCCCCCCTCCCCATAAAAAATACTTCGATAAATGAAAAAAAAATAAATTAAAATAAAATATGAGAAAAAATACAAATAAGCAATTATTAAAGGGAGGCGTTTTTATCGATTTTTAGTGAACTAACCATTTAATTTATTTAATTGGCGACGTTTCGATGGAAGTCCTCCATCCTCATCAGGCTATACCTTTATTGAAACAATCATTTGTTACACCAGCATTTTACAATTTTGCATATATATATATATATCTAAATATAATTACTCACTATTTGGTCAAATTAATGCACATATGTGGCTTTTCTCATAATTTCCATAGTATCTCTAATGTGTCGCTCTATAATCAAAAGCAAAAGCAAGTAGCAAAACATCAGTGTTAAAATTTGCACAAAGATTGAGGTTATGTAACTTATTTTACCTTTCTTCTCTGAATCGTACTTATATAACATCATAGAATTTATTTAATAAATAAATAAATAAATAAATAAATAAATAAATAAATAAATAAATAAATAAATAAATAAATAAATAAATAAATAAATAAATAAATAAATAAATAAATAAATAAATAAATAAATAAATAAATAAATAAATAAATAAATAAATAAATAATTTAATAGAACACACAACACCAATTAAGCAAAAAGCAGTCAATATCAATAAAATTTATCAGAAAATAAAATTTGCTAGTCATTATCACAGATAGTTGGTAAAGCTATAATTCAAATTTTTGCGACCCGTCATTATGCACTTGTAGTGTGTGTCAATTTGACCGTATTCATGACATAGACGTGTAGCAAAAATTTGAATATTAATAAATCCTATACGAAATGTAATATCATTAATTAACATAATTAATTAATTTGAACTAATTGATCTACCATCTGTAGATAACTAGCATTATTTTTGAATTACATTCAAGAAAGAAAGGAAATTATTACAATTTGGACCGTAATTTGAGTTGATTAACAATGTTATTGTAAAATTGGCTAAGATTTTTTGTATCATCTTTTACGTTAATGGCATTCTTCTCTAATTTAATATGGGTCATCTCTGATATCAGTCTTTTCCCCCAAATTTTTTCTCTATCTAACACGTCTACATCTTTAAAATTAAATCTATGGTCATATTTTGTTATATGGTCATTTATAACATATTGCACACCCGACTTTTTACTATTAGATTCGTGTTCTTTTATTCTACAATTTAATTGCCTTTTTGTCTCTCCTATATATGCTGCGTCACAATCATTACACTTAATTCTGTATACTACATTTGTTTCACAAAGTTTGTCTAATTTTTCCTTGCCTCTAACAATAACATTACTTAATCCATTACAAATTTTAGGAACAATCCTAATACCCTTCTGTTTCATAAAACCAGACACATTATTATAAAAATTTGGAACATATGGAACGCTTAAAGTTGCAAAGTATCTATTTTGTTTATTTTGTTGAATATTATTGCTATTAGTTCTATATTTTATTTTTTCCATTCTTTTTCTTATATTATGATTAATAAATTTAATTGGGTACTCATTATTAACTAAAAACTCTTTAACTATTTTTAAGTTGGTGTTATGAAACTTCTGGTTTGACAATAAGATTGCCTTATCTACCAACGTATATATCATAGCTCGTTTTTGTTCAATAGGGTGACTGGATAAAAAATGTAAAAATCTACCTGAAAATGTTTCTTTCCTATACCAATTCGTGATTATTTTTTTACTATGATTATTTCTAATTAAAGATAACTCTAAAAAGTTTATAGCACCATTTTTTTCTTTTTCATGAGTAAATTGTAATCGTGCGTTATAATTATTGAATACCTTTAATACTTTAGTTATCTTATTTTCAGGAATGCACATTATTGTGTCATCTACATATCTGTAGTAAAACACCGGTATAAAATCTAAATTATTTAAGCACTCCTGTTCTAAATCTCTCATTACCAAATCTGCAAAAGTTGGGCTTATCGGACTACCCATGGGAGAGCCAAAAATTTGTCTATAATATTTTTTAGCCCAAGAAAAATACGTATTACGTAGCAAAAATTTTACACCTTCTAGAAGATCATTTAATGAGATTGTAAGTGCTATAAACTTTTTAGAGTTATCTTTAATTAGAAATAATCATAGTAAAAAAATAATCACGAATTGGTATAGGAAAGAAACATTTGCAGGTAGATTTTTACATTTTTTATCCAGTCACCCTATTGAACAAAAACGAGCTATGATATATACGTTGGTAGATAAGGCAATCTTATTGTCAAACCAGAAGTTTCATAACACCAACTTAAAAATAGTTAAAGAGTTTTTAGTTAATAATGAGTACCCAATTAAATTTATTAATCATAATATAAGAAAAAGAATGGAAAAAATAAAATATAGAACTAATAGCAATAATATTCAACAAAATAAACAAAATAGATACTTTGCAACTTTAAGCGTTCCATATGTTCCAAATTTTTATAATAATGTGTCTGGTTTTATGAAACAGAAGGGTATTAGGGTTGTTCCTAAAATTTGTAATGGATTAAGTAATGTTATTGTTAGAGGCCAGGAAAAATTAGACAAACTTTGTGAAACAAATGTAGTATACAGAATTAAGTGTAATGATTGTGACGCAGCATATATAGGAGAGACAAAAAGGCAATTAAATTGTAGAATAAAAGAACACGAATCTAATAGTAAAAAGTCGGGTGTGCAATATGTTATAAATGACCATATAACAAAATATGACCATAGATTTAATTTTAAAGATTTAGACGTGTTAGATAGAGAAAAAATTTGGGGGAAAAGACTGATATCAGAGATGACCCATATTAAATTAGAGAAGAATGCCATTAACGTAAAAGATGATACAAAAAATCTTAGCCAATTTTACAATAACATTGTTAATCAACTCAAATTACGGTCCAAATTGTAATAATTTCCTTTCTTTCTTGAATGTAATTCAAAAATAATGCTAGTTATCTACAGATGATAGATCAATTAGTTCAAATTTAATTACAAGTATTATAATCAGCGCTGTAATCGATTACTGATTAATACGCGCATAAATTTGAAATTGGGAAAAAATCAAAATTTAATTTTTAATTTGTAAATGGTAAATATATTTTAACAAAGTGCAATAAATATAGACTGAATTATTATTAATTTTTAAGGGAAAAAAAATTTTTAGCAGTAATTGACAATAATGAATGAATCAATGTTAATATAACTTTAAATTATAGAAATATTAAAGTACAAATAATAATATTTATATGGTTACGTGTTCATTAATTATTTTTTTAGTGGTATTTATAAAAGAATTTTTTTAATATTATTGACTTAAGTTTGATGTTAATTAATGATATTACATTTCGTATAGAATTTATTAATATTCAAATTTTTGCTACACGTCTATGTCATGAATACGGTCAAATTGACACACACTACAAGTGCATAATGACGGGTCGCAAAAATTTGAATTATAGCTTTACCAACTATCTGTGATAATGACTAGCAAATTTTGTTTTCTGATAAATTTTATTGATATTGACTGCTTTTTGCTTAATTGGTATTGTGTGTTCTATTAAATTATTTATTTATTTATTTATTTATTTATTTATTTATTTATTTATTTATTTATTTATTTATTTATTTATTTATTTATTTATTTATTTATTTATTTATTTATTTATTTATTTATTTATTTATTTATTTATTTATTTATTTATTTATTTATTTATTTATTTATTTATTTATTTATTTATTTATTTATTTATTTATTTATTTATTTATTTATTTATTTATTAAATAAATTCTATGATGTTATATAAGTACGATTCAGAGTAGAAAGGTAAAATAAGTTACATAACCTCAATCTTTGTGCAAATTTTAACACTGATGTTTTGCTACTTGCTTTTGCTTTTGATTATAGAGCGACACATTAGAGATACTATGGAAATTATGAGAAAAGCCACATATGTGCATTAATTTGACCAAATAGTGAGTAATTATATTTAGATATATATATATATGCAAAATTGTAAAATGCTGGTGTAACAAATGATTGTTTCAATAAAGGTATAGCCTGATGAGGATGGAGGACTTCCATCGAAACGTCGCCAATTAAATAAATTAAATGGTTAGTTCACTAAAAATCGATAAAAACGCCTCCTTTTGAACCAACTGCGTGGACGAATAGAACAAATTTATAAGCAATTATTAATTTAAATAAATAAAAAAAAAATTTTAAATTATATTGTAATAAACTACTATATCCCCACTACAATTTTTCTTATTTGGTAGTGCTTTAAGTGCAAAGCGAAGCGTCACTTGAAGCGTTAATTAAAAATCTGTGCGTGAAGTAGAGAGTAGTGCTTGAAGTAATAAGTGTGTGTGTGTATGAGGTAGCACTTCACGCACTAACTTCACGCACAGAATTGCATAAAATAGTGTATGAAATGTATCTATAGATAAAGTAATTGTATCTGTGAACCGTGGTTGTAGTGGATTACTCGGCACATATACACTGTCTATGTACAATGATAGAATATTTATTGAAAAATGTTTGAAATTGAACGGATTGAGTTATCGGCTACCGTGAAACTTTCGATTTAGTACAAAACCAAAGATGACTCTTTTCGGCAACTGACCTAATATAACGTTGTCGGGAATATCTCCAAGAATCCCGCTGTGCATAGTAAACGACTATATTTCGACTCTGGTAATGCGATATTTGGCTGTTGTTATGGCTAACGCCTTTGCGTGAGCAGGTAAGATACCAAGACTTATTTTAGCTCGCCGTACAATAAGCGTTGCTTCTTTAATATGAACTAAAAATTGACCATCTGAGGAAAAGTCCATGAGACAGAATGCGTTTTTACTACGTACAAGTTTTACTCTCATATCCACACCGTTTATAAAAAAAACTTTTTCTTGATGCCCTGGTCGAAAGTACGTAGTTTCGCCACTGTTTTCGATGGTGAAAGAACGACATTTAGCCACTGGTATTTCTTTCGCTACGCGTGCTATTAGCTGGTAACTAAGCATCTGCACACACTTTTAATGCACATGACATCTCATTCGAATGTAATAACCCTCAATTTTCAAAATAAATAAAATATTATTGAATAAATTTAACCTATCCTAATCGCATGAATCTGAAGATAAGTATTAAATTATATATAAATGCAAGTTTACACACTCAAACAGCACTAATGACAATTTATAAAAATCGTCTATACTGTACGTTAAAGTGCAAATTTACTATGCGAGCTAATTACCGATTGAGATTTGTTATTGAGATGTATTAGTTCTTATCATATATATCTTAATATTCGTTTAATTCGTAATTAAAAATGCAAGAGCGATATGTACCAATGATAGAATCTTCATTTCTATAAACTTTCAATCTGATTTATATTAAAATTTAAAAATTCAAAAAAAACTTTTCTCGATATAATAAATCATTTTTACTGAAATAACGCAACTGAAAAAATCATGATCATGATTTTTATTAAAACTACTCACAGCGTAACAAGTCACTTTGACAGTCTTATACTTGTTCTTTTATTATATTTTACTTTAACATTTAAAATAATGCTCGTGATATTTTCGATGCCCGCCACCACGACAGCAACACTCGCTTTGCTCGTGCCGCAAATGTCGCGGCGGGCATTAAAACCAACCACTCGAAATCATTGTTCAAATCGAGATTAGGATATTTTAAAGGTCGGGATAATGTGCGAGAAGCTTAGCACAATTTGTATGTACTTATCATTATTGGTCCAAACTAAAAACGTTCTTTTGACCGGGCATCAAGAAAAATAGTATACGGTACACGGGACGAATGTTGAAGGCCTGCCACTGCGTGATATGTCACCCTCGGCTTTGCCTCGGGCGCCAACTTCACACCGTGGCGGAACTTCAACTTTCGTCACTTGTACCGTAATGTACTATGGTTGGTTGAGAATGCCGCAATACAAATGACCAATCATGTTGACGGTTTTTCCGCCTAAAGTAAAGTGTTGACGATTTATAAGACCAATATAAGCTCCAACGCTATTACGAGCCATATTTGACGGTGTATCCATGCTACCGGCTGTATGCAGACAAAATAGTGCAGCAGTCAGATGAGACTGTATAGCGAGAAATACATAATTTAATAATGTGTTATACGCAAGCATACTATTAATAGGCGTGAACCGCACGGCCTTTATACATATAGCTTATACATAGTAATTAGTACCGATAACGGCCGTAAGGTGGCTACCCCCTTATCGCGCCGTTCCCGTTATCAAGATAAGCGAGCGCCGTTATAAGCATAGGCCCATTCGAGCGTACAGCAGCTCGCCTTCTCCCACTGCGGGAGAACCCCACCTTTCGGGGAAATTACTGTACCATTTATACAACTTGGCGGTAACCCGCTCTCAGATTTCCTGAGTTGAGTGAGGGTGAGTGACTCGGCCCCCAATTCCGAGAGCCCGATATATACCTCCTACGATAGTGGAGGAAGAGGATTACCACTAGTGCGCCTCGAAATCGAGTTGTTTCGTCGAGCCTGTGTCGGCGATCAACTGTTTAACATGCGATATTTCTTGGTTACTAACACGCTTGGTTATCGAAAATATGCCGTTAACGATTATTCTATTCATCTAGGCGACCTCGTCAAGGGAGACTCTACCTAGGGATGAAGGGACGGCCGCTAAATTTAAGTAGACATCCTTCGGGGTGTACTACGTGCAGCGTCAAAATACTGAGGCGGGCCTTTCGAGGTCTGCCTTGGGGCACACCCGGACCGAAGTAGTTTCTCATCCAGACGAAAGTTGCTGGGATGTCTCAAAGAAGGGTGTCCCTTTCATCAAAATTCTCTTCGTATAAAGTCAGTAAGTCGAGTTGTGATACACATCCGAACTGAAGACTTTGCGTTAAGTGATATGTTAAAAACACCATCAAACTTTTGTTTGTACGCGATTTTTCTCTATTTCAAGGGATTATTCGAACGGTATCCCTTGGAAGGCTTGTGGAAGGATTGTCGAACGATGCGGTGATATTGCCCTTTTGTAAAGACTCTAGGACAGTCATAGAATACTGTACCATTTATATAGTTTTGAATAAAGGCGAATTTAAATTAAGATCACTTGCTTGGTTATAATTATTAGCACCTTCTCCCTATCCCATCCTTACCGTACGAGCTCACCGAGGCGATTACATCAGGCTGTCCCTCGAGACTTCGCCGCCCGGATCACCCAGGAGTACCGGAATCGGGTCGCTGCCGCCAGAACACCCACAAAGAGGACCAGATTACTCGGACCGCCAGCAACAGCAGTATCCAGTGCGGTGCGGTACAACTTATATCCCACTGCCACCTGCAGGGCGTCTCCCTCTTCGTCCGAGGACAACTCGCCATTAAAGCGGCTCGCGCCTGGGTTGGTCCATCTCGACCAACCCTACTAAGAACTTCGTAAAGTGAGCGGGGCTCACCGACGGACATCCGACCGTCCGACTCTGGCCACGAGATTCTCGAGGCCAGAGCCAGGCTCGTAGAGAGCTAGTTGAGGGGTTAGTGCTGTGTCCTCCCTCAGCCAACGCAGAAGCCACTACGACAGCGGCGCAGCGGACCAGCATCTACTCGGCCTTCCTGGCCGACATACCGTCGACACCGGACTCGCCAGCGTCACCCGACGCGCCGGCTTACGACAAATGTTTCTATGTATGCTTGATAAGAATAAGCGTTGTTCGGTGGAGAAACTAATTTTTGATTGAAAAATATATCGACCTGATCAAACATCAAATGAATAAATTTATTGATCGATGCGACTTTTACATTTTTCGTATCATTGACTACCGGTAGTACTTCAACACTTACGTGCAGCATGGTGTGAATGTAATGTTCTCCAGTGCAATGTAATGTTCCGTAGAGCTTGCGATTAAAAATTCCAACTGTGAATCGGTTTCATCGCTAAGAGATGACACAGGTTTGTAGTAAAGATATGCACTACTCTCGATCAATCTCTGTGTGAGAGATATGGAAAAGAGATCGAGTTTGCTCTTCATCCCTTTACTGATGCAAGCGTGAAAATATACCTCGAACTAAATGCTTTACTTTAGAATAAAGCAGGCCTATCTTACTCTTTGTCCACTATGGTTGGTGGAATTTCTCAGAGCACGGACTTTTAAATTAATTAAAGGAGTTTCGTCCTCGATCTCCAGCTTGGACTCCTCAGTAAGGAACTGGAGATCTTACCTTAGACGCCTGTCGCAAGATGAACCGCGACGCCAGCAAGATGTTCTGCGGCTATATATATATAGAAAAGAGACGACGATCTCTCCAACGAGTGTAGAGAGATAGTAGTCTCCATCTGGTGGTGGGAAAAACCACCAGCCAGATTGTGACGTCTTAGACCGAGTCGCAAGTTATTTGCAATAAAATGAAATTATCGTTCGGTAATATGTATATGAGTAAAGTATATAATATCGGTCAAGCATTTAGTTCGAGAAAGTACATAAAAGTGACTCATATTATGTACTTATCGCATGCATTTGAAATGAAGTTTTATTGTCAATGTACCAAACTCGAATGGAATTGATTTGCCGTGTTGACCCCTAATATCAATATTAATATTTCAAAGACTGTGCTGCAGTAATGGTATATAATGAATCGGCACATATTGTCTCACCATATTGCTCCGAATTTATATTTTGAAGTATTGAGAGCGACTATTCTTAAGAGCGCTGCCTGAATGTCGCCAACTGTAAAAGGCTCACTAATATCTGTATAAACGTAAAGTTGATCAGGGATAGCTTGCGACAGACAAGCCGGTCTATTACCAATATTTGACTATGAACTACCCTTTCCAGTACCAAATGTACATGTCGCTCTATGCACATCATCTTGGAAACCAAAAATGTGAAGAATTTTTTCATTAAATGTCGTATAATGTGGTACCTCGCAATTACAAATTGGTTTTAATATGTAAAAGCCTTTCTGAAATTGACTCGGTACGAGGGCTTGATGTTCGCGTACAGTTTGTACTTTGTTCATTTCACTTGCTAGATGTTCAATATTATTGTCAATTTCGTACGAAAAATTACAGATACCGTCAAAATCAGGATACTGCTTTCTGCTAGTGCCTAGTTTAAAGCTAAAAATTTTCTGATTTTTGTATATGCATGATAGAACAAGGTACGTAAATTTCAGCGAGGCCAACATCCGAATTTCCATTTATTCGAATTTCGTGACTTAAATGTGTCGTAAAACAAGTAGTTGTATTGTTTGGAAAGTACGACATACTACTATTGATCGGTAGAATCAAATATAAGTTGAATTAAATTTTTCAAGGTCCCCACCCACTTTATCAGTAGTTTATTTTCATTTTCCCCTAACTTTACTTTGCAGCACGCGTTCAATTTTAAAGTGTTGCTCACTGGCCACGCGGTCTGAACCTACACGAGCTAACTCTTCGGTGGAAAATATACCGTCAATCACCTCGTTTTTCAATCTCGCAATTTGTAAATATATTTTGTCGTCGTAAAATTCGATCAAAAACACCTTTCAAAAAGGTGTCAAAACCCGCAAGTATTGTGTTATTCTAATCGAACTTTGAACATTTTTATGTGATAAATAAATTCTGTAATTGAAACTGACATTGTTATCTGATAAATAAATAATTTTAATTCTAACTCCCATATTTTATTTATTTCTTTCAATTTTAATTAAACATTTTTTTACATTTTACAAAAAATTCATATAAAAAATTTCTGCAATTGAAAGTACTGAAATCGAACTGAAATCGACAAGTATTTTGAATCGTACCATAAAGTTATATTTTAAATAAACATTTATATATATATTACTTAAACTTCGTAAAAAGTTTCTGCAAATGAAAGCACTGAAATCTAACTAAAATCCACAAGTATTTTGAACCATGCAAAAATGTTTACCAATCTGAATACAGATTTTTTTATGAAAAGTATCCTACACTTTTACTTTTCATTTCTGTCCCTCTCATATCTTACATTAGTAAATAACTAATATTCTATTAAAATCAATTTGTGCAAAATTAATTTCTGCAAAACTAATAAAACGGACATTTCTTTCTTATTCTTTTAAATAAAATAATACTTGCACAACCTTTGGTTAGACGCTTTATACAGGTGTTAATTCTGACTTACTAACGTACTCTTGTACGTTTATAAAAGTATAGTATCTTGTAGAAACTGCAATAAGTAATTAATATTAACTGATATTATATTTTATAAATCATTTATATATACATCTTAACTATTATCTTATTTTAAAATTATTTTATTTAAAAGAATAAAAAAGAAATGTCCGTATTATTAGTTTTGCAGAAATTAATTTTGCACAAATTGATATTAATAGAATACTATTTATTTTATATAATATTTATTTATTACAGACAGATAACAATTTTAAAAGTGTGATTAGAAAAATAAAGAGGAATATTTGTCACTTTCATTTTAATTTCAGTGCTTCCAATTGCAGAAATTTTTTACAAAGTTAAACTAATAAATATATTGTGATGCTGGTTTATAATTCCAATAAAAAAATATTATTTAAACAAAATTATATCCGGATCCCAACATCATCGAAAAAGAAAAAAAATAATATTAATTTATTAGTCCTGATCACCCGGTGGACTCACCCAGAGGAAGTTCCGTTAAATAAACTAAATAGTTCCGGATGCCTATTACCACGATAACGAATATTATTACCTTAACAAAATTTAGATATATAAAATTATATTACGGGATCTAATAATAGATCCCGTGGCACCACTAACCACGAGAGAGAGAACGTTAATCTAAAATTAATCGAATAAACAATTTAACTTAGTAAGAAAACGCGCACTGAATTTATTATCGTTGTCCCCACTGATACAAAAATCAATTATTATATTAATAATTAAATTAACTCACCAATGCGATGAAATAAAATCAATGTAAAAATCGAGATAACAATAATAATAATATCTACTAATATTCCTGTTATATATGATAGATCACTCTATATATGTATTTTCTGGAATAACTCCTCCTCCTTATTTATATGAAAATAAATTCAATTCCTCCTTAATAACGTAAAATTACTAAATGCTGTAATAATAATAATAATAATCTGCACTCGACAAGATAATAATACACCACTTGTACGATCGGTAGGATCAAAATAAAGAAGCAATACTATTAGGACGATCGATAGGATCAGAATGGCGAGGATCCGTTTTCCGAGCCACGCCAAACTTCTTCCCCGATTTTCTATGTCCCTCAATCTCCTAATATCCCTATCTGTTCTCTCTCTCGTTACCTGCGAGGGATACGGCAATATTATAATTCTCCAACCCTTCCGTATCCGTCACAGGAGTAATAAAGCTACCCGTAAGTTATCATTGTCCCAACTAGTATTTCGACTTTCCGTATTTAAGGTAATTACAGTCATATAACGTAATATGCTGTTATATTTACCCATACGGAAGTCTTATCTCTAATAATATCATCTATTGATTGGTTCAATAGATCACTATATTATTCTCTAGTTAACAGCGCGAAATTCAAATATAAATTTATCTCCTTACTATTATACACATGTTTCCCCACTATCCGCGTTCCGAATTCCCTAGACAATATGCGTGCGATCCCCGTATCGATACGAGCGCGGACCGCGTGTTCAGTGTGCGCGCGCTTGAATCTAGATCGATTCAAGATGGCGACAACTGAGCGCGGGCCGGCAGGTAAACAACGTGCCTCGCGACCGTTTCCCCGGGTGGGCGCGATCCCCACCGGCGGGAATAGTACCCGGGTACTACCGCGGAGTGGTGCGCGTCCGGAGGTGCGCGCATGCACCTACCAAGGCTCCACAGGCGACACGGCACACGGCGAAACGTCTCCAACACCGACGTCAACAACCGCTCACGGAGAGGATTTCCTAAGTATATTATGTATACTCGTAAGTGTTTTTGTGACTATAAATATTTATAATAATTAATTATATTTATTAATCTAACATGTACTTCCCTTCTAACAATCCTCTCTCTCCTTAACACATAACACTCCTTACCTTGTTTATTCCCAACTAAATAATATCTATTTATATTTATTTAATTTATTATATATCCACTATTTACATTAATTCCACCTGTTCTTTATCCCTGTTTAATGCTTAATTATTGTAATATTTAATCTATATTATCTTCTTTTTCCTTTCTCAACTTAATAATCAACACACCCATCCGTTGTCATTTTCCTCACATCTCCCTACTTATATTATTATTAATATTTATAAACTTCCTATATAATTTTCCCCATAATACCTGTCCTTACTATTAATTATATTACTTAGTAAATATCCATATTAATATCTTTCTCTTTTTCAGATGCAGCGTGCCAAGGAGTACCTGTCACCGAGGGAACCCAGGACACGCTGATCAAAGGACAACCTGATATACCTTCGCATCAACCCAAGAGGGCAACTAGATAAGTATACTTAATTAATATAGTTTCTTTCTTTACTAACTAATACTAATATTCTATATATATTATTTTCAGGTGGCCTCGGTGATGTACTCACATCACAATATGTACAAAAATATATTTAAAATATATCCCTAATACAAAATCTCACGTGAGAACTCAGGTGAGATTTTTTATTAGGGATCTACGGCATGGTTAAAAATAATTGTCGATTCCAGTTTGATTTCAGTCCTTTCACTTGCAGATAAAGAGAAACACTTATCGCTTATACTTTGATTTTAGCGCTTTCAATTTTAGTATGTTTTTACACAGTTTAATTAATTATATATCGGAAATACATTTTAGTTTAGATGTAAAACATTAGAATGCTTTATTTGACCATATTATTTGACACGATATTCTACTAATTATCATCAACATAAGAGGATATTAGTAGGTCAACAATAACTCGACTGAAATACTTAATCAATGGTGGTGCAAGTATTATTTTATTTAAAGAGCATAAAAAAGAGAGAAATTACTTTTTATTAGTTATACAGAAATTAATTTTGCATAAATGAATTATTATTATTCTATAAAATTGTTTATCTATTGATGTAAACGGGAAGGATAGACATTGTTTATTTAAAGTGAATAAAAAAAAAGAAGTTTCCATTTTATCAGGTTTGTGGAAATGAATAAAAACTATTATAGAGTTTAAACAAAATATATAAAAGTGTTATTAAAAAAAATATAATGTATGGTATCGTAAAAAATACTTGCCGATTATTCCGCTTTGATTTCAGTACTTCTTATTGCACAAACTTTTTATGGAGTTTAAGCAAAATATAAGTAGAAATAGGATGGGAGTAATAATTAAAGATTTTTTTATCAGATAACATTTTTGAAAGTGTGATTGGAAACCATACTTGCGAACGTTGACACCTTCGTAGAAAGTGTTTTATATAAAATACTGTCTAGGGACACAAATTCAACGAGGAATATTTAATAATGAATAATAAAATTATTGAAAGTGAAACTGGAATAAATAAATAAAAAATTTCTGTTGATATCTATAAAATACTTGCCGTTGCTATTTTGATTTCAGTAGTTTCATTTTGGTTTTTTAAGCGATATTGTAGGGCAATTCACAGGATGTTAAATAAATTTAACACCTTTTCTTTTAATTAAAAATTGCGACGTTTCTGCTGATTATATTTTCAGACCTTTTCTGGCACTAATTTATTAACAGAGACACAAATATTAACAATTTTTCAAAACTGAACATGAACAACAAGAAATAATTTTTTATATAAATACACAAAAAACGCAATAATTATCAATATTGAAAATAAGTTAAGCTCAACATCGAGCCATGTCAAATCGGACTAACCGTTAATTATAATGAGATAACAAGAAAATAGACATATAGAGTATCTAACACTCTTACAATTTTCCAAGAAATTAACAGATGATTAGTATATTGTAACGGTAAACGATTCACGCGAGTCGAAAATCGTACCGATCGCGTGAGTCTACCGTTGAAGACGCGTAAGGTGCATGCGCGAGCGCGTCGGAGAGCTGGTGTGCACGACACACCGGCAGTATCGTTCGGTTCGCGACGCGAGCTAACTCGAAGTGAAGCAAGGCCCTGCGACCTCCAGCCGTATCGAAGGAGTGAGAGAGAGAAAAGGGAGTTCCTTCGACGAACGAGAGAGAGAGCCAGAGAAAAAGCGTGAGCACGGACGCCGAGACTGCCAACCCGTGACATCGAGGAAACAAGTAAGTCCTGGCCAGGCGTACGCCGGTTCGACGGCACGACGCGATTCGCGAGCGGCATCGGGATACGCGCGGTACCCCGACGCATCGTATTGTTCGGGCGAGAGGCCGGACGCTCTCGCCGTGTCTCTCTCTCTATTGCGTAGATACGCGTTCGATAAGCCGGAGTGCTCCACACTCCGGCAATAATTTATCCATACCCGGCCTTCTGCTTAACCAGCTACTCGATACCTGGTATAATCGCGTACCCCCGAGTAGATCGAGACCGCGAGTCTCGACGCGTAGATTGCGGCGGGCGCACACACACACACACGTTGTTTTATATTTTCAGAGGTTACGCGAATAACCTTATTTGCTTTGAGCCAAGGTTCGACTTTGCCTTGGCTCATCATATTGTAATATTTCTCTTATTTTATTTCCTCTTAATAAATTAATTAACTATCTTTAATTTCGAGTAATTATTGATTAACCGGCGATCACTCCCTGTCCCCGAAGGCGAATACCGCCATGCCCCGCGGGTGTCGTGCATTGTACTGCGCACGACACATAACTGAGTAGCCGAGTACGAGCATCGACGGAGGATAAGTGTACACTAGGTAAGTGCACACATTGTACACAACGAAGACGTCGTCGTGCGGAGCTTGAGGCTAGCTCGCACCACTCCAAGGACGGTTCTGACGATCGGTTAGCTGTCTGGTAATACAGCTGATCGACACGCGGAGAATATTTCCTGTGCATTAAGGATATGCACAGGATTATTAAAACCCTCCTGACGTACGAGAATAACCCTGTTACAACTGGCGCCCAACACGTGAGTTTCCTTGGGATAGGGAAAAGCACTTAAATTAAATATTTTGACTTTTTAAATTGTTGCGTGTGGAAACCGCAACAAGTGGTTGCGAGGACGTTGCGAGTTCGTCGCGACGACCACACGTAAACAACAACACAAGTCGAGTATATTAAGTCAATTCCGAGAATTCAATCGAAATAATACTTATTATTTTCGAGTGAAAATAAAATTTAACGCGTGTGATAATTAAATTTCCTGAGTTAATAATTTATAAAATTTAAAGTTTCTATAAACAAATTAAAAATTTTTTTTTCTTGGAAATTTACAAATTTTTTGTAAATTTTCCGAATTTTCAAGATTTTTTTTTTTTTTTCGAATCTTTTTTAATTTTTTCAAATTTTTCAAATTTTTCAAATTTTTTCAAGATTTTCAAATTTTTCTCAAATTTCTAAAATTTTTCAAAATTTTTGATTTTTTTCAATTTTTCCAAATATTTCAAATTTTTCGAGGTTTTTGAAAAATTTTCAAATTTTTGTTATATTTGTCGAATTTGAAAATTTTTTCAATTTGTTTCAAATCTTTGAAACAATCCGAATAATTTTGGAAAATTGGATTACAGCTGATTAATAATTCCTTAGATAGAGTAGTTTAATTTTACAAAGTGAAAAATAAAGCGTGTGTGCGTCATAAAATCGTAAACACCCCGAACGATACCATTTAGATATTGTAATTTCTCGCGATATATTTCTGTGTAGCATAATAGGCGAGAGAGAGACAATAGATTTGGTGTAAAGTGTACGCTAATATTTAACCAATTAATTATTTAATTAATTGACATTAAATTAATAGTGAAAAATTGAATAAAATTTTATAATTACATATTATAGTTAAAATTCTTTTTATTAATTAGAATCAGTTTAAATTACATATCACAATAAAAAGTGATATATATTCAAAAAATTGTGTGGGCAAAAATAAAACACTTATTGTTTTATTCGGGTTATTTTAATTTTTTTTTACTATAAAAGAGGTGTTTGTAGTACCCACAATTAATATTTTATATTTAATTATTAAATCCTTACTCTGGTAATATCAAGCCGATATTGTTACAACTTGGTTCAACCAGAGTCGAAGTAACCCACACAACCTTGCATTAGCGTACACGGTAGGACAAAGCCAGAGCAACCCAATAGTTAGGCCGTATAGTCCAATCATATATATTTTTTGTATTTTGCGATTATAATTGTGTGCCTTAGGGAAAACGCGAGCGAACGACCCCACGATAGCCGCGCAATTGGACTGCTCTGGTAAAGCGAATTAAATTATTTTTTTTTATATTGTAAATTATTTATTTAAATCGTAATTACAAATATGGCGTAATTACAAATATTCGACACAACAGAAGATCGAAGACTGGTGTTTGTTTTATAGAGACAAAGATATTTGCCAATATCTTAACGACCTGTCACTCAAAGATACAGGCAATAAATTTGACAAGTTAAGTCGTCTGACAAAATGGCTCCTAGGAGATTACGAGCCAAGGGATTTCGTTGAAGAACCTGAGCAGGATGAAATCACCGTCTGGCACCATCGGGAGGAACTCAGGCAAAATTTTATCACAAAATACTTCAGAAATATTGGAAATATCCGGGAAATCCGTTCTTAGTGGAATTATCCCAGAATAGCTCAGCAATTCCCGAAATATCAAGGAAAACCCGTATTTAGTGGAGTGATACCGAAATAACAAAAAAATTTCCAAATTATCCGTACATCACGTTATTAGTGGACATAAGCCGAAATAACTAAAAAATTTCCGAATTATCCGGGAATCCCGTTTTAGTGGAATTATCCAGGAACACCTCAGCAATTCCCGAATATCCAGCATATCTCGTAATTAGTGGAGTTATCCCGAAATAACTAAATAATTTCCATATTCTCCGGGAATCCATTTATTAGTGGAATTGTCCAGGAATACCTCAGAAATTCCGGTAATGTCCGGGAAATCCCGTTCTTAATGAAATTATTCCAGAATACCTCAGCAATACCCGAAATATCCAGGAAAATCCGTAATTAGTGGAGTTATCTCGAAATAACTTAATAATTTCCAAATTCTCCGGGAAATCCCGTTATTAGTGGGATTATCCCGGAATACCTCAGATATTCCAGAATAATCCAGGATATTCCATATTTAGTAGAGTTGTGCTGGAATACTTCAGCAATTCCCGGAAACCCAAAATACCGTAAATAGAAGTGTTATCCTGAAATAACTGAAAAATTACCGAATTACCGGGAAATTCCGTTATTAGAGAAGTTACCCTGAGATACCTCAGAAATTCCCGAAATATTCACGAAATCACGTATGTAGTGGAATTATCACAGAATACCTCAGCAATTCCCGAAATATCCAGGAAAGTCCGTAATTATTGGAGTTATCGCGTAATAACTGAAAATCCCAAATAACCGGCATATCACGCAATTTGTGAAGTTATCACGCAATACCACAGAAATTCCCAAATGACCGACAAATCACGTAATTTATGAATTTATCCCGCAATACCACAGAAATTCTCGAATAAACCGGGAAATCCCGTTATTAGTGGAATTATCCAGGAATAACTAAATAATTTCCTAATTCTCCGGAAAATTCCGTTATTAGAGAAGTTACCCTGAGATACCTCAGATTTTCCCGAAATATCCACGAAATCCAGGATGTAGTGGAATTATCACGGAATACCTCAGCAATTCCCGAAATATCCATGAAAATCCGTAATTATTAGAGTTATCCCGTAATAACTGAAATTCCCAAATAACCGGCAATTCACGTAATTTGTGAAGTTATCCCGCAATACCACAGAGATTCCCGTAAAATCCGGGAAATCCCGATCTTAGTGGAGATATCCCGAAATAACTAAAAAATTTCCGAATTATCCGGGAAATCCCGTTATTAGTAGAGTTATCCAGGATTATCTCATAAATTCCGGCAAAGTCCGGGAAATTCCGTTCTTAATGGTATTATCCCAGAATACCTCAGCAATTCCCGCAATATCCAGGAAAACCCGTATTTAGTGGAGTGATCCCGAAATAACCAAATAATTTCCAAATAATCCGGGAAATCACGTTATTAGTGCAATTATCCAGGGATACTTCAGAAATATTGGGAATATCCGGGAAATCCGTTCTTAGTGGAATTATCCCGGAATACCTCAGAAATTCCCGACTATCCAGGAAATCCCGTAATTAGTGGAGTTATCCCGAAACAACTAAAAAATTTCCGAATTATCCGGGAACCCCGTTTTTGGTGCAATTATTCCGAGATACCGAAATATCCACGAAATCGCGTAGGTAGTGGAATTCACTAAATACCTCAGCAATTCCGGAAATGTCCAGGATATCCCGTAATTAGTGGAGTTATGCTGGAATACATCAGCAATTCCCGAATGTCCAGGAAATCCCGTGACTAGAGTCGTTAGCCCTGAATAACTTAAAAATTTCCAAACTATCCGGGAAATCCCGCTATAATTGGAATTATTCCGAAATAACTAAAAAGTTTTCGAATTATCCGGGAATCCCGTCATAAGTGGAATTATCCCGGAATACCTGAGAAATTCCCGAATATCCAGCATATCTCGTAATAAGTGAAGTTATCCCGGAAATCCTCAGAAATTCTGGAAATATCTAGGAAAATCCGTAATTAGTGTAGTCATCCCGAAGTAACTAACAAATTTCCGAATATCCAGGAAATCCCGTGATTAGAGGAGGTATCCCGAAAAACCTAAAAAATTTCCCGATTATCCGGGAAATCCCGTAATTAGTGGTCTTATCCCGGAATACCTCAGCCCTTCCCGAAATAGCCAGGAAAATCCGTAATTAGTGGAGTTATCCCGCAATACCTCAGAAATTCCCGAAATATCCAGGAAATTCCGTAATTAGTGGAGTTGTGCTGGAATACTTCAGCAATTCCCGAATATCCAGCATATCGTAATTAGTGGAGTCATCCCGGAAATCCTCAGAAATTCCGGAAATATCCAGGAAATCCGTAATTAGTGTAATCATACCGAAATAACTAAAAAATTCCCGTATATCCAGGAAATCCCGTGGCTAGAGGAGTTAGCCCGAAATAACTAAGAAATTCTTGAATAAGCCGAGAAATCCCGTAATTAGTGGAATTATATCGGTATACCTCAGTAATTCCCGAAATATCCAGGAAAACCCGTAATTAGTGGAGGTATCCCGAAATACCTAAAAAATTTCCCGATTATCCAGGAAATCCCGTAATTAGTGGAGATGTGCTAGAATACTTCAGCAATTCCCGAATATCCAGCATATTGTAATTAGTGGAGTCATCCCGGAAATCCTCAGAAATTCCGGAAATATCCAGGAAATCCGTAATTAGTGTAATCATACCGAAATAACTAAAAAATTCCCGTATATCCAGGAAATCCCGTGGCTAGAGGAGTTAGCCCGAAATAACTAAGAAATTCTCGAATAGCCGAGAAATACCGTAATTAGTGGATTATATCGGTATACTCAGTAATTCCCGAAATATCCAGGAAAACCCGTAATTAGTGGAGGTATCCCGAAATACCTAAAAAATTTCCCGATTATCCAGGAAATCCCGTAATTAGTGGAGATGTGCTAGAATACTTCAGCAATTCCCGAATATCCAGCATATTGTAATTAGTGGAGTCATCCCGGAAATCCTCAGAAATTCCGGAAATATCCAGGAAATCCGTAATTAGTGTAATCATACCGAAATAACTAAAAAACTCCCGAATGTCCAGGAAATCCCGTGGCTAGAGGAGTTAGCCCGAAAATAACTAAGAAATTCTCGAATAAGCCGAGAAATCCCGTAATTAGTGGAATTATATCGGTATACTTCAGTAATTCCCGAAATATCCAGGAAATCCCGTTATTAGTGGATGTATCCCGGAATCCCTTAGAAATTGCCGAATATCCAGCATATCTCGTAATAAGTGGAGTTATCCGGAAATCCTCAGAACTTCCGGAAAAATCCAGGCCAACCCGTAATTAGTGTAGTCATCCCGTAATAACTAAAAAATTTCAGGATTATCCGGGAAATCCCGTTATTAGTTAAATTATCCCGGTATACCTCATTAATTCCCGAAATAGCCAAGACAACCCGTAATTAGTGAAGTTTACCCGAAATAACTAAAAATATTCCGAATTATCAGGGAAATCCCGATATAAGTGCACATATCCCGGTATACCTCAGAAATTCCCGAATATCCAGGAAAAGCCGTAATTAGTGGAGTTATCCCGAAATAACTAAAAAATTACCAAAATATCCGCATAATCCCGTTATTAGTGGAATTATACCGAAATAACTGAAAAATTTCCGAATTATCCGGGAATCCTGTTATAAGTGGAATTATCCAGGAATACCTCAGTAATTACCATATATCCAGCATATCTCGTAATTAGTGGAGTTATCCCGGAAATTCTCAGAAATTCCGGAAATATCCAGGAAAACCCGTAATTAGTGGAGCTATCCCGAAATACATAAAAAATTTCCGAATTTTCCGCGAAATCCCGTTATTAGTTGAGTTATCCCAGAATACCTCAGCCATTCCCGAAAGAGCCAGGACAACCCGTAATTAGTGGAGTTAACCCGAAATAACTAAATAATTTACATATTCTCCGGGAAATCCCGTTGTTGGTGGAATTATCCCAGAACACCTCAGCAATTCCCGAATATGCAGCATATCTCGTCATTAGTAGAGTTATCCCGAAATAACTAAATAATTTCCAAATTCTCCG